>JAQOWM010000477.1:132500-595114 GCA_029041755.1 Resseliella maxima
CGTACATATTTTGAATGAGCATTGAGCAAAAAACAACAACAACAGAATCAACAAGAAAATGAAGATAGATGAAAAAGAAAACAAAATTTGGACAAATTTCTTGCGGCTACGTAATTTTATTAGATCTCCAATGGAAATCAATTGTCTTATTTTTATATGCAGACGAAAAATTCAAACTAAACAGACGAAGAAAGGGAGAGAGAGAAAAAGAAGGAGAAAGAGTAAGAGAGAAAACTTCAACGGGATGTTGATAAGAAAATCATTTTACAAAAATTGTCTAAATTTGACGAAGCCAATTTTAGCGAATATATTTACTTTGCATGCAACAATGATCGTCCGGATAATGTTTGTGCGTGCAAGGGTTTTACATTGTTATACGTACGCAAGTGTATCATGATTTCTTTTTTAAATCGCATTAAACGACGCAGCCACATCATAATACAATTTTCAAAACATTCTATCTCTCTCTCTTTTTCTCTCTTTATTTCGCTTATCTCTTAGTTTTAAATATTTTTTTTTATTTCGTTTATCTCCCGTATATTGATATATTTTCTAGTGTTGTTGAGGGCATCACAGCATAATTTTTGTATCATTTACTTTAATTTTCCATTTTTCTCTTCAGTTTCAAGTGATTACTATGGATTGAGTGGTGGGCCACAAAGTGATTTCAAAGTCTCTGCCCAAATATGAGAGTGTGTGAGAGAGGGCGAAAAAAAAAATATGAAAACGGAATTTTCATATTCTATGTCAACAATAATTTTGTATTTAATACACATTTCTGTCATATGGTAGCAAATGCGCATGTGCAATTTATCAAGTACATATTTGCTTTTATGCCCTTAATGATTTCGGCTACAGAAAATAAATATCATTATAGCTGCGTATACATGTTACTATGTAAAAAGCTAGGCGATCTCTCTCTCTCTCTCTCACACTCTCTCTTTCTTTCTCTCTCCTCTCTTTCATTACATTCTAATATATATTTAATATGTGTAATGCGGCTTTGCTATTTTTCATTTTGACTGAATTAAGAGCGTGGCTAAAACATAGAGGTATTTTATTCATTTGTGTGTATGGCATGGTCATGTAAATGTTTACTCCATTTCTGTCATTCTTCTGTTCAATTGCCATGCAGAAAGTGCTGTTGTACGGATTGTTATTTTTGTTGGTGTAAGAGTGTTGGTTCTGCTTTTGCATTACTTCAATTCAATTCAATTCAATTCAAATCAGTTTGGTTGTTGTGTGTTTATGTGCTGAGAATTATTATGCAAAATAATTCGTTTGTAATCGGTAACAGCAACATTGCACATTTATCATAAGCGGCCATTTAATTTCTTTTTCCAAATGTCGGTATACATTGTTTACATATCCAAATGAATGGTTGAAAAATTGTTTGCACTCTGTGTAAGCGAGATCAAGAGAGAGGGAGAGAGAGAAGGAGAAAGATAAGGGGGAAATGCAGAGAGAGAGAGAGAGAGAGAGAAAAAGGGAAGCAAAAGAGAGAAAGTAAAAAGAAGGAGGAAGAGCAAGAGGAATCGAATGGGTAATGGGCAATTTGTTTGCCAATTTGCAGAAAAAAAAAAAATAAAAAAACAATCAAGATAGCGGCATTGCAGCCGTCGCATTTTTACCTGTGTGTATTTGTATGCTCGAAGGATTTCACATGACATACATAAAATGGATTGAATGTACGAAAAACAAAACAAAACAAAAATGAATGAATGCAAACGGTTCAATGAATTAACAGAAAAAGTTTGGCAGAAAACTTGGTGCAGCGGTTTTATGTTCCATTTGAACAGAACAGAACAGAACAGAACAGAACAGAACAGAACAGAACAGAACAGAACAGTACAGCACAGCAAAATGTTTAATCAGCTTTTCGAACGTTAGAGTAGAATGAGGGCCGCAAACACAGAAATTCTTTTGCTTAATTATTGTTTCATGTTTTTCGTCTATGCCGAAAATGAGCGAATGAGAGCTTTTTGTGTTTTTATGCGTCGAAATCAGCAGTGCGTTCAATGGGTATGATGTAGAAAATATTAAGTAAGAGAAAATGTGTACGCCTGAAAAGGCTCAAATTTTCTGGCTTTTGTCTTTGAAGCTTCTATTCATTCTCCATGCCAACACTTGAATATGCTTTTGTTTTTCAGCCGATTTACAGCGATGCAAAAATTCCCCAAAAACCGAAACAAAATGAAACACACACCAAAAGTCAAATGACGACACAAATCCAAACGTTGGAAAATAAAGGAAAAATATATTATTGATACCGCAAATGCACTCTCACTAATGTATTATTTTTTTCAAAGAGGAGAAATCCTCATCATGATTTGTCTTGTTTTTATGAAAACCGTCCGCACCCAAAACGTTACACAGTTGACAATACCATGCCAACTTTCATTGGTGCGATATGATATTAATAAATTGTTCACTAATTTTCTCTGGTTTTTGCCTTTTTTAGTCGCACTCTTAATCGTACGTTCTCTCTTCTTCTCTCTATACCTCTCTATCTTCACATCTTCTCTCTCCTCTCCCCTTCTATCTTTCTCTCCCTTCCTCTGAGTCTCCCATATTCCCTTCCAATCACACTATCTTCGCCACTCATCCTCATTCATTCTTTAAACGTGACTTGTTATTGTTTGACAACAAAAACGTGGTTATTGTTTGCTTTATTTGAGTTATTGAGTACGCATATCAATAACTGAGACCATTTGTCTCCAAAAACCTAACCGGAACGATAAAAAAAATGAAAGGGAAGAAAGGTAATTGATAACACTTAATCAAATGTGAATATTGATTCATGTTGATGTTGAAATAATAGTAATTTTCAACAATGGCACCCATCAATATTTATAGACTATATCTCGATTGGTATGAATATTTAACTTATAACAGTCGCCATATTTAGAACAAAATGTAGAGAACAAGAACAAAATGACGATAACATGTACGATGACGATGAAAGCGTGCTAGATCACACGTAGAAGGGTTAAATAAGAAAATAATTAAGTCGGCAAAAGTAATTGATTTGAATTCGATGGCATTAAGTGTATGAAATAGCAGAAATTGAAGTCACATGCAATGTGAATTCGTTGTGAAAAAGTAAGTTGGATGAATATTTTACGGTCGGAACTAATCATATCTCCTGATCAATGGAAAGGAACACACTGTGAACGATAATATCATAAATGAATCCGGTTGCTGAAATGAAAACATATCTTCTCCATTCACATTGCATCTTTCTTGGCTGTTATTCTCGCATATCCATACTCTTTTTACCCCCATCCTCTTGTTCTCTAGCTAGTGATATATCTTCGCGTTTTTTTCTTCCTTTCAATGTAAGAAAATTTGGTGGTATCGCTTCTCAAATTGCTATAAAAATAGAACCAAATGGAATGGAGTGCGTATATTTTTGTATGCATGTATCTGTATATTCATTCTTGTACGATTCAATGTTTTAATGGCATTTCAACATCGGTCTCGCTGTCGCTCTTCGCAATATTTTGCCTATTTGCGGAATAGATCAAATCTTGTACATGTTTTGATATGTCTATATATATATGAAACATTGATATCGGAATATACCGTATGTATTTTCTTTTCGCTCTTTGGTTGAGAAAATAAAATTTGTGTGACGGCGTAAACATGCAAACAACGGTGCTGTCCTAGGGGCTTACTACTCAAATGTATCATGCGAATCAATGCGCATCCAATACGAATCAAACGTATCATTGCGAATTATTGCGTATCATACATATATTGCGTGTCAGTGCTGTTTGTAATACATATCCCTGTGTATCTGATGCAAATCAATTCTATCTTAAACCGTAACAACTAAACAATGACGATCTTTTTTTTCTTTTTACTCATTATTTTGAAGGCAATCAAATGTCAAAAATATTTTTTTTTCCAATACAATTTTCTCACTCATTTTTTTCTACAGTCAAACGAAAACATTTTCACCAAAATAAAAAAATTAAACAGTTTCAATTCAAAATAATAAATCTGAAATTTCTTCTCATTAATATTTCTTTTATTATTATTATTTTTTATTTCTTCTTTGAACTTTTCACATTGCAACTAATATTGCTGTTTAAAATAATAAATCAAATCTGAACAACACAGTTGCAAATAAAATTGAGATTTTGGATACAAGTAATTTATTTTCCCAATTCCCAACCATTAAGATATCTAAAATATATTTTATTTTCATAAATAAAAATTAAACATAAAAACAGATTTAAAAATATCGTTCAATTCTATGTAGCAGCAAAAATAGATAGATAGACAATACAATTATTGATTTCACACTGGTGGCGATTCAGAGAATATAACAAATACATGCATACAATGAAAACAAACAAATCGTCATTTCAAATACCACTCTGACTATGCATCTTCACTAAATTGCCACCAGTGTAAATCATAAATGTATTGTCTGTCTATATCGTGGCTGAGAAATGAAAAAAAAAATCACTTGTTTCACAAGATTCGTTCAACATTTCGAATTTGTTTCGAATATAAACCGCATATCAGTGCTAATCATTGCGAATTATTATAAATCTTCACGTATCATATGCGTATTTTGCTGTAACATGCGAATCATTCGTATAAAATTCGTATTTTTGCATGTAGTAAGCCCCTAGGTGCTGTCATAGTAAAACTTAAATACAAAACACCAAAAATTCCATCTGTTCCAGTTTGGATTTCTATTGTTCACTGTTCTGTTCGGCACTATTGTTCAGGAGAGTAGATTTGATTTTTGATTGCGTGCACAAAATGGGCCGTCATATCAACAGATGCCATCTAAAGCGGAATTTGGCAAAAGAAGGTCACGCAAATATTTTCCCTGAAAACATAAACATGCATACAGTAAAAGAGAAAGAAAGAGATAGGGAGAAAGAGAGACGGAAAGACACGCAAATAAAACAGAAAATTCATAAACACGGAGAGACAAGTCGATTGGCACACAAAACATCCAACATAAGCTCATGCATTGTACAAGTTCAATTTTTTGAATGTTACTTACAAATGTAAATTGCACGCAGTTTAACCGCGCACGGCCGCATAATTGTGTTTGATTTTAATTGTTGGACGCGATTTTATGTTGTGTCAATGCGATTCAGAGGTTTTATAAGAGAGTGTGAGAAAGAGTAAGGAGGGAGAATAAGCGAACAATCAAGCTATTCTAAGCACAACAATTTTAATACTTGTTGGTGGAAAATAAATGAAATGGCAAAAATAGAATACAATATTTCCATGTTGATTTTTCACCTGTCGAACCACGCAAAATATCAGCAAATGCTCATGGAACAAACAATTAATATTTCTTTCAATACTTTCTTTTTATAGTCATTTCGATCGGGTTGGATTTTTCGTCATAATCAAAGAACAGAATGCGTCTAGGAGAATAACAATTCTATTATTTAATCAAAAAGGAATTTATTTAAGCTTTTTTTTCCATTTCTCATCATTTTCGATAAAATAATAATAAAGAGACGAAATGTCAAAGCCTTTTTTTTTCCTAGCTCTTTTTCACTTTGTTTTTCTCGTTGACTTAGCAGCACTCGGCTCATTTTGCTATTCGCTGGCTTGAATTCACGCGCTAGACGGCACCCTTGTGGGAATTGAAGAAATAAAGTCGAAAACAAACAAACCGAATTAAATGGACACACACGTAAATAATTTACCGAAAAGACAACTTATTTACTTTTGCCGTTTCGAAATGAGCCTGACCCCCTCTTCTCCTAGATTCAATTCGACATATTCGAAATTCCAACAAACTGCTGATATCGAGCTAACAAAAATTTCAATTCCAATTCGCTCTACTTCTCTATTTTATTATTTTTTCTCCTTCTCTCTATCTCATTATCTTTCTATTTCTGTTATATATTTCATGCATATAACACAAAAGCTTTTCTTCATCATTGCTTCCATTTTGCATACGAAAAATCACAAATGTGTTCTTCGTTGCTCTTTGCTTTCTAGCGCAAATGTTTTAGAAACAGCTAAATGACTGACAAACATATAATCAAATTACTTATTTAAAAAAACCACTGCTCTATTTTTGAACATGGAATTTTGAAAAATGTGTTTCTCCAAATGGATTGCACATTCGAAAATTAGAAAAAAAGTGAAATTTTACTACAAAAAAATGAGGGAAAACGCACATCACAATAGGACTTTGAGTGGAATGTAGAAGAAATCTAATGTTTTCTTTTTCTTTGCGTTTCTATTGGTGAAAAGCATGTGAATTCTCGATAGATACTTACAATGTCTGAAGTGGTGATGATTTCCATTTTTTTTCACACTCTCTTTATCTGAATGAATTCGCATTCTCTCTCTTCTTCTGATACAAATCTCGTATACACTATACACAATTTACAAACACACTTTTTGCCCCCAAAAAAAAAGAAAAACTAACTCGAGTCAACATTCACAATTTCATGAATAAAAGAAAAAATGAAATGTTTTTATTTTTTTTGGTTGTTTGGTCGGAAAAATTGTTTCAATTTCACTAAATTCGTACCTAGTATATTTCAAATACGATTTATGTCTTGAAAATGTTCATCGACAAATCTAACGCACAATGACACTCCACACACACCATCGACACCAAAACTGAACAAAAACGACAAGTGAATGAATGAATTATATGAAAGGAAAACGAAAATAAGCAAAATAGAATGAAAATTTCTTTCAGTCACACATATAATCCTTTTCAATTATGGTTTATCGCGTCCGTAATGTAATATGTGTTGTTTCCTTACGATTTTCTGTTCTGTTCTGTTCTGTTCTCTATTTTATTTGACACGCTTAGCTTTGAAATGACAAAATGAAAACATTAATTGATAAAAACACAATTCATTATTATATTCTTTGGGTTTTTTTCTTCTTATTTTACTTGTCTTACACTCAATGTGATTATGTCTTTTTGTATAATTTGACTGACTATTTTATGAAAACACATTCACAACGTATTTCACACATCGAAATGAATTCAGGTGAATATCATCAAAGTCGACAACCAAAAAAAAAGAAAGTAGATGAAATAGAGTTCTGTTTTCATTACCAAATGGAAAATTAGAGCAACAATAGCAACGAAACAAAAATAGAACTCATAAAAATGAGCGAAATGTAGTTTCTCAATTGAAAATTGATTTCTTTGTTTTTCCTTTTTTTATTTTCTTTTTTTTGTCATTTATTTTACGCTCGACTATAATTTTTGCACCACACACAATAAGAAAATGTGTTCGCACTTTTGCGCTGCCGAAACGAAAAGTCCAAACTGATAGAGAGAGATATTTTTTTATTTGTATTCGGTATGGTTTTGTGTCTCCAGCGATGTAGATGGTCGCACGTACTTCAGAATGAACTTATTGTTAGTGAGCACTTACCTAGATTAAAGGTATATACACACAGAGCACAAAACAAAAATGCACGTTTTCCACTGCACGGCCCCGTTTCATTTACTCTTCGCTCACAATTTAAAATCAATTTTATTCTCTTTCACTCCTGCTCATCTTTATTTCGATTGTGTTCTCATTTTCTCTCTTTCATTTTCATTGCTCCAACCAAATATCATATATCCATCCATCCCCTTTCTTCTTTATCAAACTGTACTGCAACGTTCTGTTCGTTTGCTCACTCTCTCGCTCGCTTACTCGTTACATTCAACTCTCTTCCTGGCTCCCATTTGTTGTTGTAGTTGTTGTTTTCCTTTCGTTTTGCTCAATCGTATTGATGTGTTTAAGGACGACGTTTGTTTGTACACATCGTTCGCTCAATGAAACATCAACTCCAACATATTCTCCCTATTTCGACAATCGTTCAGTCATTTATGCCAATAGCCATGATGAGCATGTGTGCTTTTTTGTAGATTTGCAATTGTGTGTATGCAGTGAGTATGTATACACACTGAATTGTGAATTGCTTTATCCTGCTCTTGCTATTGCTTATTCTATCCATTTCTCTCCCTTTGAGCGTTTTATTTTTCATTTTTTCCTTTTCTCTCTCTTTCTCTCGCTTCTCTCGTTTCTCTGTAGTTGTAATGAAAACAAACGACCAGAATCGAAGCGAATTTGCAAAAGCACTATCATTCTCGGTTCTACGTGTGTTTCCTCTTCTTTTATTTTTCACTGTTATCTATTTTGAGCGAGGCTAAACATGAAGAATGGTCATAAGCATAAGGATAAGGATAAATGTAAAATGAACAGATACGCAGATATTCATAACATGAAATGATGAACAGAGACAACCGAATGGGAGAGAAACAGGGAATGTCAACGAGAATGGAAGAAAAAGAGACGAAAATAGAGGGAGAAAGAGAGAGGGAAAGATTGAGCAACGAATAGAGCGACTAAGGGAGGGAGCGAGAGAGAGAGAAAAGGGAAAATGGAAATAGAAACAAAACTGCTACCAAATAGACAATATGAATTGAGGGAGAGAAGAGAGCGAATGAGACACAAAGTCGTTTAGTGATTGTGCGTGTGCATATGTATTTGTAAATGGAAAAAGCATAGCGCGGTGCTAGTCATTCTCCATGCTATAATTTAATCGATTCGGAAGAGTGTACGCGTGTCTGCTGTTGGCACAGCTACAAGGGAAAATGACATAGCTTAAAAAGATATTTTTGTAATTCAAGCGATAAAACATCGAATAAATTCACGAATTGATTTGTTAATATTGATTGATAGCGATGTATCATTGGGACATTGATGTGCATGTGTTTATGAATGTGTGAGTATGCATATGTATGTGAATGTTGTGTTGTTGTTTATTTTTTTTTTTTTCATTCTGCTTTTCAATCTTCGTTATTCCATTCAATATAGCATGGTTAACATACATATCCGACGTGCATTTGAAGCGAATGAGCTTTTCAATATTTGCTCGTGTTTATGTTTTAGCTTTCTTTCTTTCTCTCTCTCTCTCTCTCTCTCTCTCTCTCTCTGATGTGTGTGTGTGTGTGTGTGTGTGTGTGTGTGTGTGTGTGTGTGTGTGTGTGTGTGTGTGTGTGTCTGACGTATGAATAACAATGTCTTTAATTTTCATTGACATTGTATTGCATGAATTGTTTTCATACTAAAAACAAATTGTTGTTCAATCAATTATCGCCCACATTTTTTAAAAATACTCAAAATATAACAATTTTACAAAAAAAGAAAAACACAAAAACATCAATTCTACAAAAAGTCAAAGTAGTGATTGGTTCTAGTGATTTTTTTAAAACTTAAGCCAATAACATCAGTTTGCTCAAATTAATTCGTTTCTCTGCTAATTGCGGCAAAAAGAACTGTTCTGGTGAAAGTTCTGACGAAATGCAAAAATATTTTCTAATAAGAAAAATAGAATATTAGGATTCATGCTCGCTTTATGCAATTAAGTAAGAATAAAGTCCGAAAGTAGAGCATGCGTACGTGTGTTTGCACGGAAGATCTGCCAAAATGCGCGATGATATAGTAATCATGACAGTGGGAATGAGAAGGGAAAAATACAAAATTAACAAAAAAACAACACTGAACGGTTTCAAACAAAGTTTCAACTCGAATAAATGCTACAAATTACAAATGAAAAAACGTTCTCAAATACCGGTACATCATGCCAGTGCCAGTAATAGCACTAGTAAATGCTAGGGGGATACGTGCACAATTATATTGACTATTTTTTTTTCTATTTTAAATTATTGAAACAATTTTATTTAGAACAACATCACAAAGAAAATCGTCCAAAATTATCGTAAATTATTTTCCATAATTGTAAATTTAAAATTGTTCAAAAAATACTTCTTTCATTAGCGATTTTTTAAATATTGTAATATTTCAAAAAAGAACAATATATTGTGTTAATAAATACGGATTATGAATAATATATACGCGAGTGCGAATGCTAGTGTTTTCAATGAGTCTCTATTAGAATTTAGGCAGGTTCGAACGGGTACGGGTTAAAATAAGAAGAAAGCAGGGTGTTTTATGTTTATTTATACGATAAAAAAAGTAAATGAAAGAATAGAGAGAGAAATTGAGCCATACAGTGTACACACAGAACAGTACTTTTTATATACTCAAGTAGGTGCGCGCATAAATCTACTTCAAGATATATTTTTTCTTCCATATTCACTGAAAAAAATCAAAGAGTTTCGAACCAAATGAGGATTTCCTTATTTTCCTCTAGGGGGATTTTTCAAAAATTTTGCGAATACGCTTATGGACATTTGCACAGTATTATCGAATGTTTACGAATTTATTATTGGAGCAAATGCATTTGTAAACATTCGCTAATACCGTGCAAATGTCCATAAGGGCATTCGCAAAATTCCCCCTAGATTTTCCTTTATTATAACTCCATATAATAAAAGATTTTGAAAAATTCTCGTTGTTTCAATTTTTGAATACATATCTAAAGATAATGAGTTGATTTTTCATTTTATTCCAGTGAACATTTTATTTTTTCTACACTTTTTCTAATCACGGTCGAGTTAGTAAGAAATTCATTGCCATTTACGCCATCTATACGAGTACGGTATGAACTTGGCTGAATATCAAACGATATTGTGAAAGCTCACGTTGTGAACATTCATGGATGTACTTTCATACTCAATCTATCTAAAAAGGTTTTTAACTCATATAGGTGGCATCAATGTAATGAAATGAAAGCTCTTCAATAGAACAACATACATAGAACTCGACTCTGTTCTAATCAATTACCAAATATAATCGCATCGACACCTTGGATTACATTCGCATCGTGATGAGTTGTCGTTTCGCCTAGGCATCAGAGCTGGAATTTTCACTCAGTTGGTGCGAGCACAAATACAACATCGCACTCACATCTAGTGTGCGGCGCACAATATTCTCATGTTTTTCGGATGCGCGCACACGCCTGTATGTTTTTTGACTCAAACAAAAAATCTACATTTATTTGCAAATCTACAAATTTGTCATTAATCATACCGGCGTGTGCGTGCACCCGAAAAACATAAGCATTTTGTGCGTCGCACACTAGATGTGAGTGCGATATTGTATTTGTGCTCGCACCAACTGAGTGAAAATTCCAGCTCTGATAGGCATTGTTTCGAAAGAATATTTTGCATCCAGGGTAAAAATTCCCCAATCGACAAGTAAACCGCAGCCGATTTGTTTTCGTTGCAATTATTATTGTTGTTAATTAGTGTCCTCTTGCAACTTGTGTTTGGCAGCCTTTTGTGCAAAGAACTCAGTTAGTTTTGGTCGAGAGGCAAATTTTTGGCAAATGTTTTGGTTAAAAATTCATTGAAAAAATGTAATAATTTACCAAAATGTGTGAGCACTGTCTCCATACTACACTTGTTTGTTGTCATTACATGTTTATTAGAAATCAAGATCACTTTACAACGGTAGTAATTAAATTGAAGGATTTTCACAGACCAAGGGTTATTGATTTAGTTTGATTTGTTGAATTGGCTGATGAATTCACTATTCGCGTGCCTTTTTTCTAATAAAATAAATAAATATTGCAATTATTAGTACAGTGATATGCGAACGATGCAACTTTTGCATTTTTTAAAGCCATATCTGAATTTCTCATATCTGAATAACTTCATTTCCAATATAAATTTTTCCAATATTTTCAAACCTAAACCAAATGATTATCATATCGTTGATAGGTTTATTTTCATTTCTATATTATACAACGAAAAACGAACAATCTCCCTTCATGAATGGTTCGAGAACTCATTAGATTGAAAAATAGAAAAAGCTAACTTAAAGTTTTAAAAGATATTTTGTTTTATTTAATAAAAGGAAGAGAAAAATATACATAAAAAAATCGATTTTAAGCGCTTAAATATGTTCGAAAAATGCGAAATATGCATGAAAAACAACTTTTTTTATTCATGTACATTACAATGGACAATCATATTTCCATGTCGCGAGAAACATCAGAAGAGTGGTGATAATTTTGTGACGTATTCGTCAGATAATGCAAATTCACCTCGTTCAAGAACGGCACCAATTCCGACGATTTTTCTGCACCCACAATTACCTTCAAGAACGGCTTTACTTACTTATCATGAAACTCCTTTTGGCTCAAGCTTGCCAAAGATTTGTTTATTGAATCCATGATTTCCAAGTTGAACTGAATCCTTGCTCTTCCAGTTTGGTTATGGCGAAAACAATTTAAGCAGAATTGGATTTGAACTTTCTATGGAAAATACACTACGGACCAAATGGTCCATGAAACTTTTTTTTGTAACTTCTGATTTTTCTCAAAAAATTGTTAATTAAATTTTTGAATTCAAATTTTCAATTTAGTATTTTTTTTCAAAACAAAAAATCATAGCTAAAATTTGAAATCGATATATGTAACCGTTAGAAAAATATCAATAAAAAACTATCAATTTGTGGACCAAATAGTCTGAACCTCACTGTAGGGATAAATTAATATTCAAAACAAATGGGGTTACAAAATTTTTCAAATTATTACAACACCAACTTGCAGTAATCGCAATCTTTAACACAAATGATCATTTTGAAGTTCAATGAGTAAATGAATCGCTATGAATGCAAACAAATGTAAATGCAGCAAAATCAACGACAAAAAATATTGCATTAGGTCAACTAAATATAAATGTTTATTTCGCATTTGTCATTTTACCAATAATTTGGTTCGACGTTCAATAGAAAATGTTAATGACACGTGTAGGAATTAACTTTGTCAGGGTGAGACAAATCGTTAGATTAGATGTGGATATGTAGCGTTCAGAGGAAAAATGTCATACAGAAAAGTTCCGTGGAAAATGAATAAAACAAGTGACAAATGAAGTATTTTATACGCAAAATGTGTTATAAATAAGTGACATATAAGGCTCCGTAACAATTCAACGGCCAAAGTCGCACAAAGTAAATTTGTATATGCCATAATTATGTACCAATTATGTACTATGCGTACCTACATTCAAATATTTTTGTACCTCAATTTTAATATTTTTTTTTTTCAAATATCAAATTTTTCCAAAACGTATTTTTTTATTTTTATGAAGAAACGAAAAACTAAATATGTCATAATTTTATACCAATTTTGTACCTAATCAATCTGCATTCAAAAAAATTTTTTCCGAATATTTGATTCATTTTTTTTGAAAATTTTATTTTTACAGAGAAAAATTTTTTTCTTGTCTTTTGTGAAAAATCAAAATCTGAGAATACCATAATTTTGTACCAATTTTGTACCAAACCAACCCGCATTCAAAAAGAAGAATTCCATTTTTTGACTCATTCACATAACAACATTATGTTTACATTTATGTGTTAAATGTTTTACAATGAATAATTTAAAATTCAATAATATTTTTATTATTGAATTTTATGTGCAACAATTGTTCTTATTTCTTTTGAATTAGTTATTGTATTTCATGTTCGAACATTGTTCTTATTTCTTACACAGTAAATATATTGAAACTACAAGTGTCATTATTAAGTACTTTTCTTTGAAATAGTACGTAAGTTCTATGAGTTAGTATTTGAGTACTATATACATCTATAAAAAATTGTTTGGTTATGTTTGAAAATGTGGACATATACAGTATATACATTAAAAGAATTTTAGTACTCAAATACTAACTCACAGAACTTACGTACTATTTCAAAGAAAAGTACTTAATAATGACACTTGTAGTTTCCATATATTTACTGTGTATAATCATCACAATGTAAGTATTGCAGTAAGTGACAGTGCATTTTCAAAGTGTAAACATAATGTTGTTATGTGAATGAGTCAAAAAATGGAGTTCTTATTTTTGAATGCGGGTTGGTTAGGTACAAAATTATGGCATTCTCAGATTTTGATTTTTCACAAAAGACAAAAAAAAATTTTCTCTTATAAAATAAAAAATTTCGAAAAAAGGAATCAAATATTCAGAAAAAAAATTGTTGAATTAGGTACAAAATTGGTACAAAATTATGACATATTTGGTTTTTCGTTTTTTCATAAAAATAAAAAAATGCGTTTTGGAAAAATTTGATATTTGAAAAAAAAATATTAAAATTGAGGTACAAAAATATTTGAATGTAGGTACGCATAGTACATAATTGGTGCATAATTATGGCATACACAAATTTACTTTGTGCGACTTTGGACGTTGAATTGTTACGGAGCCGACATATAAGTATTTTTATCATTTTTCCGCGGAACTTTTCTGTATGACATTTTTCTTCTGAACCTTTCATATATACTTGATGCATACATATGCTAGTATATTATTCGATTTTGAATATTACATAGAATAGGCTCATTACTTGTAACTAGCCCATTAGACAATCGCCCGATATTCGGCCATCATAGCAAGTATGATAAAAATATTATTATGTACAATTCTTTTATTTTTCATAATGGAAGAAGACAATTGTCAGTGAGAAGAAGACAATTTGGAACAAATACTACCAGGTAAATGTATTTTGACTTAACAAAAGTAATCACCGATCAAATTTTTTTTTATTTCACACATTGATCACGTTTTTGAAATTTGATCTAGAAGTTGATTAATTGTAACATAGATGAACATTTTTGTTATTAACAAAATTTGCAGGCTAGAGATATTTTTAATGTTTGGTCAGTTATTTTAAATCGTTCTATTCTTCAATAAGCTTAGTTCATGACCTATTTTTACTAATATCTTTCTTTAGTTGAGGATAATGAATGAGAAAAACAAAATACAATATCATTGAAGTGTTTAAACCTTTAGAATTTGTTGATATTGGACTATTGGCTAGACTTGCAAATACATTACTTTGTCGAGTGGTTTGTTGTTGTATCCGTGATTGATGTGGAAAATTTACATGATTTGTCTGTTGTTCATTTGATGCATTTTTTGATAAAAATGCATCGTTTATGTTTGGAACATACTCGTCGCAAAACCATAATACGTTAGCAATTGTAATTATTGTGGTTATTAGAGTTATTTTGTAATTTTTGTTCCCTTTTGATAAATATGAGAAGTGGTAAACATGTCCACAAAAACCAAAACACCTTGAGCTGTCATGGCTTTGTGTGATTTCCATTTCACATAAATTCCAATTCATTTTTGACAGTTCACGAGACACGAACGCGAGACAAGTGCAACCAAGGCAGCAACAACAATGGACAGAACAAAAAAAATGTTGCACACGTTTTACAATTGATTCCACAGTTATTTGCTGTTATTCTATGCCGTGCCGAAGTTAATGTAAATGTAAATGTAAATAAGGCCAACTCAATAAAAATGCTAAAATTTGCATCCACTTCTGAATACGAAAACGATATATATAAATATAAATAGAAAAAGAAAGAGAGAGGCAGAGAGATAAATATACATTTGAATGAGAGTGAATTCGTTTGTAGACACAATTTTTGTGACTTTTTTTTCTCGTTCGTTTGCATTTTTATAATTTTCGTTTTCATACCAGATATCAGGCTGAAGAAAGATGCCGTAAAACTGTTAGATTAGAATATGTTTTCTTGCAAGCAATTAAGACTGCTTCATTTCATGACGCCATTTACCTTTTTTTAGAAAAAAAAAAATCAAGCGACTGTGACGACAATGACGACGAAAACGATCATGACGAAAGGTGCGTAAACAATATGAGAGACACCACCACATATAATTTCATTCAACAACAAACTCCTCTTTCCACAAACACCACACACACACCCTTTTGGTAGAAACAATCAATTTGATTGGATTGTTATAGCGATATGAATTCGTAAGCATGTCTTTGATAAAGCTGTTGGCGCGTTTATGGAAATGGACAGGTGGTTATTACATAAGTGGGTAAAATGAAAATGCCATCAATTCACTCTTTCTCCATCTTACACTCTCTCTTTCGTTCACTTTTGAATGAATCGCTCATTCTCTATTACTCTTGGCTCCCCTTTTCATTCTTTCATTATACTCATATCTCATTCTCGTCTATCTCCCTCCAGTTCTCACCTGATCTCATCTTCTCTCTCTTTCTCTCTATCTCGCTATCTATCTCCATCCCTCCCCCTCACTCTCCTATATTTCGAACTTTCACATCAAAGTCAATTTTCCTTAATAGACCATTTTATCATCAGTTTGCACTGTTTATCTACATATTTTTGTTGTTGCTGTTGTTGTGTTTTTTTTCGCCTTTCTTTTTCTCTCTCTCTCTCCCTCTCTCTCTCTCTCTCTCTCTCTCTCTCTCTCTTTGTGTTTTTTCTCGTTAAAATTTTTCAACACATTTCGCTTCCATCATTTTAGCACATCAAAATACCAGATCCTCAATATTTAGTTCAAATTGTGACCACTTAAGGCATTTGATATTTTATTTACAATTCCCATAATACCAAATGCACATGGAGAAAACAAATTAGAAAGTAACCACGCCACCCACATTCCCCAAAATACAAGAGCAAAAATATGACCGTGGTAAACCAATGTGTTAAAATTCGCATTCACAACACAATGCACATTGGGAAACAAGATGAAATGTCGAAATTGAGTTCGAAAGTAAAAAAAAAACACACAATAAACACTACCCCCAAACAAAATGCGAAAGAAAACAAAATTTTCATCAGCTAGCACTTGAGTTCCCTTGTTGTTTTCAACCATTAATAATTTGTATTCTCGAATCGTTTCATATCTCGTTTCATTTGATGAAATCATTGCAAATTTGTACCATACATAATCATTACAATGGCCACTTAAATGGAAGGTGTTGCGGGTCAAATGTTGTGCTGTATGTTTCTGTCACTTAAAATGGGTTGTTTCAGTGGCTGTTTTTGTATGCTTGTGTGTTGTTGTATGCATTGTTGTTGTTGAAATTTTCGTGTTTTTTTTTCTCTCCCTTGGATTCAGGTACCAAAACCAAATGTTGAACAGTTGGCTCATACTTGATGTCAGCCAATCGATTAATCTTTTGAGTTTGGTTTTCATCACGACAGATCCGAGGAGATGTCGATTTGTTTCGGTTTAAATGCTTGACTTCAAAACACAAACAAACATACTAACACACTCACTCAATGCACATATTTTATCAAATGGCATTATTCGAAATTGTTACTGAAATAGTGTGTGCTATTTTCAAATTTTATCTAATGACTGTAGTCAATATATCATTTGTCCATTTTGATTGGTCCAATTGAAACCATTCACAGAACCATTTACACTCATTTCCGAGTTACTTTATATATATATATATATATGTGTGTGTGTGTGTGTGTGTGCAAGTTGCTTCTTTTTGATATGTGGTCCAGTTGACCTGAAAATTGGTCAAATTTTAATAATCATTTAGTCAATGAAATTTGTAAAACTGTTCCATTGCAATTTTCGCCATTCAACTTTATCGTAACTAAGAATGCTGGTCTTATTTCAACCGCAGTTGAAATGTAATAAATCGATTCGAGGCTGTAAATTGCAGCAACAACAAAAATATTGCGACAATCGTTGGAAATGGAAGAAAAAATAAAGGAAAAAGGAGAATAAGGAGAAGAAGTATAGAAATGTAGACGACGACTTCCACATTGATAAAAAGAAAAAAACGAGAGAAAGATAGAGAGAGAGAGAGAGAGAGAGAGAGAGATAGAGAAGTCGGAAAAGGACGAAACAGGAAAGCACTTTTTCTTTTGAACGGAAATGAATCGAAACGGCTAATCTATCTGAGTAGCGATTTTCAATCGTCAAATATATTATATATAGTAAAAATAAATTGGATGAGCCACACTCAGCAGCAAATCGAAGCGAATCAATGCGCCCGCACACATACATACACACACCGAGCAACTCAAGATATTTGTATGTTAAATGGAATGGAAAGAATTGGATTGAAATAGAGATATTTATTACATTCTTAGGAGAGTTCTTTTTTATCAGTGCTGTTGCCGTGATTTACAGAATAATGAAGAAGAACAACAGAAAGACGACGACAACAACAAAAAGTGGAAAATGAAAACAACCGTCGATTAGTGTGCATGCGACATTCATTTTCATTCGAGATATTCGTGCATGTTGATTGAATGTTGTTTTGACATTGTGAATGTGTAATATTAGCCACCGAAATATGATTATGGTAATTATGATTGGCTGATATTGGTGAGTCACCAATGGTGACGACCATCGCATATCATGCATACGCACGTTTCAACATTTAGCCATGAAACGTCTCATTGTTATCAAAATGTAAATCATTGTGATTAGCTATCGCTGTTGACGATAATATTAAGGTTAATGAACTGTTTCGCTTTTATCGACTACAATGTTTCTTTGATTGCTCCATACCCGAATAAACAACAACAGACTAACAAATTTGCCATTGTTTTTAACGGTAAATGTACACTTTGTTCATATTTTTCCACTCCTTGTTATATTATATTAGGTGGCATAATATATATCATTTACATTCTTCAGATCAGACATTTTACTCACATTCGCAGTCAAGCTTAACTTCTTCTCGCACGGTTCATTCTCGCACGTCAATTGACGAGGAACGATTTTTTTCACCCATTTTTCTTTTCATTCACTTACTCTTTCTCCCTTACCTCCCTACTCCCTCACTTCCTCCTTCCCTCTCTCTCTATTGCTTCTTTACACACACTTATTTTATTTTCATTTCTTCTCTCGTTTTGGTTTTCTTTCCATTCTCTCTCTCTCTCTCTCTCTCTCTCTCTCTCTCTCTCTCTCAAATGTCAACATGACAATTCTTTAAAAAATTTGACAATTGACTGAATTTCATTGAATTTTATTCAATGAAAATCATATGAAAACCCCTTCTGGCAAAATCAATTTAATTGAAATGCAAAATCGTCATTAAATAACAACAAAAATGTATTAATAGATTGTATCGTTTTAATGCTTACAATCGGATATACATCAATAGACAATTTGAAGAGAAATAAAAGGAGAAAGAGGAAGAGGAAGAGAAAGAGAAAGAGAAAGAGAAAGAGAAAGAGAAAGAGGAAGAGGAAGAGAAAGAGAAAGAGTGAAAGTGGAAAACAAGGGAATTGGATCTCATTAATGGCATAATAATCCATTTTTGAAGCGCTTATAAATCATTTAGAATGTTTTTGAATCGTTTCACATTCATAAATTCAATGTAATTCCTTTCCATAATCATAACAAATAATAATAATAATAATAAACGATAAAGCTGCGTTAATCTCATAGATGCGTGTGTTGTTAAATTCTGTCTCTCGTTGGCTCGTGTGTCATTCTCTTTCTTTTTCACTTACAACAAATGAGTCAGTGTACACGATGAACGCTGAATAGCGTGGAATGCATGGAATCCGTTTATGAAAATCATTATTTGTGTGCGCGTGTGTATATTAAATGCCCACCTTAATTTCACTTAAACTATCAAATTTAATGAAATTTGTTTTAATTATAATGGGATTGTATAATAAATATGCTATTCAATGTTTTTGTTTATGATTTCAAGGTCATGGCATTTATGTAACATCATTTTTGTCATGTATCGTCGAAAGATAATTCGAGGTGGGCAGTTAATCATCGACGTGATTACGACTAACAACACTAACATAATCGCTATATTTTCTCTTCATGTCCTTTGCTGCAAAAACAGTGTGGGACACTTTTCGGCCAATTTATTGGTATTTACATGTGTTTGGATTATGGTTAAATAAATTTCAGGTGTGCAATTTTTAATCGGATGAAGAATTATTTCATTTTTTGTTTTCATTTTTTTTTCGTTACAAATGTTGTTGTTGGTTTCTTTTAAACGACTGTATTGTGTTTGTGCATTTTAGCCAGTGGTACAGCGGCCATTTACCGTGATTAGTGCAATATTGTTGATTGGATGGACCGCTATTTATCTGTGTTTATATCATTCAACGTCCGAATTAGAAATGTTTCATGGGAGCAATTCCATATTTTTCACCTTGATGACATACATTGAAACGAATATAGCTTTATATGCACGTAAGCTTATTTTTGTAACTCTTCATCGATACCATATTGCTATGTTTTATTTGGATTTTTTTTTTCAGCCTGGTCCAGCATGATCGTGAATGTTATATTGTACGAATGTCCGTGGCATCTTTTACAAAAGTTTGAAAATATTGACCTTGAATTGAAAAAGCATTTTAATCTTTATCGCCCCTACGGAATCATGATTACGTAAGTGACGCGTTAAAACACAAAAATGTTTTTTTTTTTCTATTATTTTCTCTTCTCGATTCTTTTCTCAATTTTTTACAACTTTCTTTTACAGAATCATTTGCATTCTCATCTTAATAATAAATGTTCAAGCAATATGCATTGCAATATGTTTATATATGTATTTTATGGAATTTATGAAATCATTGCAAAATGCAATCATTGCTTCGTTAGCATTTTACTTAACATTTGCCATACAGTTTTCAATTATTTTCTTCTTTAATATATGTTGCATTTTCATTTTGGCACGAATCCGTGATATCAATTTACTGTTGCATCAATTAATATTCGATGAACCATTGAGCGAAGCATTTTTATTTATAAATTCAAATCTTTCGAATTTGTCACATGAATTTTCATGTGATAATGAACAATATCAGCAATATATAGAAAATAGCGATAAATGGATTACAATGAAATGGATATTGGGAATGAAAAAACGTACGACCATCAAACCAAAATCATGGACCATTAGAGAATTCAATAAAGAACGAATCAATAATACATTGAAAAGAATGTTGATTAAATCACAAGCATACAACTATTTATATTTGTCTAAAAATTCAAGCAATCTGGAAACGGAAATGGATCATTTGGATCATCTTATGGATACGTTTAATTTAACCGATTTTAAGATTCTTTCAAGAGTGTAAATGACGAGTTTTTGGTTTTTATTTATATAAATTATTTTATTCTTTTAAATTATAATTGATGTATTTCGATAATTATCAAATTTCATGTAAATTTCAATTTTCAGACTAATTAGTGGACTTACATTTACTGAACAATCAACCAACATTCATATAATTCAACGACTCAATCGAATATTGGCCATTTTCAATCTTTTACTTGATTGCTTTGACATTATAAACATTTCTTGGACTAAATTTGTTTTTTCTATCGTTGTTGGATCAACAGTTCCCGGTATCGTATATGTCTATGGAAAATTCAGGTTAAATATTTATAATGAAATTCTTACTCTCGATTGAAGTAGTTTTCAGTTTAAAAAATCCAACTATTATTTCGTTTCAATCTTTTTAACATTCTTAACTAGAATATTTATGAAATACGATTATACCGATGATACACTCACCACAATTTTTGGAATTATTTTTCTGAGCTTTTTATTTCTTGGCTTCCTACCATCAGTTATATTATCTACATTTACAATGGATCATGTAAATGAACATTTTTGCAAATTTTAATATCATTTTCCCGAATTTCATTCTACTTCATTCTGTTTTATTTTATAGATGAAACACGCTGGCATGATATTTTGCCGAATTGGCTATAGAACGGATGATCCAATCATACTGAATAAGGTTTGTTTATATTTTTTTTAATATTTTTATTGAAATCGAAAGCAATAATTGGATTTGCTAATTTGACTTCAAAATCTGCAAAAAAGTGTATTTAACTCTCATGAAAGCGTAGATTTTTACGAATTTATCACAAATTTTGCGAATGCGCTTATAGACATTGGCACAGTATTTGTGAATGTTTACCAATACATCAATGGAGCAAATACATTTGAAAACAATATGGAAATACTTTGAAAATTTCTATAAACGAATTCGCAAAATTTATGAAAAATTCAAAAAAAAATTATACGCATTCGTGAGATTCAAATACTTTTAGTTAAAAATGGAACAAAACTTTGTCCAAAATCATCTAGTTTTATCGTATATTCATAGAAAGTTGTCATTTCTATGTTTCAGTTGTTGGAAATAACGAGGAAATTGAATGCCCGACAGCCCATCTTGGAAGTGCATAGTTTTGTATTAGATTGCCGCATTTTAGTTAGCGTAAATGCAATTTCATTACAATTTCAAAAAGTTTTTCAAATTAAATTCATTTTCAATATGGATCATTTTTTAATTAGATTTTAAGTTGTTTTGAACATTATTTTACGAAAGACTTTGTTGCCTAAATTAAATATGGTTTTTCCTCATATTGCAGATCATTTCAACACTTTGTTCATATTTAATTATTGGAATGCAATTTTATACATCACTTCAAAATTAAGGCCATCGTTTTCCATTCCTTGAGAAATCTGTGTTGAAGTGAATCCTTTTCAAAATTATCCATTGTAAATTTAGGCAAATCGAAAACTTGCTAAATGAATAAAAATGTTTACAATATTTCTGAAAATATGCAATAAAAATATCATTCATTTCCTGGGTTTTGTTGTCTGATATACAAATGGTATTTGTTGTGATTTTACTTGCGGAAATTTTCTCATATTTGATCAAGCTTAAGTTTAAAAGATTATGAAGCTAGGGGGATACGACTCGTAAAAATTGATTTGTTTTTACGAGTTCATGTGAGTCTGTAGTAGAAAACTTGCAAATTTGCACAAGTACGATTTCGAATTCACAAGTTGACATTTCATGTTTGACATTCCATTCCGTTCCATTCTATTTGATGTTTACATCTTCTATTTTGTATTATTCGAATGAGATTCGTGGTTGGATTTGTTATTTCATTTAATAAATAAAATTTGTGACTAAAACTCTAAAACTTTGCACATTTCCACACAATTATAATTGTAATTAATTCAAAACAACATCACAAAGAAAATCGTCCAAAATTATCGCAAACTATTTTCCATAATTAAGCATTAGTAAATTTAAAATTGTTCAAAAAATATTTGCATCATTAGCGATGTTTTAAATATTGTGATATTTCAAAAGGGAATAATCTAGGGAATAATATATTGTGTTAATAAATACTGATTATGAATGATATATACGCGAGTGCGAATGCTAGGTTTTTCAATGTGTTTCTATTAAAATTTAGGCAGATTCGAACGGGTACGGTATAAAATAAGAAGAAAAAATGATGTTTTTGCGAGTCATTGTGAGAGTCATTTTCCCCTAGTTATAAAGATTCATATTTTAGAAAAAATACTAAAAATTCAATTAAATTAATGTTTTGACAGCCACACAGAGTTCCCTTCATCTCCCCCTGATGCTCTAGAACCCCTAGAAGAATTGTTGAAAATTATTGGGAATTGCTCGGACTTTTTGCAAAATTATGAATTGTTTCGTAGATTGTACGAATATTCGGTTTCTTTTTTCATTTTTCCACGGAACTTTTACTTTTCCGCACACAACATGTTGTGCCTCGAATGTCAAAAAGTTATAGGGCCTCGAATGTCAAAGAGTCGATTCTATTGTTTGTTTGGTCCCCAAATGAGATTTTCGGTGAAAAATGCCACTTTTGTTTGTAAAAGTACGTAAAAATGGCATTTCATGACGTTCGAAGTTCGAACCATGTAAAACTATTATTATTTCGCAAAAATAATTAAACAGAAGTAAAAATGCAGTTTTGAGCATAATTTGTAAGTCATTTTCGTTTTACTTTAAACGGAGAAATAGATATTGTGCCTAATTCATCTTATTTTGGTTTCAAAAATGCATTACCTCTACAAGCTTCCTTATATCATAGTATGGGACTACTTTAGTTAGAGAAAAAATTTTGTTCATGAAAAAATGTGAAAAATGTTATTTTAAGATAAAATGTAATGAATTCGTAACAGAAATTGGATAAATTATATGCGTTGGATTTTCAATATGGAAAAGTTCATCTTACAGATGTAAGACATCTTGTTTTGTATGATATTTTTCTTCTGAACTGTTCAATGTTCTTGTTATATTGCAAAATTCAAATGGTTATTTTTTCATAATATATTCACAATAAAGAGCGATAAGACTTACGCTTTATTAATATGAACTAAACGCAATAAGAAGAATCTGCATTTATTATTTTTCCACAATATTCACTTGATTCAATAACAATTACAAAAAATGGGGGATATTCCACAAGCACGATAAGGAATCAACTGATAAATGTGTTTTGATGAAAGAAATCAAGCATTATAGTCTCATTGTCAAATCCGTTCTGCTTATGCAAAAATATTTTTTTTTTGTTTTTTGTTTTTAGAATGATTAATCTAATGATAGTAATAAAAATGGTATTTCCTATGGCATTTGTCAACAATCTTCGACATTTCTCTCTATAAAGGCACTATTATCACGATACACCGTGCACCAATAGATTATATAATAAATATTGTCCACGATTGCAATCGTGCACCGTTGAGAATAATTTTCAAAGAAATATTCAAAAGAAATCATCAACAATTCGATTGTGATCGTCATACTTGGCAATCCCACCTTACGCTCAAAAAAACACTAAGTTAGAAGTTTGTACAGAATTATGAAATTTCAGTTGAAAATAGTTATGAAATTTCATTTTGGCCTTGAAATTTTGGAAATTCCAATTGTATAGAAAGAGATTGATAATTGAACTGCTGATTAAAATTGCAAGTATGCATACAATTGAATCCGTTTAGATAAAAAGATGCAAAGATTTGAGGTATCATTTAAGTTCCATCAGCTGTGGAGTATTCCTAATCAATAGAGTAATCTCTAATTCTCGATTCTATTTGTTTTGAAAGACGGAAAATGAAGATTTTAATGTTGTTAGCTTCAATTTTAATTATTCATTCAGATAAGCCAACTATTGTATATGCATTTACTCACATGAAAATCGTAATTTTAACCACATATCCACAATCACTGTGAATGTTTCAAAAATTCAAATGACCCTAGATAAAGCATATTCATAATTAAATACACAATTTTCTCGATTTGGATTTTGATTTTATATTGAAATAAGCCCGATTTAAACCTTTTTATTTCAATATAAACAGGTGAACAGAATTCTTCATTTTTTTTTAAATAATTTGCTAATAACTTTTTTTTTCAAACTTTTTTAGTAAAAAGCAATGAACAAAGTCTTATGACAGCTTTAGATGAAGGTAAATCATTTCTAAATTTATCTTTATTTTTACTATTAGACTTTCTGGGCAAATTTATAAATTATTGATGGAAAGTGTAAAACTTTTTAATGAATATTGATAAAGTTTATTCTAAATGATTGAGTTAATTATGTTTGTTCTAAATTATATATTCAAAAATGACATTTATTCAGGTCAAATGGATATTGCAATGAATCTCATTGAATGCGGTGCAAATATTAATTTGGGCGACAAGGTATGGAAAATTGCTGCTATTGTTTGTCATGCGCGAAATGGTAAGACTATTAAAAATAAATATTGTATCAATCGATACATAAAATGTGTGACTTATTTGTATTTTCATAATTCGTATAATTAGCCGGTGAAAATTCTGTACAACAATTAGCTAGCAAAGGTTTAAATATGACCAAAGGTTGGGATGATGCACTCAAAAAAGCCATTGAAAACGATATATGTTTGTAAATTATTAATAAGTGTGCTTTGTAAATATTGATAATTTCATCTATTTTAGATGACGTAAAAGGATTTAAATTATTGGTTAACCAATGTGCTATCAATTTAAGCCAAGTACAAAGAGCATTACATTTGGCCGCTTCACATGGTTAGTAATTGAAAAAAGAAAAGTTCTATCCTTATTATTAATCGAATGTATTTAAGCGTGATTAATGTCTATTACAGACAATGTTGAAACCGTTCAATGTATAATTGAAAATGGAGCCGATGTTAATGCAAAAGATGACAATGAAGAGACGCCACTTCATATTGCTGCGGCCAAGGGTAATTCTTCGGTGCAAGCAAAAAAGGACAAAAAATATTTAAATTCTCTATTTCATTTCTGTAGACAAAGTTGCTTATCAGCAAAGGAGCCAACATTAATGCAAAAGAAAAAGTGCATCGAACCCCTCTGCATCATGCCGCTTGGTTTGGTAGTTTTTCTTTTGTTTCTGTTTTTGTTTTTTTTTTTTTTTTTTTTTTAATTTTCAAAATTATTTCAACTTAATATTTTCATTTTAGATCATTTGGATTAAGCCAAAATTTTAATTGACAATGGAGCCAATGTAAATGCACCAAAACTTCGTTTGGAAACGCCTCTCTGAAGCAGCTTATAGAGGTAATTCAATGGAATTTGAAAATAAAAACAAAACCAAAACTCATTCGAATTAATCAATTTATGTGAGTTTTCTTCTAGGCAATTTGGATATGTGTAAAGTTCTTATCGCAAACCGAGCAAATCTGAATGCTGAAAGCACTTCATAAGCAACATTACTTCATGAAGCTGCACGAAGTGGTATTTTATAAACTTAATTCTTTGATTTATAAATATTTACTTTGATGGGGAATTTTTTTTTTTTCCGTTTTCAATTTTAGGCAATATCGAAGTTGCCAAAATTTTTTTTTTTTATTTTCATAGATGAAGCCATTTAAAGAAGCCAAAGAAATACAAAAAACCGATTAAAGGAAATGAAGTCTCAACCGAAATGGGGAAAAAAGATTAATTCGACCTAATTAATTTTTCATCACATTTTCCCCCAAAATATTTATTAAATAAATTTGTTATTTATTTAAATGAAAATAATTTGTTAAATAAAGAGACCAAATGATTAAATACCAATTTATCGAAATAACGGAAATATTTTGCAAAAATCTATGAATACTCTGCAACAAAAATTGCATTTGTCATTAAATCAAATAATTAGTATGTATTCTCAGTTTACCATGGAATGTGGCCTAGGGAGCTATGCAGTGAGAAAAAAAATTCAAACACGTTCCCGAATGCCATCTAAATGAACAAACATAAATTAGATTCACCAACATTTGATACTGAATCTGAATAAAAATTGATTATGTGGAATTATATAAAAATAATTAAATATTTATGTACAATAAAATATTTTTCATTATTAAATTATCTAAATATAAATATTTTTGAAATAAAAAAATAAAAACACTTCATTGAGAAATTAAAAATACAACTAAAGCAAAACAAACTATTTATATTAAGTCTCCGCGGTCTCCGCATGTTTATTCGATTGGCGTTTGTTGTACATGTATACATGTATGTATGTGTTTGTTGTATACATGTACAACAAACACCAATCGAATAAACATGAGGAGACTTAATATAAATATTTTGTATTTTTAATTTCTCAATGAAGTGTTTTTATTATTTTATTTCAAAAATATTTATATTTCGATAATTTAATAATGAAAAATATTTTATTGAACATAAATATTTAATTATTTTTACACATAATCAATTTTTATTCAGATTCAGTATCAAATGTTGGTGAATCTAATTTATGTTTGTTCATTTAGATGGCACTTAACGGGGAGACTCACATACAAATGTACAGGGCTATATAGACTGCTTACCAGGGTAGAATGTGGCGCAACCCAGTTTGAAGACTAAGATAAGGGAATGTTTGTTACAGTAAAGTCTAACTCTCTATTGATAGTGCGCCTGAGTCTTTTTCTAGTATAGATGCTATCTATAATGTATAGATATTGAATTGTCAACAAATTCCCTGTGGAATGATTAACATGAAAAGTGGAATAATTTCATTCTCATAAAGGAATCCTTTTAAAAAAAGTCGAGTTAATTGAATTGGGATGGAAATTTCTGGGTTAAGGAAATAACAATTGAAGTTTTCAAATCATGACTATTCCTTTGCCAATCAATTTAGGTAATTTTAAGGCGATTGCAATCTCATTTGTCCCCAATTAGTTGGCTGCTTCAAATCATTTGCAGATTTATCAAATTTTTATTTAGAGTAACAAAACCATTTTTTTTTTTATTCCTTTCATTTACAAAGTGCCTGCCATTGCACGCGTAGTAAACATTTCTACAGTCCAGTCTACTGATAGTTCAGATTTAATCTCAAAGGCACGAATGAATAACAATTCTGAAGCTTGTTATTCAGTGTTTTTGTTTATTTTTTACGTGTTGACATTTTCAAAATTCCATTCGATTGTGATTTTAATTGCAAGTATTACTGAATCTTTCTAAAGAGCGTAAAAATATTTCCCTCCGCTTAATCATAATAAATGACACATGGAAAGATAAGCATTCTGATTGTAATTGCAATTGACATTGTTATCAATTCCTTTAAATAGAAAATTGTATTAATTGAAAGTATTAACCAGTAACTTGCCAATAATAATCAAGTAATTCATAGCTAAATACATTTGTGAAGTAAATTAATTTAAGGAATTTTCAAACTTTTTGTGATAAAAATGAGGTTTTTAATATTATTACTTTCAATTTGGATAACTCATGCGGGTAAAAATAACCAATTTGCGTAGTTAATCTTCAACACATTCAGCATTGCAAAATATCCACATATCATTGTGAATAAATCAAGAATAAAAATGTTGTAATCTCAGACCAAATGCGTACAATATTTCGTTTGTTGATAAGCAAAAAGTATTTTGAGTTATTTATCGAATAATGAATATGAATAAAAATATTTGTTTACTAAAGTGTGAGTTCAATATATTATTATCTTTATGAAACTATTATTTCAGCCGAAAACAATGAACATACAACACTTATAACAGCACTAGATCAAGGTAATTATTGGCTAAATTTTTTAAGCGAAAAACCCAAAATACATTTAACTCTATTGAATGAATAATTTTCGACCTAAACTCACTTATTTAGATCAAATGGAAGTTGCGATGCTTCTCATTGGAAACAATACTGACACCAATTTTGGTGAACAAAAATGGAGAGCTATCGCTGTTGATTGTTTTGCACAAAATGGTAAGAATTGGTGAAAAAGGCAAACACATTTACAAAATTTATATTAAAAACATTTCTTTTCATAATTGATATGAATTAGCCGCCAATGAAAATGTAACATACATCTTGTTGTCACATGGCGTTAACAGTACAGCTGCATGGAGAGATGCAATTAAAGATGCAATTAACAATGGTAATGTTTATTGTTTTGAAAAATATTAATGGAATATTAAATGAGCATTGATATATTTAGATGATTCAAAAGGAATGAAACAAATAATTCAGCATTGTGCGATAAATTTGACAGAAATCAAAGATCCATGGCCACTTCATGTTGCTGCAGCCTCAAGTATGTTATTTATTTGAAAAAATATTGATCGTTTATAATAAAAAATAAGAACATTCTATTTATGTATTATCGTATCATATTGAAGATTCAAGTGAGTAGTGCATTTGAATTATAGGATTACAACAACTTGAATCGTCAATACGATGATGGAATATTCTTCTTATTAATTGATCACAATTAATAGCATAGTGAATAAACACCGTGCTATATTTGATATTTTTTTATGATTTATAAATCAATGCATTTGTGAGTAATATTTCTTTAATATGGCAGACAATGTGGATATAATCAGATATTTTCTCGAAATTGGGCTCAATGTTAATGATGAAGACGATCTCAAAAATACCCCTCTTCATAAAGCTGCTGAGAATGGTAACATTTTGAATTTTATTAAATTCACAAACCATTTAGATATTAATCGATTTCTAAAACTAACATATTCATAAAGTAAATTTGTCAGTATTGTTTTGTTCGCGAATGCTATATTCATGCCTTCTACAAGTTTGCCGAAAACAATGAAAAATCTTAAATGCCACTCATTCCATCAGAATTTATCTCTCTGATTTAAATAACAAAAGAAAAATCAATTTTTTTTTTGTCATTTTCAGGCAATCTGGAATCTACCATGTTTCTTATACGACATGATGCCAATGTTACTGCAAAAAATAATGATGGAAATCTAGCACTCCATGTGGCCGCTGAAAATGGTAAAGCTTTGATTTCAAATAAATAGACAAGATGTCTCACATCCGTAAGATGAACTTTCTCGCAATGCAAATCCAACACAAGAAATTTATCCAATTTCTGTTACGAATTCACTACATTTTATCTTAAAATAACATGTTTCACGTTTTTCCATAATCAAAACAACTTATTCTCTAACTAAAGTAGTCCCATACTATGATATTTCCCTTGGAAAGTAAATTTGTAGAGGAAATACGTTTTTGAAACAAAAATAAGGTGAATTAGCCGCATTATCTATTTTTGCATTTAAAATAAACCGAAAATGACTTACAAATTATGCTCAAAATTTCATTTCTACTTCTGTGTAAGGAATTTTCCACAGGTTTTAAACTGTAGTATCTCCATTTACGGCTAAAGTAACAATAAATTTAGCGAAAGTAGAAAATCAAAACCTAATTGTTTTGGCGAAATAATAATAGTTTTATATGGTTCGAACTTCGAACGTCATAAAATACCATTTTTACGTATTTTCACATACAAAAGTGTAATTTTCCTCTCATTGGAGGACCTACTCTGAAAAAACAAATGTGGGGTTATGGCCAACATTTTGTGTTGACATTAAATTTAACCACAAACATTTCAAGATTTTAAAATCTCTGTGTGATTTCTGGTACTAAATATATGTTTGACTTTTTTCACTTCTGTACTTTTAACGACCAAAAATATATTTAATACTAGAAATCACCACAGAGATTTTAAATTCTTGAAATGTTTGTGGTTAAATTAAATGTCAACACAAAATGGTCACATTTGTTTTCTCAGAGTATATTTTTTTCGCACACAAACAATGGAACCGACATTACAATGTTCGAGAACCCACATTTTTTTCGCAAAAGACCATGAGTTTCCTTTGGCGAAAATGCCGTGAAATGCCTATTTTGGACACTTTTCATACAAAAATCATCATTTACACTGGATATATCTCCATTTAACGCATACATGGGCAAGGTATAGAATCGCAGGGGGGGGGGGGGGTAAATTAGGATTGAAATTTTGAAGAGCTAAAAAAAAAGGTCTTCGATTTCGAAATCTAATTGAAGAGCTACAATTAGATTTCGAAATTGAAGACCTTTTTTTTTAGCTCTTCAATTTTTCAATTTTCAGAATCGAAATCGAAGACCTTTTTTTTTTAGCTCTTCAATTTGCAATTTTTGTATACAAAATTGAAGAGGGGGGGGGGGCTCCTCTCGGAGAATTTCAGGGGGGGGGGGTAAAACCCAAATACCCCACCCCTTGCCCATGTATGATTTAACGGATCCACTATGCGGTCATTATCCATGGCTAAAAATCTAATGGTTTCTATTCCTGAACTATCCTAACAATTCTGCATCATCAGATTTTTTTTTTTTTTTGAGCTCGTTGGGAATGAGCTATCGTGTTACCAAATTTTTGCGTACAGCGTACAGCGTACAGCGTACAGCGTACAGCGTACAGGGTATCACACACTCCCATAACGACGCTCTAAAAACTGGTTTTTCGTGTTCTCCTAGGTTCAAAACGCCTAGAAAAAATATTTTTGGGTGCTCTTAATTTTTTGACCGATTACAATACTTTTACGCACAACATGTTGTGTGCGGAAAAGTAAAATACATAAGAAATCGAAAAATGTAAACTAGTTTTTTATCCATTTTCTAGATTATGTGGAAATATGTAAAATTCTCATCAAACATGGAACCAATATTAATGCTAGAAATAAACGAAAGGAAACGCCACTTCATATGTCTGCATACAATGGTATCCTTAAGAAATTAAGAAAAAAAAAATTAGAATATCATAAAATTCATAAATGATTGAAAAATATTGTTGAAAAATGATTTTCATTTAGATTTGAATCACATTGACTTTTATCTAAAGAATTTTCTGAAAAGTTTCCACAAAACTCATTGGCTTTTCAAATAGTTCTTGATGGACAAAACGAAAAAAGATTTGAAATTGTATTTCGCATTTCAGGCAATGCAGAAATGGTGAAGTACCTTGTCGAACATGAGGCCAATGTTAATGTTCAAGACGATGACAAAGAGACACCACTTCATTGGGCTGTTAGAGGGGGTAGTAATTCTTACCTAAATATCTCGCAGAAAACAATTTTTGGACAATTATCTTTTATTCAATAGGACATTTGGAAGACGTTGAAATTCTTATTGCACACAAAGCCAATGTTAATGCGAAAAACGATGATCGAAATACTGCACTTCATGTAGCTGCTCAAACTGGTATTTATTTATTTCGAATATTAATATTTTGGAATTGTTTTTCGAAAAAAGAAAAAAATTTCCAAATTCCGATATAAACTCTAGGAAGAACAGAAATAGCCAAGTTTCTTATCAATCATGGGGCCCATATAAATGCTAAAGGCAGTAATAACGAGACGCCACTCCATCAGGCTGCTGAGAATGGTACATAAAAATTTTAATTTCGGCAATTTTACGAAAAAAAGTTCACATCTAATGGTTTTTAATTATTCAGATCGTGTTGAGATAGCTAAAATTCTTATCGAACATCGAGCCAGTACTACTGCTAAAGACAATGATAGAAGGACACCACTTCACAAAGCTATTGTGAATGGTATTTATTTGAATTCCATCGAAAGATTTTCATTCAAAATTAAAATTAAAATATGAATTTAAATCCTTAGGCAGAACGGAAGTAGCCAAGTTTCTTATCAATCATGGGGCAAATATTCATGCTGATAATGGAAAGGGTTCTTCACTTCATTATGCTGCTGACAATGGTATTCTTTTAAAATTTTCGAAACAAAAAAAAAAAAAAAAAATCAACTTTATTCACATTTCAGGCCACATAGAAATCGCTAAAATGCTTATCGATCATGGAGCCATTGTGAATTCGGAAGATAAAGAAAAACAAACACCTCTATTTCGAGCTGCTTTTTACGGTAATTTTTTTTAGAATGCTTTCGTTTTTCTTTTCTTATTTCACCATGAATGTCAACTCAATCATGAAAATTCTAGGCAATTTTGAAATGGCCAAATTCCTACTGAACCATGGAGCTCAAATAAATGCCACAGACGATATGAAAAGAACGTCACTTCATTTGGCTGCTGGGAATAGTGAATTATTTTTTTAATTTTTTAATAAAAAAATAAATGGTTAAAACTTTAATTTTTCCTTCAGGCTATGTGGATTCAGTAAAAGTTCTTATCGAACATGGGGCCCAAGTGAATGCTAAGGACGATACTAAAGAAACGCCGCTTCATGAAGCAGTTAATGAAGGCAATTCAACGTTTTTTTTAAGAAAAAAAAAATATTCAGTCATTCAATGAAAAAGTCTAAATTTCATTCGAATGATCAGTATTACTGAATCGATAGTTTTTGAGAAAATAATAATTTTATTTCAATTCAATAATTTATCTTTTAGGTCACGTGGATATTACCAAATATCTTATCGATCATGGTGCCAATGTCAATGCCAAAAATATTGACAATAAAACATGTCTTCAATATGCTGCATGGCATGGTAATTATTCGATATTCTAAATCGAAATATTTTACCTAAATTAATCGTTATTTGTAGGCTTTGATGAAATAGCTAAAATGCTTATTGAACATGGAGCCAATGTTAATGCTCAAGACAATGACAAAGGAATACCACTTCATGATGCTACTTGGCGTGGTAAATTTTTTCAAAATATATTGGGAAAAGGCTTTTAACTAAAAATTATGTTTTATTTATTTATTTATTCATTAATGAAGGCTATAAGGAAGTTGCCAAAATTCTCATTCAAAATGGATCCGATATTAATGCTAAAGATAAAAACAATCAGACACCATTACATTTTGCTGTTATGGGTGGTAAATAATATTTCCCAAATATTTTAAATCGGAAATCATTCTATTTAGTCAAAGAGTCTCTGCTCTAATATAAATTTACAATTTCCATTTGCATCTTTAGAAAATATAGATGTGGTCAATTATCTTCTTAAACACGGGGCAAATATTAATGCAAGAAACCTAGAGGGACAAATACCGTTGCAATTAGCCGAAAGTAATTTATTTTGATTAATTAGATTCGAAACTGAGTTTCTTTTTCTTTTAAAGAAAGAACATATTTTCACTTTTTTCTTGATTATTTCTATAAATGTAGGCGAAAAAATGAAATCCATTTTAAAAAAAAGCGGGAAAAAAACATAATAGGCGATGAAGACATTGGCGATTGAAACGAAAAAAAAAAGAATTTCCTGTTATTCTAAATACTAATTTATTTTCACATTAGCCTAATTTGGATATTTATATTTATTTTCATATTATTCATTCAAAGTTGAATAAAGAAGTTTATTGATTTGATAACTTGGTGTAGCAGAGCTTAATTGTTCCGCTTGTCTTCTCAATCTCCATGGTTTTGGACACAGAATTCATTTGACCCCCCTCTGGTGCTTTGGGACCTCCTACAGAATAAAATTGTTGTTAAAGAAATTGTTTGTAAATTCGTCTCTAAATAAAATTCGATCGACATTTTTTAATGGAATCATTTGTTTTCTATAAATAATTCAATAATTTTGGTTGAAAATGACGGTCTTTGAATATGATAAATTGACCCAATGATTTTGTACATTTTGCTTGAAATTATATTAGCAGAAGCCCGGTGGCAAGATATCGAATTTCAAGCGAAATTCAAGAAAAACTTCGTTTTTCAGTTTTTATTCGCGTTTTTCTTTTAATTTTTCAAATTCATAATTTAATTTCTCTACAGATCAGGGATTGTTTCTCTGAGGAGTGTATCAACTGAGGAGAACTCTGAGAAGGGGGAATTTACTGAGGAGCAATACTCCTGAAAATCTATACGTACTATAAGGAGTATACTTCTTTCGTCGGAGCCAGATAGATTATGGAGGTAATAAATATATAAATATAAAAGAGAAAAAAAAATCTGCTCCTCACTAAATTCCTCATCAGAGCTGGAATTTTCACTCAGTTGGTGCGAGCACAAATACAACATCGCACTCACATCTAGTGTGCGACGCACAAAATGCTTATGTTTTTCGGGTGCACGCACACGCCGGTATGATTAATGACAAATTTGTAGATTTGCAAATAAATGTAGATTTTTTGTTTGAGTCAAAAAACATACAGGCGTGTGCGCGCACCCGAAAAACATGAGAATATTGTGCGCCGCACACTAGATGTGAGTGCGATGTTGTATTTGTGCTCGCACCAACTGAGTGAAAATTCCAGCTCTGTTCCTCATTCTCATTGCTCTCTTCAGTTGATACACTCCTCAGAGAAACAATCCCTGCTACAGATTCATTTTTCGTATACATACTTAATTCATAATAATATATTCAAATACCTGCCAACGCCAAGCATTTTAAAATGATTTATTTTTATGAGTTACACTTTATGAATAGAAATGTTGAAATGCCGAAAATGGCATGAATTATCAGGTAAGAGTTTTATTCCAATTGAAAATGCAGTAAAAAAGAAGTCATAATAAAAGTTGTAACATTTACTGACTTCGACAAATTTTAAATTTGATTAAGACACATAACTTTAATATTGATAACATTTTTAACTATATATTTTATCTTATTTGAATGAGATGTCAAGCTTTTATGAAATTACGAAAATTTCATGCATCAAAATCGTAATTACGAAAAGAGATGTAAAAAAAGGGTTTTATACAAACAATACATTGCCTAATTTATAGCAAATTGGGAACATTTAGCCCAAAATCCTTCGCTTTCAATTGTTTATGCCCAAAGAGGTATCACTTTGTGTTTTATCAAATTTTGTTGAATAATAATGGATTTAGAGTAGCTCTTTCTTATAAACAAGAGGAAAATAAAAATTTCGTTTTGGGGCTTTGTTTAAACAAGTTCCTACACCTTCCATTAAGCTCTTCAAGTCCAACCATTTTTGAAGGCAATTTTCTATGAACAACAGAACAACACCTTTCGAAAGAATTGAGAACAAAAAACAACGATATTTCGAGATATATAGAATATTCGCTATCAAATTGGAGAGAAAATGAATTTTCTTTATTTTAATCTCAACACGCTTAGATTAAAGTTTTTATTACATTTGAATTTGAATCTTCTGCATTGAATGAAGAGAACGAATGATTTATTGTATATTTTCATTTTGTCATTTCAAGTGTATGAATCACAAGTGGATAAACATATGACTTTGATACTTGCACAAACAATGTGATAAAAACTACTCAATTACACTCAATCAATGCTCTGATTTACCAATTCTTCTTGCAAAAAATTTTTCTCAAAAAAACATTCGGAAAAAAAGAAAATGGTGAAAAACGACTTATTTTCTCTAATTCTACGAGTAAATTGATTTGATAAATGAAATGCAAGATACCGCATTTGCCAAACATTCCATGGGGATATTTAATAATGATTACTATTAAGCTTCTCAGTAAATATATTTAATAGTATGTATTTAGTGTGTAATTTGTGTTATCGCCTCATAAATTCAAGCAAACTAAACACAAACACATACATTGTGTTCATCCACGTTCATGATTTACTATACGATTAATGCTTACATAAGTTGGAGATTTGTTTACAAAACAGATATAATTTTACCACTTTTGAACTATTCAGCAAATATTATTACATTGCCAACCACCTAATATTGCACAAAATGTATATTTGCAATAATACCGCCGACCAACAACATTTTATTTGTCGTTAAATCTAAGTGTTGCGATTTCATTCACACTCGACTTGGCCATTTCCTTCATTATATCAGTCATTTCCTCTCTTCATTATTCGGTTTAGGACTTGAACCGCAAAAAATAGCGATTTTAAAAGACTTGGTTTTCTTGCTTAAAATTTGCTTAAAAATCTTAAGTGAAAAAAAGGTCTTTGTTGAAAATACAGTGGCCGAAATAGGGATACCGTCACACACATTTTTCGAAAAAAAAGTTATAAAATGCAACAGATTTCTATTATTTTGTATATAAATCTATTTATTACCTATTTTTACGCATTTCAGAAAAAAATTGTATAAAAATATTTTATTTTATTCGAATTTTTTGACTTTTTTCGATTTTTGGCATGTTTCAAGTGCGAAATAAGGTTACCGGCACTTGAGGTTTTCGGCTCAAAAGTCAATGTTGTTTTCACTGATTTGGTTTGTGTTTGTCATAATTTACCGTTATGCACCTCACAGACACTTTCGATGCTATTTCATAATATTTATGATGCAGTTGTCATCCGTAAATCGATCAATCAACAATAGGTAGAGGCAAACCATTAAGTGAGGCCGAAAAGACCAAAATTTCGACCCCTAAAAGATTATAATAAAATGTCTCAAGAATAGAGAGATTAATAGAGTATCAGGAGATGATTCGCCCGTATTTTTCATCATATGGCTTCGAATGTGCCTTGTCGAATCGTCGCATTAAATGATGCCAAAGGCAAACACACAAAATATAAATTAATTTTTTTTTTTTTTTTAATTTTTTTCTTAAAATGTGATTATAACGTTAAAAACGTTAAGTGTCGGTAACTTTATTTCGCACTTGAAACATCGAAAAAAGTCAAAAAATGCCAATAAAATTTTATAACTTTTTTTCCGAAAATCGTGTGTGTCGGTATCTTTATTTGAACAGTTTAGAGGAAAAACGTTATGTAGAAAAGTTGCGCGGAAAAATTTTGTTATTCAGTGTATTTAGTATACAAAAAACAATAACAAATACATTGAATAACAACATTTTTTCGCGCAACTTTTCTACATAACGTTTTTCCTCTAAGCTGTTCATTTCGGCCACTGTAAATGTGAAATTGCTTGGCCATTAATATGCCTCAATAAAAGTCAGACCAATGCTTGAACAAACATTCAGGCAACATCAAGTTTTAAGAGAGTCAATCCATACAACATTTCCAAAGGCCCTATTTTTGGAAAACAAGAACAACATATTCATGATTGCGTTAGTCGTTCGTGATTTGGTCACAAATTTAAGAATCCACCTTTATATAGTATTGAAAAATGATTAAAAACAAGGCAATCGGTCTCTTATAAATCATTTAGGATGTTTTTGAACTGTTCGACTCTCAAATTCAACGTAATTGCTTTCCGTAATCATAATAATAACAATAAATTATAAATAACTATGTTAATCTCATAAATGCGTGCATTGTATGTTATTGTTGAATGTGTCTCACGTTCTATGGTGTCTCTCTACCGACTAATGAACATAATTGATGTGTACAATCAACAGTGTAGAGTAGTAGTATGGTTAGCTTAGAAAAGTGACTCAATGGTATCACTCACTCTCTTTCTCACACACTCTCTCACCCACCCCTTCTTTCTCACTCTCTATCCCTCTATCCCCCCCCCCTCTCTCTCACTCTCTACATGTGATCGTATTAATGGCCACCTCAATTTCACTTAAACTATCCAATTTTAATGAAATGTATTTTAATTATAACATGAAATGTGTAATGTATATGGTATTCAATGTATTTGTTCATGGTTTGAAGGCCATTCGCATTTATGTAAGAGCATTTTGTCGTTCTGGAGTGATAATTTGTGGTTGCCAGTTAATCATCAACTTGATTACGAAAATAATACCACAATTGCTATTTTCTTCATGACGTTTAGTGCTAAAACTGTATGGGATGCTTTTCGGCCAATTTTTTGGTATTCACATTTGGTTGGATTATGGTTAAATAAATTTCAAGTGTGCAAATATAATCGGAGGATTAATGTGTTTTATTTTATTTGATTTTATACGTAATTTCTTGTTGATTTTTTTTTTCAGCCAGTTAAACGTCGACCATTTAACATGATTAGTGCAATATTGTTTATTGGATGGATCAGTATCTTTCTTTCGTTTATTCATTACATGTCTAATCCAAGAATTTTTCGTGGTGATAGTGATTCCATGTTTATGAGCCTTATGTTTTACCTTCTAACGAATGGAATAATGTTTGCACGTAAGCTTTTTTCATTCAGCCTTTTCAAGAGGAATTTTTTAAGTGATTCAACTGTTTCTTTCATCGTGTCTTCATATATATTCAGCAATAAGTCTAATATTGGAAAATGCATTTGCATACAAATGTCCGTGGAATATTTTGTAAAAGTTCGAAAATATCGACCGTGATTTAAAGAGATATTTCAACGTTTATTGGCCATATGGCATCATTACGATGTAAGAAACATTAATTTATTTTATCATCAACGGAAATATTTTTTTTTTTTTTTTTACTTTTCATTCTTTTTTGCCATTTTCTTTGTTATTGCAACATCTTCAGAATCATTTACGGTTCAGTCATATTTCTTAATGCACATACGGTGTTTGTTGCAATATTTATGTATATGCAATTAATTCAATTTATGTCATCGCTTGAACAAACAATCATTGTTTCAATTGCATTATATGTGAGTTTTATTGTTCAATATGCTCATTTTATATTTTGATATTTGTTGCGTTTTTATGATTGTTCGAATGAAATCCATCAATTTGATTTTATATCAATTAATATTTGATGAACCATTGAGTGAAGGTTATTTCTTTTTAAATTCAAATTTACGCATTCTATGACATGAATTTCCAAACAATAATCAGTTTAAACAGCGCAAAAAACGACATAATAAATGGATTATATTGAAATTAATATTGAAAATAAAGGGAAATACCATTTATCCGAAAGCATGGACGATACGACAGAGTTGTAACAAACATTTCCAAAATAAATTGTTCAAACATCAAGCTCTTATTAAATACAAATCTGAAAATGATCATGACAACGAAATGGAACAACTTGATAGTCTCATGAATGCTCTCAACTTACTTGATATTGAATTAATTGGACGATAAACAACAACAACACTCGTTTAAGGACCATTAATGCCTTTCAGCGTCTGGTCCGTTTTGTAATGGTTGACCCTTAACAATCCTTCTCCATCGCACCCTATCGAGAGCCAGGTCCTGAGTTTCTCTACTCCATTCGAATCCTCTTTTATTCAAATTACTCTTTACCGAATCCAAGTATCGCCTCCGCGGTCTACCTCTACCTCTCGGTGCATTCACTTCCGCATTCAAAATTAACTTTGATAAAGGATACTCATTCATACGTTGTACATGCCCAAACTATCATAATCTCGACTTTCTAGCCACTTCATCCATCGAATTCACATTCAAATCTTCCCGTATTTTCTCATTCCTAATTCTATTTTCCCATTGATCCCTAAGCGAAATACCCATAATCATACGCAGCACTTTCATATCAGCCACTTCCAAATCATGAAATAAATTATTAGAATCGACCCAGCTCTCGCTTCCATACGTGATAGTTGATCTGAAGATTGACCGATGAATCATCAACTTTGTTTCCCTGCTCAACTCACTCTCGTTAAATACATGTGATCTGAGCTGCGCAACAACCATATTACCATTCACTCTACGATGTTCAAATTCCTTATATATACAACCTAGATATTTGAATTGAGCCACCTGCTCAAGCTCATTCCCATTCAACATACACTTCACTGTTTTCGATTTTTCCCAATATGCATAGCTTGTGTTTTTGAGCTGCTAATGGTCATTCCAAAGTTCGTACAGGCCGCTTCTAAATCACTAATACTGTTTTGTAACTCTTGTTCTGAGCCACCAAACAATATTAGGTCATCCGCATATGCAAGAGCGGAGATAATGTTTCCCCCCAAAACTACGTTACCCCTCAGCTTAGCTGACTTGATCAGTTTGTCCATATAAATTATAAATAAAAGCGGTGAAATTGTACAGCCCTGTCGAAGACCATTTCGCACTTCAAACCATTCACTCAATTCCCCATCCATTCTCACAGCCGCTTCACAATATCTGTACAAACTCTTAATTGCGCTCAACAGGGAACCATTCACACCATATTCACTCAACACCGACCAGAGCTTAGCTCTTGGTATGCAATCATACGCTTTTTGCAAATCAACAAAACATACATACATATACTTGTTTCTTTCATGAAATTTCCCTATTAGCTGTCTCATGCAGAAAATTTGATCTTGACATCCGCGCATCGGTCTGAAGCCCAATTGGTTTTCATCCAAGAGCGATTCGACAATAGCTCTGGTACGTTTTTCCAAAATTGCCCTATAAACTTTTCCGACAACACTCAATAGAGAAATTCCACGATAGTTGTTACAATCTCTGTTGTTGCCTTTCTTATGAAGTGGTAAGATGATGGCACCACCCCATTCTTTCGGTACAACCGAAGAATTCCATGCTAGATTAAATAACCGATGTAACCAACGAACACCCACTGAACCACTACATATCAAATATTCATTTCTTACTTCGTCTACCCCTGCTGCTTTGCCCCATTTCAACTTTCCAATTGCCAACTCAATTTCTTCATTACTTATTCCTACCACTTTCCCTTTACTCACACTTCCTATCGCGCTGACATTCAATCCTGACATACTTTCAACATTCAAAAATTCCTCAAAATACTCTGTCCAGCGATTCAACACATTTTTTATACTAATCACTAACTCTCCAGACTTATCCAACACAGCTCTAGGCGCCTGTTTTCTACCACCATTACGTATATTTTTAACCTTCGACCAGAAAACTTTGTTCCTCTGCTGTCCTGCAACCTCTAACTCCCTCCCAAATTTCATCCATTCACCCTACTTCGCTTTCTTCACCAACACCTTCACGATTCTCTTTTGCTCCTTGTACGACATATGGTTGTCGTCCGTCCGACACTGTAACCAACGCATCCATCTCACCCTTTTCTCTTTCACTGCCTCCTTCACTTCATCATTCCACCAGTCAGTCTTCTTTTTATCATTCTTACTCACATGCATTACACAACATTCCTTTGCCGAGCTCAAAATTGCACTTTTGAAAAAATTCCATTCTTCATTGATATCAGACATCTCATTCATCTTCACTTGCGCAAATTTTCCCTCCAATCTAGCCACAAACGCATTCACTACACTACACGACTAATTGGACGATATTAATTGGACGACTGTAAATAAAATTTTTGACGTTTCAATATTTTTTAGTAGAATTGAACTTTTCATAGAATGTTCTGTTTGGTTTTTTTTTTTTTGCTTTGCAGATTTGTCAGTGATCTAACTCTTACAAAACAATCAACAATAATTTACATAACTCAACGGTTGAATTGTCTATTAGCCATTTCAAATTTACTATTTGATTCCATCGATATATTAAATATTAACTGGACGAGATATATGTTCATTTGTTGCATTGGATCAACAATACCGGGTTTTATGTACATTTTTGGTAAATTCTCCCTTTTGACCTCCCCTCCATCATCTCCTTCCTTCTCTCTCACTTCTTCTCTCCCGATTTTTCTTTCTCTGTGTCTCTTCCTCTGATTTTCCCCTCTCCCTCCTCTACCCTTCTTTTCCTTTACTTTCGCTCTTGCACAATTCGCCTCTTCTCTCTTCACTTGCTCTCATTTTCACTTGCCCTCGTTGCTCGATTTTAATAATTCTCATTCATTTCGCTTTCCATAGATGAAACACTCTGGCATGATTTTTTGCCGAATTGGTTACAGCACGAATGACCAAATCATACTAAACAAGGTTTGTTTTTCTGTTTATTGTTTTCAATGAAATCGAAGTTAGTTGGTTTTAATATGACTGGCATTTTGTTGTTTTTTTTTTCATTGGTTGTGGCGAATGAGCACGCCAAAAATGTATTATTCTATAAGTTTCATCATATATTCTAATATTAATGCATAAAAAAGTTTTGTTTCCCAAAAACGGAAGGACAAAAAAAATCATTGCAATTTGACGATGCAATCAGATATCAATATTCTCAATGAATGTTTTCGATTGACCTTGTCGATAAACCATACAATAATGATTATAATTATTTGTTACAGTTACTGGAAATTTCAAGGAAACTCAATGCAAAACAACCGGTCATAGATCTGTACAATTATGTATTGGATTGCAGCGTTTTAATCAGCGTAATCTCAATTTTATTGGCTGAAATAAATTCGCAAATTCAATTCCAACTTTTTCATTTACAACAAAGACATATATATTCTTGATATTTCAGATACTTTTGACACTTTGTTCATATCTAATCATAGGTATGCAATTTTATTCAACACTTTACAATTAACGATGTGGCTGTATTTAAATCTTCATTCAAACAACTATTTAAACTAGTTTAAGTGGTTTTAATATGAATAAACATTCAATAAAAGAGATTCAATTACAATTTAATCAATTTTCCATTTAATCATTTGATGTTGAGCCACTTGGTTCCAGTTATTTGATAATATGTTGAAAGCATGAACATATTGTTTAACTCATGTACAATGTACACATTATCTATGTGTGAATGCCGAATGATAAATTTGACATGACCACAACAAAGTACTTTTCACAGATGTATAGAGAAATTGTTCCATAACAATGTTTATCGTTAATTCAAATTGAAAGTTCAACTAGAATTCATCGAATTATGCGGCATTTTTTTTTCTTCTTCGTTTTTTTTTTGTTTAAGATAAAACTTTGAAATGAGGGAGAAAAAATGGCATTTTCAATCAATTTGGAAAACAAATTCAAACGAAAAAAAAAAAAATGAACAGAAAAGAAGAATAACCGCTGGCGGTACAATGAAGAGTTTGTGTTTTGTTTGGAATTTTTGTGCAGTGGTATCAGCACTGATGAAAAATTGGAGAGTCAATAACCACACGCTACCACACGAAGTGTAAAAGGTAAAATCAAATATTTGTCACTCTGACTATATAACCTGATAGATTGTTTCGACATATTGAATATCCGCACTTAACAAAATATGTTTGTATTTTTCAATTGGTTTTTGCTTAGTTTTTTACACCATTTTTTCGAGTGAAAAACCACCGCACAAGTGAAGTGAAATCAATTTTGGTTGCACGCAAAGGAAAAAAAATAAAGGACTTTTACCAAATCATACACGATGGTTTGTTAATATTTACGGTGTTGGTGATGATGTTCGTAGTGTTTGCCAATATGATTTGGTTTCAAATGTTGATGAATTAAATTTCTTTGCGTTGTGCGAAAAGTCGTATTATGTAATATTTGTCATGTGCCACGCACACCAACAAAAAAAAAAGCAAAAAAAAACAAAGAAGATAAAAAACAAAAACCTACACGGCGTTGACGGTAGTATAAATAAGCAACTAACTGCTTCTGAGCCCTCTGATTCAAATATTTACAATTATATCAAAGAACTATGAGAACAAGTGGACTGGTGGTACAATTTGCTTCAGTATTTGAATGTATGGTTTGTGCCTTAGCTTAAAAAAACTTGTAGATTCTGATAGTTTTTTGAATTTTGCTCTCTTTTTTCCAAATCAAAAAATTGTAAATGAATTTTAGCCCTAGATTATGGAAAAAAGAGAGCGAAAAAAAATTTGATATAATTGCAAATATTTGAATCAGAGGGCGCAGAAGCGGTTAGTTGCTTATTTGTACTATCGTCAAAAAGCAAAATAACACATTTTGCCGTGTGCAAAAAGCAAAATAACACGCCGTCTTGTTTTGTTTCGTTATTTGCTGATCAAAGAATTGGGCCATATAATCGTTTGTTGAATAGTAAACAGCACGCATCACATTCGATTATTCTTATTATTATTATTATTATTTTCAACAAGGTAGGCGAAAATGTTTCTCATTTCCAAGATAGATTTTCGGGGTGCTACAATATATATTCCCTTTCGTTACGTTAGACATTCTACATTTAAGCGACTAAAGATATCCAAACGAAATGCTTCGAATAACCCATGACAACCGGTACGCATGTAAATTGTTGAATGAGTAGCGCATTTTTATGACGCCATATTTTTTGTGTAAGCTTTCTCTTTCTCATTCTCTTGAAAATGGCAAACCATAAACAGTTTTATGATTTTAAACCATTTTTCATGGCACGTTGACGTCTTTACGTTGTGCGTCATTTGATTCCAAGTTGATCCAGTTTTTATACGCAATTTTCAAATAAAAAGCAAAAAAAAAGAAAAGGGAACGACTTAAAACAAGAGCTTTTCATACGCTACCGATCTATTCCACGTTGAACATTATTTGTGTTTGCGCCAACATGATACGGTATGCATGTTGCACAGCAATAGCAAATATTTAGCTCGAATTTCGTAGTAGCTCAGTTTTTCTTGCAGCAGCAGCAGCAGTAACAGCACATGCAGTAATTAAAAATTTTCGCATTTAATTGCTGGTAATTGAATAACTACGTCAACAACAAACTTTTCAATGATAAACACGTGAAAATAGAAAATGAAACAAACAAATATCGCATCGCTTATAACTGGACTAATTAACGATGGATTTTTTTACATGGAAATTTCATGTAATTCAGCACCGAAAACAGCATTTTCACAATTTGTAATTTGATAAGTTGTACAAATTGTGTTATTTATTGTGTTGGCGTTTGATGGCGACAGATTTTATTCGCCCCCAAAAATTCATTTAAACGCACATCATATCGGATACGTATCATTGACAACATGATTCATTGGTAATGTTTGCCAGCGATTTTATCTATTTTATTCATTTTACATTGTTTTATTACTCCATTTTTGCGAAATTAGAATATTGCTTTGAAATTTTGTGTTTAAAAACGAAATAAATTGTCAGCGCTGACAACATAAACTAATGACTGAATAAGAATAAAAAAAAAACGATGAACTTTTCAAACAATATCAAAAACAAAAGTTTTAGTGCTTTTCTTCATTTATGAAGTACAGCAATGCTGAATACAGTAAATTGTCATGCTGATGCTGCTGTCGCCGCATTGAACAGACAACATTAAAACTTTTCCATTGGGATTGTGAAAGTTTCATTCAAATTGGCGAGCGCGTTTGTGCTGGCAAACAAGTTGTCTACGTGCAAAAATTGATCCCCTTTCTTTTCCTAAAGATGCAAACATCTAAACTTGAGGCGAAAATAAGCATAGTATTAAAAGTTTCATTCAAAAGTTGACATTCTTCCAATGATAACATCACTTGAAAAAATATAATTATTTATTTACAATAACAAGCACTACTTTGCATTTCCGTTTATTTTATATTACAAATTTAGATGAACGTTCAACATCCTAATGTTTATTTAATTGGTTTTTACGTGCAGCACTTCGAAACAGAAAAAAAGAAATATTCCGAAATAATCTAACCTAATATCATCGCATTTCGTAATGAATCTAATTGATTATAATGATTGGTTTAATGAGTGAATGTGCTTATGCTTGAGCTTCTTGTCTTTATGCTTGTGTTTGTTTTTGTCCCTTTTTCGTGCATTAAATGTATTTGCCGATATTACAAATAATTATTGCTCTGATCATGAATTTGGGATATTTGAATTTTAGTTGAGTGACGGTAGCATTCCGATTATGTCTTCTGAAAATGGCACAAATCAACCGAATAAATCGAATAAAAAAACCAAATCATGTGATGAACAATTTTGGATTATGTTTCGGCCAATTTATTTCTATCTCAGTATATACGGTCAATGGCTCAACAAATATCAGTTATGTTATATAAATATTTTTTTTTTTTTTTTTTAATAAAAGAAATTTTTTTTTTACATTTTTCCGAAAAAAAAAAGTTGACATTTTTGCAAAATTTTGAATTTTTTTCTCTTCAAAAAAAAAAAAAAAAAAAAAAATTGAAAAAAATTGTTTCACGAAAAGTGTATAATTTCATGTTTATTTCAATTTGCAGCCGGCAAAGCGGCCATTTTCTATATTTTCAGTCATTCATTTGGTATTGTGTATTGGAATTTTCAAAATTATTTACGATAAAAATAGAGATTCAAAACCATATACGAATGCATCTGAGACAGTGCTATTAAGTTTTTGTTTCTTTTTATCGATATCATTTGGTCTTCTACATTGTGAGTTTTTCTCAACGATATTTCTTCGTAAATTTAACTCTCAAATCGAATAAATTGATTTTGATTCACAGATATTGGAATGTTATTTATCAATTTATATTTATACAAATATCAATGGACACTTTTGGAGAAATTTATTGTTATTGATCGTGATTTAAAGAAGCATTTTCGTATTTGTTTTCCATATGAAGCAACAGCCAGGTATTATACATATAGAAAGAAAATTTGTAAAAAAAAAATATCGAAAAATAATCGATTCTTGTTTGCTTGGCATAATCTAGGCTTTTTACTGTTTTTGTACTAACAATGTTTTCACAATCGACAGCATCAGTTGTGATTGGATATTTTAGTTTAAAAAAAATGTTAACACCACCATCGCATGCATTAAATGTAACCGCAGCAACATTTTTAATCAATGGCAATATGTTAGCAACAATGACATTGTTTAATATATGTTGCTTTTTAATTGTGCGTCGTATACAATGTATAAATACAATATTAAATCAATTAATCTTTGATGAGCCAGCTAGTGATGAATTTGTTGTATTAACATCAAAGCACTGGATGTTATCGCAAGAATTTTTACATACAAACAATGATCAACCATTTATGCGTCACAAAATTACAAAATGGATGTCATTGAAATGGGTTTTTGGCTTTACCAAATGGAATACCGTCACACCAAAACATATTTTTCGCATGCATATGGATTTAAATCGTACGAAAACATTGAATAAAACGTGGCCGATTAAAAATGAAATTCAAATTGATGACAATATCAGCGAACAGAAACATTTGGATAATTTAATGCGCACTTTCAATTTAACTGACATTAAAGTCATTGTGAGTCGAGTGTAAGCCACCCCATCATTTTCATCATCATCAATTTTTAACCCCATTTCCCATGCAAAAGAATTTTCATATTATTTAGAGAAAGAGAAAGAGAAAGAGAGAGAGAGGATAGTAACTCTGTGCTACATTTCACAATTCATTCTATCCTATTCCTCCTCATGTCCTTTGCCAATGTCATTTTATGTCAGTGATTTACCGAATGCATTTTCTCTTTTCTTCTCTTCTTTTCTCAACCTCTAGACTTGCGTTCGAGGTAACATTTACCCGCGATAGTAATGCCGATTATATCGTCTATAAGCTCAACCGGATGCTTGTCATTTTTAATAATATATTGGATTGTTTTGATATTTTAAATGCAAATCATACGAAAAACATTTTCATGATGATGATGACATCTTGTTTGGCATTAACTCTCTTTTTCTTTGGTATATTCAGGTTAATAAGCATTAAATGATGTAGCAAATGCGTTCGTGTGTCTCGTCTCAAATGTGTATGTGTATTAATGTTTTGCTTTCTTGTTTTCCCATTTTCGTTCAGAATGCTCGTTAATAATAATACATCAGATTTTGACATTATAGTAATGTATGGTGTGTTTCTCACTGAGTTGATATTTTGTGGTTATGCACCATCAATTACGCTATCATCATTTGCCCTATACAAGGTAAATCAACGAATAGAATATAAAAAGCCATCGAATTGTAAATGAAAAATGAAAAATCACTAAATCTTGTCGTGTATTCATTCATTTCACATTCAGATAAAGGACACAGCCGTAATTATTTGTCGCATCGGTTATAATACATGGAATCCGATTATTTTAAAAAAGGTAAAAAAAATCCATGTAAAATATTGCATTTTGAAGTGAAAAATTCAATAGTCAAAAAATTATTATGATTTTAAGCTATTGGAAATTTCGAGAAAATTGAATGCAAGACGCCCCGAATTAGGCATGTGGAACTATATATTGGATGGACGAATGGTAACCAGTGTAAGTTTTCAATCAACATATGCATAATAAAATGATAAACGGTATATAACTGGAATTGAACAAATTTTCGATTCGTTCGACATATTATATTTCGATATACACTTGTTTATTAATGCATCAATATGAACATTGCAAAAGCTTATTAATATTAATATTAATACTAATGGAAAATTGGTTCTATTCGGATATATTTTAGATGGCATCAGTTTTAGCCACATATCTAATTATGTTGATCCAATTCTATAACTCGTTTCAATCGGACTGAAAACTCTGGCACGTACACAACAATGACCATCACATACACACAAAAGAGACAACGAACGACACACACCAACACAAACACAGCAAATACTTTACAGTTTTTTTTCACAAGTTTCACGATTTGGTAATATTCCGAGTGCGTGCCTTGTGCATAATAACAATTTATTTCAAAAAAGAAAAAGAAAAAAAAGTCATAACTACATATCTTAATGGAAACGCTTGATTGTTAATAAAATGGACAATTTGTTTAATCAAGTACATGCAGTAAGCATTTTTAATGTTCAATGCGTGTGACACCGTATACTTTTTCAATGCTTCGAATCAGCTTCTTCATCTTGTAATATTTTCTTCTACTTTCTACTCTCTCCCTCTCTCCTGCTTTTCGACTTCTCTCAGCAGTTGGGAATTTTCCGTAAAATCATTATGCTTGAATAAAATTCGGCATTTTAAATAATAAATGATGAACAAGAAAATAAAATGACATAACGTAGAGAGAAAGATTGTAAGTAAAATAAGGGAAAGTAGAGAGAATTAGGAGAGAAAAGCTTTAAACCGAATTCATTTCGACTCAACATTCAAAAATGCAATTTAAGAGGATTTTTTGGTCGCCCCAAGGAGAAACACCATTTTCAATGGTGTAGAATATTTTTGTCGATTTATTCGTGTATCTTGAAACGACCCGAGAATGTCGATTGCTAACAGCTGCTCTCGACGGGCACACATTTCAAATATTCAATGTGCATTCATTTTGCGTTAAGAAAAATGTGTGCGTTTTTTTCTTCATCTTGATTTAATTCAATGTGTGGGATTAAAATTGAATTACTTTTCATCATGGAAATGAAGAAATGAAGAAACCGTGAAGAAAGAAGCCGTTTCTAATGGACACAATCCAATAAAATAACATCAAAAGAAACCACAAAAACTTTTCCACAATTTCAATTAGCATTTGAAATACGTGACATTTTGCTCATTTTAATTTTGACTTTCAATGGGTTTTTTTTTCGAGTATTTCCATTAAATTTGCCGTTTCAAGAACAAACAACTTTGCATATTTCTTCGTTAATTTTCTTCTCATGTGTTTTCATTTTAATCGATATGCGTGATGCATGTTGGAAATTTAAAAAAAAGAAGAAAACTCACACATGATCATTAGTTTTGGAACTTTGGTGCCAATGTTTCAATTTCTGCCGCTGAATAAAGTTTTCCTCCATTCGAAACAGAGGAAAAGACTTATTTGAAACACTTCTCCTACAATTTGAAAACTCCTCGCTTTAATGAATTTTGTAAAATTGTCAGGCCGTTTATTTGTGACGGTTTTCCAATAAATTGTAGTGCAATGCAAAAGATTTTAAACAAGTGTCATTCAATGTTAATTTTCGACAAGGACATTTTCACATGAATACGTAAAATCACAGCAACTTTACAACTTTAAATATTACTTACGTAATTTCTGATTGCAGTTTTCTTCACCTAATTATTCACAGAAAAATATGTTTGGTACTCTTCTTCCTCCTCCTCCTCTTCTTCTGCTTCTTTCTTTCTTCCGTTATGTACTGAAAAACTTTTTTATATTTTGTTTTTTTTTTCGAAATGGACAGTTTTCATCATGCGATGAACGATTTGAGCAGTTTGTTTAGACGAAAATCGTGACCGTGTACCGTTCGTACGTTATTTTGGTGCGTGGTTGATAAAACAAAAAAAGAGAGAAAAAGAGAAGGTAGGGGAATGGCGGGTGTAGAGAAAGAGCGAGAGAGTGAGAAACTTTTCCGTTGATCAAGCAAGTGCCAATTTCTGCATGTTTAACGTGACTTGTCGGTAGCATCGAGTATCATCTTTACTTCGTTAATTTATTACGGCAACAGTTGTTGTCGAACGAAAACCATCGAGTCAGTTTGCTTTGGCCGGATCTGATCTGGGTAGGAGTTCATTTTCAAAGGAATTCAATAATGTTTCGTTCGGCACAACAATGCCTATTAATATTCTGACAAAGTGACAGCATTGAAAAACCAAACCACCAGAAGTAATAATTCAATGGAAGTGCCAGCATAGAAAATCTGCTCCATATTCTTGTTTTCGTTGTAGTTGTCGTTGTGGTCGTTGTCGTCATCAACTGACAGAGTAGAAGAAATGTTGAAATAAATGTAATATTGCGAATGAAACGATGAGAAGAAAAAATACATGAGATTTTCACATCGTTTTTTTCCTTCTTCTTCTTTTTCTTCTTTTTTCGCTTTATTTCTCTTTGTTTCATTCAAAATGATACACACTTTCAGACACTCTTAAAACTTTTCCACTAATGTGAACACAAAAGTTTGTTCATTGTCTTGTTTTGTTAGCTCATTGATGTGACATTTGCGCAATTTTTCAAGTAGATAATTCGAAGAAAGCCTCCATCATTCAAAAACTAGACCGAATTATGTGTACGCTACACACTCATTCCGAATTTTTCTCATTCACTCTCTGTTTTTTTTTTTTGCTCTCTCAAGCTTTCGGTCTCTCTGTAACCCGTGCTCTCTTAAGCTCTCAGTCTTCTTCTAACACTCGTGTTCTCTCTCTCTCTCTCTCTCTCTCTCGTTCTCTCTTGTTCTCTCTCTCTCTTTTCCTTTCTCTCACTCTTTTGCATTTACATAATAAACTGCTTTGAACTACTCAATGCCACTCAACATTGGAAATTATTTTCGTGCTGTCTATATGTTAGCTACTGGTCTCGCATTGTGATTTGTGACAAAAAAGCACAATCTACTTTTTGGTGAATATTTTCGCTGAAATGTATGAAACCCAATGGAAAGACATAAGAAAAAGAAAAAGAGAAAAAAAGCAATCGAGAAAGAAAATGAAGATGGTAAATAGTAAGAATTTGATGGTGAAATTCGATAACAAGCGTCAAATATTTCAATGTGCAGATGAATTGAATGTGCTTTTATTCAGGTGAAAATTCAGTTGTCAACATCAACGAATGAATCCCATTTTGTAGCATTTCACTAATTGAATTTTCAATCCCCGAAAAACTTTTCATTCATACAAAACTCAAACATTTTCTCGTTTGTTGGTTAAAAATTGCATGCAATACTGAATTGTCATTACTTCAATATGTTCGGTAATTCGGTTCTGAGCCTCAGAATAATCAAATAATTTTCGTCCAAAATTCAGTGGAAAACCAATTTCATTTTGACAAAATTCTTCGAATTGGTTATCGACCAGTACAGTCCATTCGTTCATGCACAAACATATACACAAACACACACAACCAGTTCAATTTAATATTGGATAGATATGTGTGGTTTAAGTTTAATTTCGATATTAAATATTTTTCATCAACTTTGATTGACTTTGGGAAAAGCTTGCTTTTCGATATAAACCAAACAATTTTGAAATAATTTCATGCGGCCGTTGCAAGCTGGATGCACATTATTGTATCCACTTTTTTTAAACAAAAAAGAAATTGTTTTATTTCCTGACCTTTCCTGCGGTGAACCAAAGCAATAAAACTCCCGATGACGGTGATACAACAAAAAATTTTTCTCATTCAATTCATTTATTCATATGAATCATACAAATCGAATACCTGAAAACATTAAAAGAAAACATGCCCGAATCAACCAAATGAAAATCAATTCAGTTCACTGTAAACATTTTCCACATTTATTTCTTCGCATTTTGCTCGTTCGTTCGTTCATTCATTATGATAATGAAAGTGTAGTCTGTGCAACGGCTGGAATGTGAGTCACTCAGATAATTTTGCTTTGTTTCGAACCTCCACCACAAATATGGTGTTTACGCTCTACTGAATTCATCGCAATATCTTCACTTTCAATCAATTTAATATTATACACATACAGTATGTGACATACTGTCATTATTCATCTGCAAAACAGAATTTTACCTATGAAAATCACAATTTTCACATGAAGAAATTAATCATAATTTGACCGTGATTTAAATGAATAAGTTCTTTGTATAATTTTATACCATCGAATAGATCAATTTGAAATTTAAAAAAAAAACGATTGAGAAAATTCATCCTTGTTTCTATAATGCAACATCATTGATGCTGAACATTTTTTGAACCAAATACGGAATTTTTCACTTATCATTTGAAACATTTGGTTGTATACACAAATGAGCGACAAACTAAACACTCTGATATTTCAAGTTTCCATTTTATTTTCAACCTCACTGTCAGTGTCTCCTTCGTGCTCTTTCTCCCGCATCATCAACTCTCTCTCTCTCTCTCTCACTCACCTCTCTCTCTCTCTCTCTCTCTCTCTCTCTCTCTCTCAGTTTCTCTCAATTTCACTTTCTCGTTGAACGAAAATCGTTCCCTTTCAATTTCGTTCCCATTCTTTCAATCAATCTTATTCTCTCTTCGTCTCATCCACATTCTTCATGATACTGGTTTGTAACGTTGTCTTCGTAACGCGCTAGTCATTGATATGAGCGCGTGTGTTTATATTCGTCGGAAGGTAAAATTCACTTTATTTAATCGTTTTTCAGAAAAACGGCGGTTTTTCTGGATAGAAAGCGGTTAAGGTGTTTCAAATGTTTTTGTTGAGTGCTTTTATGTAGGATTGATGATGTGGTCGTTTTTTCATATACGAAAATTTCATACAGTTTTTCCCGTTCATACTTTATTATTTTATTTTCCGGCATTTTGCCTGAAAATTCAGTCAGTTTTGTAATGCGTCAATTTCATTTCTGACTAAATTCAAGAACCATTTCACTCATGACTGAGCTCTAACTAAAATTAAATGATTCGTCATACAGTGTTCTTACACTGAACGCCTCGCCCCTCCCCCTCTTCCATATCTATCCAGCCTTCTTCTACCTCCCGTGGCTGCTTAAAAGCCGTTTTTTATCGCAAAAATCATATCGCATCAATATCAATTTGAATTGACTGAATAGTCATAATTTAATACAATCAGCAATCATTTCGCACAAATTTATTCCAATTAATAGACTTTTGTTTCGCAAGATTATGAAATACGAAAATTAAGCTCAGTTAATGAATAACGCTTCTATCGATCGAACAAAAGAATGAATGCTCAGTTATTGTGTGATTGTGTGAGTGTGAGCGTGTGTGAGTTTGCCCTCTAAATATTGAATGCTCAGTTTTCTGTATGATATTGTATTGCTTTTGCAAATTCATGGATGCTTCCATCGTTCGTCGTAGTCGTCGTCATTCTTGGTTGTTCTCGTCGCCATACCCAAATACATATTCATTAAGCACTGTTGTATTCATAGAAATTTCTGCTTATTTTGCCAATTTTCTTATGATTCAATAATAAAACCAACTGAAATTGGAAATGTCACTGCTTGATGATTTTGCATTCCACCCCCCATTGTCATCACATCAACATCATCATCGACATCATAGTCATCGTCTTATTATTATTAAAAACTAAATGAAACGAGACCACTTTTTCGGGCATGAGTAATTAGGTGTCGCAAAAATGATTCCAATTATATTCCATAAGTCTTTTCAACAGCATCCATGTCAATGTTTTGTATAAAATATTGAATGCATTCGACATTGTACTTAATGCATGCGATGAATATATCAACGTTGACTATTTTTCGCATTTTCACATGCTCACAGTATGAGCTGGCTGAATGGTTGAATGGCTTTAGTGTTTCGTTTCGTTTTTTTTTTTGTTTTGCTTTTTATAAATGGGAATATGTCGCTGTCGCCATACAAACACTCACTCATATGCCGACAGCAGTGTCTACTGTTCGGTGTACAATTGCGTACACATAGTTTTTCCGAAGCGAAAACATTGTTTAAGGGATGTTCGACATTTGTGTGCATAAGTAAGATGTTGATAAATTATATTGTATTTGCATTTTGATGATGAAACATTGATGATGTGCACGTATTTGATAATGTTCGTTCTTTTTTTTTACTCTTGCTCGATATTTGCTTTTTTCTCTTCCTTTCTTTGTTTCATTTTCTATTTTTATATTTTGTTCTAACACTCTTTGCCTTCATATGTCTTCTTTGTTCATTTCATTCTTTCTCTTTCGTCTCTTTCGTCTCTTTCTCTCCTCTCTCACACTCTTTCTCCCCCACTCTCTTTCTCTTTAGCTCGCTCTCCCTTTCACTCTTCATTTCATATCCGATATTTGAGTTAAAGGGAAGAGGCGTATATGTTGTTTAAAGCCGATTTTTGTGATTCATGCACGGATTTTCCGACATTTCCTCCGCATAAATTTCCGCATTTTGTGGCAAAGCTATATATATTAAAACCGATAAAATTCGACACTGGACTCATATATTCCAAACTCAACGCCTCGTTTCACTCAATTTTTTTTCTTTTCTGAAATGTACCACATCAACAGCAATAGAAAAAAAGAAAAACAGAGACAAAATGAAGAAACATTTTGTTTTGGTGTGAACGAATCGAAGAAGAAAAATCGATTTAATTCTGAAATGCAAGAAGATGAAGAAGAAGAAGAAAAATTGATTTACACTAAATTGAAGAGAAAAGATGATTTGCACGATTGAGGGGCAAATAGAGAGAGTGAGAGAGAGAGAGAGAGAAAGAGAGAGAGAGAGAGAGAGAGAGAGAGAGAAAGAGAGAGAGAGAGAGAGTGAGAGAGACGAAGAAATTGATTTATATTCATGTGATCGACAGTTGAACGGAAAACGTTTTTTTTTTTTCGTTTAAATTTGCTTCGTCGAATTTTATATGCTCAATTGCAATTCGTTGAGTTTATTGCCGTGAATGTAAAAAACTGTATGCTGTCAAGTGCTAGTTATCGAAAAATACATGCAACAGCCATACAACATGGTACAAATTCAAACGATTGAATGACATTCACATGCATTAGAATAGTTGCTTGGTCCATTCCAATAAATGTCACAGATTCAATCGAAAAAAAAAACATACATGATTTTCTTATCAATAATAGCAATAAACGATGATAATAGCAATTTATTCAATTAAATATAAAATTGGCCCCAGTGTACCAAATGCAAATTCTAATTAACATTTGCATAAAATCTTAACTACAAAATACAATAAATTATGTGTTATTATTATTGTCAATAATAAATGTCTGAAACATTTCAATGTCTCTTGAAGTGTGATAAATCGTGAAAATTAAAGGGAAATACGTCGACGCAATTGTATATATATATATATACATATATATATTCAAATCAATTTTCTATTGCGGAATGTTTATTAAATTAAGTCTTATGACAATGATGATGATGATGACGACTATGATGAAGAACGAGAAATAGAAGAATAAAACTGGTGATGCAATCTTTTTTAGGCTTGGAACATTACTCTTTGCACGGATGCCTTGCCATAAAATGACAACATTTCGTCTCTCTGCTAGATGAATATATGAAGGAACAAACTATCATCATTGATACGAATATGTTGAACAAAACTAGTGACTCATGAAAAATGGTAAGAGCACTCGGTTGAGTGAATGTCAACTCCGTGAATGTGAATGAGAACAAGCGTGATTTTGATGAAAATATTCTTGGTTCTCGCTCTCTCTCTCTCTCTCTCTCTCTCTCTCTCTCTTTATTGTTCTCCTCTATATTAGTGCAGTTTAATGTGCTCGCGCGTTCGCACACATTTATTCGTTCTTTAGCAATAGAGAGAATTGGTGGATTGGTGAGTCTGAGTAATGCCAATGTATTCAAATAAATATACAAAGCAAATGAAATTCATTTTAATGGCTCTTGTGCAGCGTCTTTCAAATCGAGCGTCTTTCACGCACACCAAACGAGTATGTTTTTACTGATCTGTTTGTTGCTTCTGCTACTTCGTGCCTTCCTCTTCATGTATGTGTGTGTATTTTTTATTTAGAATATATCATACGGTTTGTTGTGTATTTGTCCGTTCGTACGTTCATTTCTTAACAATTTTTCTTTCATTTTAAATTCTCATGGCACTCTATCGACCATACACGCTCACATATGTGCAAGCACAGGCGGTTAACGAATTACTTACCATACTACGCATATGGCATAGCACAATAACTCTTGAGCCGATGTGAGTTGCGCACTTTGCTCACGGTTTCGAATTGTCTTCTTTCAATTTTTTTTTCTTCTTCTTCTGTTTTTTTCTTTCATTTTCTGCTTCTTCTATTTCATCGGTTGTTTTCTTCATGTGTTTCTCCTCTCCATGTTTGTTTCATTTTTGACGTTTGTACTTACATATATAATATATATTTATATATGCTTCACTCTTCCATCTTCGTCTTAAACGTAATTTTTTCTTTTTGTATTTCTCTTTTCTTCATCGCATTTTTATGTGAGTATGGATTTCATAGTCATTTCTCGCCATCAACATCAGTGTGTTGTTCATTTTATTTGTTGGCTTCTATTGAACCAAAACCATTGACCGCAACAGTACGCAACCAAGAGTCAAAGATAGTGAATATACATCAATCGACACATGAAAATCAACGAGAATATCAACAATTGGTTTTAAATCGTGTGCGCGCGTCTCTTAGTGCTCGTTGCTTTGTGGAATAAAAGGAGAAAAAACGATACAATTTTGTAAGAATAGATATTCTCTATAATCGCGATAAAAAAAAATAATAATCAGAATTTTTACAAGAAAAACATAAAAACACGAATTTTAAATTTGTCACACAAATATCAATTGTCAATTATAAACTAAAAAACAGTAATTCTTTTCCCCTGATTGTATCAATTATTTCCAATTAATTGTGGTATTGTTGTGTTAATTCGTTGGATTAGTAAGAATCATTTGGTAAGCCCTAAAAAATGTGTTGAAAAACTCGCTTTTTTTCGAACTAAATCGAGACGAAAAGTGTAGCATAACCGCGAAAACCTGTTTATGAGAAAACAATTTTATTTTTTTTTTCTTGTGTTTCGTTTCGTTGTCGATCAGTTTATTATTATTTTGTTGTTTTTAACTTGAAAAACATGAGCTAATAATAATAAGGAGAAAATCAACCAAAAATTGAATTGAAGATATACTGAAAATTGAAGAAGGAACAAGTGAGAGAGAGAGAGAGAGAGAGAGAGAGCGAGAGAGAGAGAGAAAGAGAGAAAAAACAAGAGAAAAAAGTGGTTAAATCGGCCAATTTTTATTCAAACAATGCCAATTTCATTGGATAGCTAAATAGTAGTCTGCATGAAACATCGACGCCCGCAGGTGGTTTTTGTTGTATTCATTCGGTGTGTATATGTTTTTTCCCTCTCTGTCAGTCGTTCACTGGTTCTGTGTGAGCATCTCAAAGGAATTATTAAATTGGATCTAAACGTGTGGATGTTTCTTTTGCTTGTACAATTGGTGAATAAAGTGTTTATTATGACCCGGTGCAATTGTATTTGTTAATGTGTTGTTTTGGTGCTAAAAAACATTCCATACGTTTAAACAAAAAAAAACAAAAAAAAACAAAAAAAAAAAAAAATAAAAAGTAAAAACCCCTGAGTGAAGAAGAAACATACGAATAAACACACATGCCATTGGGATGCCTGAGTGTTTAAATCGCACATAAATCTAATCACATTTTGACGAACCAATGGCGAATAGAATGGCCATTCGATCATCATAATCCACACAGATACACAGCACGCTCTCACAGTGAGTTTATTTTATACGAATTACAAGCAATTATCCTTCTGGTGCTAAACAATTAAACGTTCGTTTTACCTGAACTAAAACTTAATTGGCATTTTATACTTGTTTCAATGTGTGTGTTTGTTTGAGTTTTTTTTTTCGTTTTTTATCTTCGCTACCTGCTTCGGTTAAAAATACCATTGACGCATTGGAATGCGTTGTTGGTGAAAGGAATCTACTGCTGTTGTTATGCAACAAGTATAAATCTATTGAACGGATGTTAGCTACATATATTTCCAGGATTGAATCGACGGAATTGTTGGATTTTTTCTTTGTTTTTATCATCATCATCATCATCAGTAAAACGGTATGTGTATTTCATTTTGTTGTTGGTAAGAGACTGTATCGAATAGTTTTAGAGATAATTTCAAGTGCATTTTTCGATGCTTTTGTTGTTTTGTCTATTCGGAATTCTCGGGAATGTTCGATTTGGACGAACACAATTCACTCGATTCACTAATGAATTTCGAATTGACTACAATTCCCATCTAGATTCACATTGAAACGGTAAAAATGCTTTGGCATGATCATGGATTTGATTATCAATGTTTCATAGGTCGCTTATTCGCGCGTTCACTATGCCATGCACTCATCTCTCTTTATTTTGCTCTCATTTTTCATTTTCTCTCTTTCTTTCTTTCTCTCTCACTCATTCCATGAGGTGGAATTTCCACATCGTTCTTCCCCTAGGGGGATTCATCTAACGAATGCGTACATTTTTACGAATTTTTCATGAATTTTACGAATGCGCTTATGGACATTTGCACGGTATTAGCGAATGTTTACGAATGCATTTGCTCCAATAATAAATTCGTAAGCATTCGATAATACTGTGCAAATGTCCATAAGCGCATTCGCAAAATTTTTGAAAAATTCGTAAAAATGTACGCATTCGTGAGAGTTAAATCCCCCTAGTTTTTCCCTGAGTAATGAACTGCACGTACACATTTATTCATTTGCCATTCTCTCTCCTGTTCGATTGCAGACGCTTTGCCATCAATATCGAACGCTATTATATGAAAGTGTATCAACCTCGAAACGATTTAATCCAGACTTGATACAAGATACAGTTCAAAAGAGAGAGAGTCTCTTCTCTCTCTCTAACTCTCCCCATCTCTCACTCTCTCTGAGAAGAGAGAGAGGGAGTTAGAAAGAATGAATTAAGAGATAACAAACCGCATGCATTTGCTCATCAAGTCGGATTTGCACGATGAAGCCAAGTCGATGTAAATATAATCGATACTATGGCATTATCTCTTTGAAGCGTTTTTGCCGGGAAGGCAATTGCGTGAGTAAGAAAGAAAAAGAGAGAGAGAGAGTGAGAGAAATAGAACGACACTGATAGACAGCAGTCTCATTTGGGCTGAACTCGAATGAAAAGAGTTAATGCGAAAAGAGGACAGTCAGCAATTATACAAAAGTGCTTTTTCGCATTTCGAATAACGCTTGAAACTGTGATTCAATCAATGCATAACAGTTTAAAGCTCAACGAATATGAAATTACAATGAAAGATATGGTGTTGTCGTTATATCAAGAGAAAGAGTGAGTGAGAGAGAGAGAGGGAGTGAGTGAGAGAGAGAGAGGGAGTGAGTGAGAGAGAGAGAGGGAGTGAGTGAGAGAGAGAGAGATTGAGTGAGAGAGAGAGGGAGAGCGGGAAAGAGAGAAAAAGAGTATTCCATTCAATGGCCCTTCGACATCCATTCAGCACCAAATGTACCGTTCGACAAAACTAAAAAGAAAAGAAATATTTCTTAATAACATTTTTATTCATTGGTATTTATTTTTCATCATCATCGTTGTCGTCGTTTTTTTCTTTTCTTTGCATTTTGCATTGAACAAATATACAAAAGACATCCAAAAGCGCCAAAAAGAAATCGTTATATTTCGCTCGTGTGCATAATCATTTTTCGTTGAGATATCATTCATATTTTGATGACAGTTGTATACCATTGTGTCAATTGAGGTTGAATCACCTGCTGCAAATATAACCATTTACTTCGAAAAAAACAACACACAGAGAGAATGAGAGAAAGAGAGAGAAAAAAGTATGATCGGGCGAAGAGTAAGTGTTTGTTTTGTTTTGAAAAAGGGGGAACAATGTCAGCATGGTATTCCACGCATTTGACCGGTTTTATTCATGAATTTTTATTCTCTCGTCAATAAAATAACAATGAAATAAACAAGCAAAGCGGTTGACTCCATGCAACACATGTCCCGAACACATTTTCAAAATATTACGCACTGTCCAAACGGAGAGGCCAAATGCCAAATGCTAAATGTGTTGGAAACTCTCTTTATTCCATATATTTCTTGCCCATTTCGCCCTCTCTCTCTCTCTCTCTCTCTCTCTCTCTCTTTCTTTTCCTTCATTTCTTCACATCATTCATCTCCTTCATTCTTTCGCTCTCTTTTTTTACCTCTCATTCTATTGCATTTTCTGTTCCTCTTTCACCAAATTTATTGTTAGTCCATAATAGGAAGACCAATATTTTTTTCTTTTTTGGCTCGTTTATTTTTTTTTGCTCGTTTTGTTCCCCTTCAGTCACTAACAGATTTATGTTTCATTTCACAAGAGTTCTGTGAATGAAGTATGACATTTAGTCTTGAATTGAGAGAATTTCTTAACATTCTTATGCTTGGAAACATTTTAATTGTCTGTTGTTGTTGTTTTTATTTCTTTTGCTTTCCCGCGTACATTACACGCACAAATAAAGAGTAAGAAACAGGGAGAAAGAGAGAGAGAGAGAGAAGGAAATAGAGAATCTGATGGTGCAAAAATGAAATGAATGGCAATCTCTCATCTCGTCAAGAATTTTCAAAATAATAATAATTAAATGAGCAGCATTTAAACGATGGCTTTCCGCTTAGCATCATCATTTTTCACCGTTGCTTCACAGCATTTAATTGTGCTGTTTTTTTTTAAATGTAATTATTATGTAAAGTGAAATACAACTTTCTGTCGACAGTGTTATTGTTTATATGAGTGTGTATGTTTTTTTGTGCTGCGTCTCAATAGTAATTTGGTAAGAGATAAATATGCGTTTGAAATTTAGTAATTATTCTTGTAACATCGAAGGTTTATCCGCATAAGAGTTTCTCCTGTGAATCATTTTTGTTTTTTTTTTTAATATTTTTTTTATTTGTCGTTGTTTTTCTCATTTGGGTGATACTTTGACTTCCGCTGGAAGTGTTTTCGTTCGGTTGAATCGTTTGTTCATCCGTTTTTTTTTCATTGCTTTTGAAATAACTGTAAAGCAGTGTATGTGACAAAACACTCTGACTGGAATCAACTGCGACATGGAGTGTATTCAGTTTATTTAGAATGTTTTTCGGGTGTTGTTTTTGATGTTGACATCATATCTTGTGCTAAGCTGTGCTGTGTTTTATTGAGTTCTGCTTTACTTTGCTTCGTTTGATGTAATCTTTTCGATGTGAGTGTGTGTAAGATTGAGTGCAACAAGTGCACGTTTTGACGATGTGCATTGGCATTCAATATCGAGTTGGCTTGGCTATTCAGTGCTCAATATTTTCACAAGAGAAAGGGAATTTGCTGGCGCGGCTGTTGTTGTTGTTGTTATTATTATTATTTTCTTTCACTCGGCGCCCGAAAAGAATATTCGTCACGGTAACTTGACTTGCATTTAAAATTCAACACAAACATACAAACACACATATGTACAAGCGATGTGTGTCCGATTTCATTTTCGGATTCAAATGAATTTAACAAGAAAAAAAAGGGCGATTGTTTTGTGTGTATGTTAGTGCTGTTGCTGCATTTTTTAAACGGCGATCCAATTTCACTTGCTTTTGGACACTTAACATTTGTAACTTTTTTCCGGCAATTTATTTTCAAACAATACAAGTGGAGATTTTTACAAACATTCTCGATTGAAGCACAGACGATTCACAGTGTATTCTCTCTTTCTTTCTTTCTCTCTCTCTCTCTCTCTCTTTCGCTGTATGTGTATGTTTACATGGGTCTAATACAGAGCATAATACTACGTGCGTGTTTTTCATTACATTCTGATAGTAAATTACGCGTAATTTTGCTGAGCAAGCATAAGGGCGAGTACACGCAAATTCATTTCATCAAAATGTCAGTTGTGTATATTTCAATTTCGTTGTTATAATATTTTATTATGTAAATGCAAGTATAGAGCAAGACAAATAAAGCAAAAAAAAAAAAAACGAAGAAAAGAAAAAGCTATGCTCAGCCGCCCAAAACCCCAATTGAATCGGTAGCATGTATATAATTTGTGTTATGCTGCGTAGTTCGCGTAGGCGATCGTCTCTCTAACAAAAAGAGTCACAAATTTCAGTTAGTTGCAATTCGTGCGCGCGCCCGTTATATGCACACCGTAAATGGTGTGGTGCGACTTTGCTCGATCTTGATCATTGCTGAACCGTCTTTGAATATTTCATTTATTTGTTTTATTTCTTTTTATTGTGTCGTTATTTAAATGTGCTTAGATTTGGTTCATCAGAGACAACAAAAAAAAGAAAAGAAAAAGGAGAGAAAAATGGCTAAAATTTGTGCGCGCACATAAATCAATGTTTCGCTTTAGTAAAAATTCGCGTTTAAAATTTCAACAGACGTGATTGTGAAGCTCAGTGAATAACACCTGCGCCATGTATGCGTATGTGATATTTTCGTGTATGCAACATAGAAGTCAATTAGGCATTTTTTATTTATTTGAAAATGGTGTTAACATTTTGTTTAACCTTTTAACCCAAGTGATTGTGTTGGTTCGTTCAAAAGTCGATTGAAAATTCAACAATGTTTGCCATTCTTGAACGATCAACATTACTTTTTTCTTCTTCTTCGGTGTCGGTATTTCGGGAAAAACTTTCTATTTTGAAAACAAATGAAAACATGGAATCAAAACCATTCAAAATATGCGTTAATTCATTGTGTTATTGTTATTGTTTCTTTTTTTTCTTAAATGCTTGGCTTAGTGTATGCGTAATAAATGAAATGATGCAAAAATTTTATTTGAAAATTGAAAAAAAAAAAAATACAGAAAAACAATGTTAACAATGTGATGCAACATGTTCATAGTACAGTGAGCTGCACCAACAATGCACTCACAAGTGATAATAACATATAAAGTGTGCAGCGAAGTGAAGGAGAACAACAAAAAAATCCCATTCCTAATGCGCGATATCATTTGCGCTTAAGCACATTTAATTAGCTTACAATTTGTTGGCGATATTTTTTCGCAAACATTTCCAACAGCAAATAAGAGAACAAAAATTAATGATTATTTTCCATTTAATCGTGCGTTTCATGGAATCGCAACGTCTCTGCTACTCGCAAACGCTTTGCAATTTAATGTTCTCAACCAGAAGAAAAACAGAGATATTTAACACGATATATTCAAACAGTAACCGGATAGTAATTTTTTGCTGGTGCTGTTGTTGTTGTTGTTGCGTTTTTTATTCAATTTTTGTAACAATCCACAAAAACCGTTTCTCACGTTCATTTACACTTCTGTACATGACGTACCCAAAATACTGCCTTTGTCCACTTTTGCTTCTTCATCGTTTGCTAATTTTTTCTTCATCATCGTCGTCTTCTTCTTCTTTTTGCTTACATCAGCTCATTAAATTTTATTAGCAGCTAATGTCCACTGCTATTTTGCAAACGTTGTAATCATGATGTCGTTTTTACTAATTAAAAGCACAACCGAAAACTCAGCTAATTATGCGATAATAATTTATTTTCTTTATTATGTTCTTCAGCATAACCAACTCAGTGCAACACGTGTGTGGCTTCTTAAAAATTGAGAATATCATTTGCGGCAATTCTATGCTAAATTAAATGAAACAAAACATGATGGCTAAATCGAAAGCAAAATAAAAACAATTTCGTCTATAAATTAGCATTTTTCAATGAATTTGCACAAAATTTTGGGTTTAAACGCTGAAAAATGGCATTTCAAGATCGATAGCTCGATGGCCCAAGGTGGTTCCAAAGCAGAAGGTTAAATGGGACTAGAAGAAGAAAATGACACGAGCAAAACAATTCAGTGGAAAAGAATTTTTCTTCAAAAATTTTTTCATTTGATGATTGAAGAACAAAAAAAGCAAATCCAAGCAATTTTTCCCCTTCAATTCATTGCATCAAAAGGCTTTTCAATGTTCAATGACACATTGAAATGTTGTTCAATTTGCCATGAAATTGTCGCAAAAACATTTTTTTTTTCATGCGAATGTTTGCTGTTATGAGTATTTTCTTTCTACCATGATACTAACTAATGATGTGGATGATTATTGTTATGTGTGTTTATAACGCCAACGGTATAAAATAATTGTATTGATCCAATCAAGTTGTGTTTAATTGACGCCACCAATACGCACAAAAAATAGGTTAATCTCTGCCCTGAACGCACAATGAACGCCTGAAAATTGGGTCTGGGTGGGCTGATACACAATGGTCAACACCATCACATAAACATTCAATTCAAATAATAACGTTTGCATAATAACGTCTAATCTTTGATTAGAAATACTATTTAAATAAACAACAGCACAGCTGTATGCTGACATTAATTGTTCGTTCCATTGAATGGTTCATCGTTCATTTTACTTCGTCTTTGGATTGAATATTAAAATGCACGGTGATCATCGGGATATCATGGCGAGATATGAAAAAATTATTATTTGTTTTGTTCTTTTGTGCTTTCTTATTTGATGAATCGTCTGAAATAGACCGCCATTTCCAAAATTAATTGAACATTTATCGAATGCAAATTCAATTTCTCTTTCTGTAACTTTTAATCCCATTAGAAAACTATAAATATGTTCATAATGTATAATGACATTACGAATCAATATCTGGATGGCGCTAAATATCTTAGTCCAGACAATTCTCATATAGATGGATAGGAAGATATCTTATTCGTACTCTCTCTCGCTCTCTCGCTCTCTCGCTCTCTCGCTCTCTCTTTCTCTCACTCTCTCTCGCTCCCTCTTGCCTCTCTCTCTCTCTCTCTCTTTCTCTGTGTGTGTGTGTGTTCTTTTCTTTAGTTGTAATTCTCTGTCCGTGTGCTGACATAAACTGAAGAAGAAAGAAAAAAACGAAATAAATTTTCATATTCATTGTCAATTAAAAATGTTGCGATTCAAATAAAAATATTACTAATTGTTGCTAATTAATAATTGTTAATAGTGTTTGAGATATGTTAGCATCGACTGAATACCAAATTTGTAATTTTAATGAATTGAATGAAATCAAAAATTAGTTAAAAAATTTGCTAAAAATCATCCATATATGGGAAAATGAACAAATTAACAAATCAGTGACAACTGATTGACATATATGATTAAGTCATCTCATCGTTATTTTTTATTGGGACATTAAAATCGTTTCTGATTACATATAAATTTTTTGGTTCACATTTAACAATTTGCGCCATGAAGGTGCGCACCGTGCGACAGATTAAGCAGCAACAACGTCATCAAAGACAACAAGGTACTCAAAAAAAAAAGAAAGAAAAAATAACAACATTTGATCCGATGAAAAGAATGAAAGAAAATATACTTGTGAGAGAAAAATAGGAGAAAAAAAGAAGAAGAAGATAGAGATTTAAATTAAAAAATGAAAAAAGAAATGTATTGAATCGACGGAATAATCAAGACAATGTGAAAAGAAAAAAAATTTACGATACAAAAGAGACAAAAAAAAAAAAAAAAAATAAAAGAAGCTTGAGAGTCTTAGAGATGTCGATGGAATTGAACAATTTGAAAAATTTAAACATTCAAAAGTTATGGATATTTGAAAGCATATACTCGAAAACAGTGGCTCATCATAATAATAATTTATGTGTGATAGTAATAAACTTGAAATTTTTTTCTCATTTTCGATCAATTTGTTTGTTCCCATTCATTCAAGCAATATGTTCATTCTTTTTTTTCTCCAGGTGGTGAAACAACAGCCACGCCTGTAAGCATAAATAGCAACCAAACGGTGCAAAGCCAATCATCCTATTTAACGGCTGCATTGACAAAATTATCAATAAAATCAACATTGAAGACTGAAAGTAGTCCACCGTACAAAATGCCGCCAGTGCCATTAAATGAAAGCAATGGCAATGCATATACCGATGCCCAAATACCAGGCATGACACTTATCAATGATACACAGCCAAATGTGTCTTCAGTATCATTGCGAACACATTCATCGAAATTTCCGGTAAGAACATTGATTGCGATAATGCCAAAAAACCTACATAATCGGTGTGTGTGTGTGTGTGTGTGTGTATGTTTGTGTGTTTGTGTGTGTGTGAGAGAGAGAGTGTAATACCGAAATTGCAAAATCGAATAAGAAATTAAGTCTTTAACATCGGAATTCACACACATACACATGCTATTCCGAACAGAGAGTGAGTGTGTTTCGAAAATGCAATGAAATCTATTGGCATTACATAAAATTGAAAATTACAAGCAATTACACCATGTGATCGATACATGTTTGAATTTCCTGTTTTCAACAGATTGAACGCGAACTGATATTGTCTAGCGACAAGGCATCATCGAAAATTCCATTAATGCATGAAACGCGAACACCATCTGGTCGAACTGGTGGAATACCGTTATTATCACGGCAACCCATTTCCATTGCTCCCGATCATCCCCCGAAACAAACACATGCATGGGTAAGTTTAACCAGCATCATTTTCTCAAATCATCAAACAAAAAAAACAATTCTCGCTTGCTCTCTTTGTGTGTAAACAAAGAGAGAGAGCGAGAGAGAGAGAGAGAGAGAGAGAGAGAGAGAGAGAGAAAGAGAAAAAAAAAAGAAAATGTACTGCTTGTGGAATTCGAAAAGAAGTATTTTTTGCATAACGGAATGTGTTTCGATTGAATTGTACACAAAACAAATCAAAAGTTGATTGTGGTTCATGTGTAAATCAAAGTCTCACGTAGCAATTGAAAAAGAAGAACAGAGCGGAGAAAGAGAGGGAAAACGACAACGCAGCTTAATAAAAATAAATAAAATAAGACAGTGGATCGGATTAAAAATTCAACTCGGGTACAAGAGCAGAGCAAAGAGACCGAGGGAGATAGAAAGGCTAAGAGAACTAACGAGCAAAACGAAAATGTGTTTGCATGAGTGTGCGAGAGTGAAAGAAAGCGAGAGAAGAAAAAAAAATTTGTCGCGTTTTTGTCTCGCTCCGATTTTTTTTTCTGCATTCACTCTCCTTCGATTTCTTGCTCATCTTTGCTTTATCTTCTTTAATAAATTTTTTCGTCGTGTTTTCTTTTTTTCGTCTTTTTTTCTATTCGAGCTTGATTTGATGAAGTGTGTGTGCAGATGAATTGGTTTCTCCCTTGTTTGTAACATACAAGCAAAAGAAGAAGAAGAAGAAAAATCAACGAGATCCATTTTCACATGAGCTCACTTCTTATGCTTTATTGTGTGATGGCTGTTTTTCGACACTTTGCCGTCATTTGTGTTTTTTTTTCTTTCGGTTGAATTTATATTGTTTTTTTCCTTCATTTCATTGCAAAATTGCATGTGTGTATGAGTAAAAGTGATTTAATTGTGGAAATAATGAAACAAAGAATAACAAATGAACATACGTGGTGTATGTGTGCTTATATTTCTGTGCACATGACTACGTGCCCCGTCACGCCGGCCAGAATGTACGCCCGATGGCACAAAAGAAACAAACGCAAACGATGATGAAAATGAAAAAGAAGAAGAAGAAGAAGAAGAAGAAGAAGAAGAAGAAGAAGCAGCAGCAGCAGCACTAGCAAAAGTTTGAGAGAGAGAGAGAGGAAAAAAATTAAAATAAAATAAATTCACATAACATCCAATTCTGTAGCGATTTTCGCATGCAGTAGATAATAATTAAAGTACGGTTTCGAGTATTACATTTACACATAATATCACATTTCTTTCTATCTATCGCTTCTATTTTGCGTTTAAGATTGTTATTTCTGCGTGAAGTTGTTTATTTCGTTGCTAATCAGTTTGAAAAAGTGTACGCGGTTGCAGCGTCAGTTGAATTTGTTCATTTGGTCGAAGTGTATTGTCTGACAACATTTGTCTGCACGCTAAAATCAATTCTGTTGATTGAAATCAAATTGAAATTTCCATCGATTCAACGAATTTGAAAAAAATTCTGACATTTCCATAGTTTTATGAAAATGATCTTTTCTGATTGTGAATCAGTCAACAGGAATATCTATTCATATTCGATTTGTGTAACAAGTAACAAATTTTTGCAGCGAACATTTCAAAGTGAATGAATGTGAGTGTATGTTTTGGATGTGAATGAAATTGAATGAGTTTCGACTTGATGAGTGTTTGCAGTGCGTGTTTTGTATGGTTATGGTTGGAAGTCTCGGTAGAATTCATAATTGATTGATCGCTTTGAATTTCCGTGAATGGTTTTTAATGATTTTTAGTTGAAATGAAATTTGATGCATATAATCTGTGCATTTGCTGCTGTGCATCGATGCACCACATGTACTCTGATGGTGTGTGTGTGTTTGTGTGAAAGAGTTGTGTGTCTTTTGGCCTCAGCCGATTGTCGATTCGACCGTTACAATTTCCGTTCCAAGCCAATAAATTTATGCATGCAAAAGTGCAGTGCGGTGAAGTGTGGTACCGGTGGTCTTTCCCATTTTCCCATGGTTCTCTGCCTCTAGCTCTATCTTTGTTCCCCAAATCTATGTTCGCATTGAATGTACATTTTATTTATCGGTCAAAATGCATCTGCATTTTTGTGTGCGTGTCGTAGAATATGTTTCACATACACTGTGTGTGTGTGTGTGTGTGTGTGTGTGTGTGTGTGTGTGTGTGTGTGTGTGTGTGTGTGTGTGTGTGTGTGTGTGTGTGTGTGTGTGTGTGTGTGTGTGTGTGTGTGTGTGTGTGTGTGTGTGTGTGTGTGTGTGTGTGTGTGTGTGTGTGTGTGTGTGTGTGTGTGAGTGTATCGAATGCATTAAACAATTTTGCTACTGATTTTACATATTTACCCGATCAAATGTTAATTTGTTCACCGTTCGTAGATTTCATTGTGTGTGAGTATGGGTGTGGATCTGTATGTGCGAAAAACGAAGCGAATAAAAAGAAAGATCATGTGAAGAGTGCATTTTTTTTTTCATCATGAAATAAATATATTGCATTCGGCAGTGGACATGCTCCGTTTTGCCTTTCAGCCACACATTGAAAACGAAACGTTTTCGCACATCTTCTTTGCTTTCTTCACGTAAATCATCATATAATACGAACGCAACAGAAGACAGAAAAAAATACCCCAACAACAATGCATGCTATTTCATTAAATTTTGCAAAACAGCTCGCGCTCGAATTCTCTCTTCATCAATTCGTCTTGTCCATTGTGTGGAGGGGGAGAGACAGAGAAACAATTTATTAATATACGTAATCTAATTGCCAAGAAGTCTTTCCTTTCCTTTGTATCGTCAAGTGTTTCTCTTTCTCTCTTTCTCTTTTTCTCTCTATCTCTCTCTCCCAGTCTAAGTCTCAATCTCTCTCGCTCTCTCAGTCTCAATCTTTCTCACACTCTTTGATTCTCTCTCTCCCTCAGTCTCTCCTTCACTCATACTTGGATTTTCTTTCTTCATTTATTATTTATATGATGTTTTCATGCTTTATTTTTCACCTGACTCATTGTCTCTTCATATGCTTGTTCGTGTGTATGTGTGTATGTTAGTTTGTTTGTTTTTTTGTCTGTTAAGAGTTGGATTTAATGTTCATCAATGTTCAGTCCAGTGTCAAACTCTTAAGCAATGTGCTCGGTGGCAAAATCTAGTCACATTCTTCTAAATTTATCAATCCAAACATCCATGCCAAAAGTTATACAACTTACAGCCCAGCCTACTTGACTAATGGTAGTCTAGCTGTCCTGTTTCTTTTTTGTGATAAATTCGCATTTCAACGAATGTTTACTGTAATAAATTCACAATTCATTCGGAAATTTGTGTGCGGTGCGTTTGATTTGTGTGACAAAAAAAAAAGAAAATAACTTTTTTTTTCAAAATTGCCTTATATTCATCGGTGTCGATTCTATTGAACATTTATAACGGCAGTGATTTTTCGAAATTCATTGATGAATCAATCCGAATGCGAAGATCGTCTTTATTCATTGTCAGTTATTACTTTATCTCGTTGTTCTTTGTTATATCTCGATTAGATTTTGAGCATTGATTTGTCGGTTAATCGGCGCTCTAGTCATAATCCGCGTTCATCATAAGCCGCGTTACACTTCATTCATGGTGTTTTCTTTATGATTCGATTTTCTTTCATTAGTTTCGAGAGTGTATCTTGTGATTACATATAATTGATTTGCCTACAGAAAAAAAAGAAGAGAGAAAGAGAGAGAGAGAAAATGTCGACAATTTAAATGGCAAACGAATCTCATGCTGAACAAATTGCGTGCGTGTATGTTATAAAATTATCGAAAATAGAAGCGAAATAAAATGAACAACACACAACCAAACAAAACAAAACAAAAAAAAAAAAAAAAAGCCGAATTTAAGAATTGCTCGATTATGTCCAAAAAAGAATAGAATACGATAAATCAATGTCTGTGAGTGAAACGTTAGTTACTGATGCGAAAATAACATTAGATGTCATTCAACTTGCCTTTTGTTTGATAATTCACAAAGAAAAATTAACTCTGTTGGCGGATTGTGAATTTTTATTCGTTTCGTTTTGTTTTTTTTTTTTTTCATTTTAATTCTTCATTTCGTGTGCTTTTCATCAAATGATCTGAAGAAAGGCATCAGAGCTACTGAAATCTATCATCAAATCTGATACGGCTGATGGAAGTAGGTCCAGGTCGCTAGCTTGTGCGCGTTTCTTTTTCTCATTAACTTTGTTCGTGTTCACCAATAAAATCATTGTGTGTGTGTGCGTACGTGTGTGAGTGAGTGTTCTAATTGGATTATGTGTTCAGTGCCGAGTGACTTGAGATATTTTTTGGTAATATATTGAACAACGACTCGACATATTTCGGAGAATAAAACAAGACACTTTAATAGAGAGACAGAGAGAAAAAGCAGTAAAAAAGACTTGTTGTACACATTGGCATGAAAAACAATGATTTTAATCTGTAACTGAAAAATGGCTGTGTGAAAAAAAAAAAACAAGAAATATTCCTTTTTTCCTCTTCTCTGTCTTCGTTTCTGATATAAATTTCACTCAGAGCATTTTCAAACTACTGTACGGTATTCATTAGACAATAATTGTATGGCTTTTCGTTTGACTGTTTTATTTATTTGTGTCTCTGTGCTTTTGTGTATATGTATCTGTGTGAGAGCGCCCGCGCGCAAACGATAAAACATCAAAGGCAAACAAGATAGAGAGAAAGAGAATGAAAAGTATTTTGCGATGCAAAGCAAGTGTGTAATTAAATTTTCTTTTTCTACTGTTTTGATGCCCTCCATCGTTGTATTCGACGGTGTTTTGTGCGTTGCAGGCATCGTGTCAACATAGGTATCATCGCTATCAGCTTGTTGTTGTGAAAAGCCATTCCCGAACAATCACCACCCAAAACATTGGAATGAGAAAAACGTAAACAATTGTGTCTATGTGTTTGTATGCACTTGTGCTCATATTTTTTTTCTTTTTGATGTGACCAAATCTTAAGAAGCTTCAAAAAACTTGGGAATATGATGAACGTTTCTATTTATTGAAATAATAGAGATTTGTGTTTGTCTGTGCGTGCGCATTTTCTTTTTATTGCTTCGGCTCCCATAAACTGTGTTTAGATATATTGTTCTTTGAAATCTTATCATCGCACGGTGCCAAGCCAGAGGTGATTTGTTTAGCTGGCAAAACATGGTGGAATTTGCACTGGAAAACGTAAGCACTCACAGATCCCCCCATAAATAAATGCTTTTTGCGTTTTATTTTCTCTATCTTTCTAGCTCTTTCATTCTTCTCTCTCTCTCTCTCTCTCTCTCTCTCTCTCTCTCTCTCTCTTTTGCATCCCTTCTCCCTCTCTCCCTCTTGCTCCATTTCTCTCTTTCGCTCTTTCGTCATTTCTCTATTTTTCTCCCTCTAACTTCCTTCGACCTCTCTCTCTCTCCCTCGCATATCTCATTTCATTATTTTTTCCGTATTTTTTCTTCTACCTTGCATTTATTTTTTCGTTTCGTCTTTATTCGTTTGTTTATTCGCAATTATACGCTTGCATTTCATTTTGCTTGATGTTTCGGTGCTGGTTTTGTTTTTCTCGAGCAACGAACCTAGTCGTTAATAGACATGCAATAGGCTGAACCATGATATGAATAATGTGTGTATGTACTTGTTGCTACAAGAAGATTGTTACCTTGCCATCATGGGTATTTTTGCCATGTCTGGTTGCGATTTGTGTGTGTCGACAAGAGAGAAACGAGACAACCGACAGTGAATGTTGCGCATAAAGCAAAACAACAAAAATGAAGAAGCAAGCCTGCAAAAGAAAAAAAATGGAAGAAAGATTAAAAATAATCTACGCTGCGGTGCGAACAAATACTATTGTTTTTACAAAAATTTAAAATGAGAAAAAAAATGTTCTTCTACTTCTTCTTCTTCTTCATGTTCATTCTGCTTCGACATTTGGCATTAGCGAAAGAAAAAAAAATGTATGCGCTCCGCACTAGCGAAGCACGCACGCCCAAAAAAAAAAACAATAAATTGATATTCGCATAGAAGGCACTCTTTTCATTCTCTGCACAAATGGAATTCATATATATATGATTACACATTAAATGAGCCCAATTCTTTTCAGACTTGTTTCTTTCTTTTTTTTCTCTATACTCTTCACATTTAATTCCATCTACTAATCGCTTTTGTATGTGTTTTTTTTCTTCAAATTTATTGTTCATTTGTAGCAAAATTCACATCATTCAAATTCACAAGAGATATTACAACAGCCGATCATACAACAGACACAATCCTCTTTAACGGGTGCTATATCACGGACTCCGGCTCGTTTGCCGGAAGATGTGACTGCATTGGCTGATCGAGATAATGTTGGCCGTGATAGAGATGGTAATAAAAATGCCGTCACCAAAACTTATCACACATTGAAAGATTTGATTTCGTCGAAATTCAAAAAGGACAACAACGATGTTGCCGATGAACTAAATAATGTGGTTGTCGTTCAACAACAGCAACAACAACAACAACAACAGCAGCAGCAGCAGCAGCAACAACAACAACAACAACAACAACAACAACAACAACAACAGCAGCAGCAGCAGCAACAGCTACAAAATCCATCACAATCCCTTGGCAAATCATCCAATGACGATTTTCGAATGCCACATACACCACTTCCATCGCATATGCGACAAATGCAAAATCTAAATCAATCCCAACCAAATATTGCACAAAAATCTAACGGCGCCGCTGGCACCGCAAATGGTGATGCATTTCGTAAAAGCCAACAGGAACGTGCCGCATCTCAACCACAACTCAATTTACCAACATTTGAACGACGGAATTCAACTGATATTGTCACCGACAGCGATGATGGTGGATTTAAAAAAATCGAACAATCCACTCGTATTATAAATCGACGGCCACAAACAATGTATCATTTGTCAACGCCACCAACACAACCACCACCGCATCCGGTAATATTTTATCATAGTTTTTTCGTTTGTTTTTTTTTCTTTTGTCCGGTTTTCTTTGTTTTCTTCCTGTTTCACAATGTGAAATCAATTTAAAATGAGCAAAGAAAAATGTAGCTTTGACATCGAAAATAATATTAAGAATGCATTAATATCTTTGTAGCCAACGCAACACTACCAGTCATTTTCATCGTTGTTTCAACATCAATATTTGAATAATCAACCAAATCAATACCAACATTCTCATATGCATCAACATCAATCGCAGGTACCAATCAAATAATAATAATAATAATAATCGATGCTTAGGTAAAATACACGTTTTAAATGTATGATTTCCACATAGCAGCAACAGCAGCAGCAGCAGCAGCAAACAAATCAAAATGGATCGAATGCATTTGTGGCACGATTTTCAAGTCAAGTGGAAATGTCAACATCGTCAATTTTGCAAACGCGTCAAGATGCACAACGTGCCTCATTCCAAAAACGATTGCAAGAGAATGATTCGCCCGCCCAACATGAAAGTTCCGCACAACAGTCACAACAGCAACAACAACAACAACAGCAGCAACAGCATCATCCTCAACAAACTTCACATCCGCCTAAGTTACAATCTATGCAAAGAATGGAAACGCGTCAAACACATGATCCAAATAAAAACATTTCAGGATCAGCAAATAGTTCTGATTACGATAAAAGTGGCAATCAAAGTTCAAATGTTGATTCGGGTCGCGGTAGTGCTGCTTATTCAAGCGGTCGCAAGGGACCACAACTTGATACAGAAAGTTCCGATTCACCATTACGTGATGATACAAAAAACGATGATTCTGAATGGGTTGACATTGTTGATGCTGAATTACGTCATATTTTAGATCCAAGCTTGCAAGCATTATCTATACGTCCAGAAAGCACTGTATCGGGCAGTGTATCATCAATGTCACCACCATTACCACCATTGTCACCTGATAACAATTCGTACAAAATAGCGGCCAATACAAAGGATACATCGAAACAAGAATATGGCACTGACAGCTACAATCGACCCGGCCGTGGTGCATCTGCAATTGGACCATCAAGAGCTGGATGGCCTGGTTCAGCAATTCACAAACAAGGTATTGTTTGAAATCCATTTTCAAAATTGGTTTTTCTTCAATTAAATACGCTTTCGGTATATATTCATGCATAATTATCGACCAAATGAGAGAAAGCATTTTGAAAAGCGTAAATAAATGGAAATCAAATAAAACTCATTCAATTTCAAATCCATTCAAACCAATGCAAATGTCTATCACATTTATAACAATGACTAATAAATCTGTCTTTTCCAGGCACCTCATATGGAAAATCATCACAAAAATTCTCAGGAAAAAAACACGAACAGGCTGTTCTTAAACGACATCGTAAGTTATATACGCATTAGTTTTAATATGAAATTCACAATTGGGAATGTTAATACTCAAACTAGAAATAACGAAATTGAAAAGTATAAATTACTGAAAAAAAAAAAATTCGCAAAAATGGTTTGAAAACTACGAACTTACAAATTATTTCATTTTTTCCACAGTTTTTGGTTTAGACAACGATCTAACGTCGAATACAACACGATCGCTTGATTTGGAATCATTGCTGGGAGGTGCATGGGGTACGACTCAATCTGTCAGTGACTCTGAAACAGATACACAAGGTATTCGTCACATTCGATCACAGCTCGAGGGTTTGGAACATATGTAAGTTCATGCTGTATTTGCAAGTACGAATATTTTTTAGGTTTTTTTTTGTTGAAAAGACATTTTGCCATCAATAATCAAAATTTTAATTGAATTCATCTGATTTTTACTGAAGAAAAACAAATTTTGTTCTCAGGTATGGCGAAGTATTGAAAATGCTTGGTACACGAAATAACTTTCCGGGACGTTTACAAGAGTCATTACGTACACGAGGCATTGGAATTCGTCGCCGACATGGTAGTTTATCGTCGCTTCCATCAAGTTCGATTAGTGGACGTCCAATTAGAGATCGTCGACGAATCGATGAGCGCCGGAAAATCAAAGATGTTAAAGTAAGAATTTTATTCAAAACGAAAGAAAACAAAACGTTGAAAAATTTATTTAAAAATACACTTTAGAGAAGCATTTTTCTTATTGAGTTAGACTCTTTTTGGGACTATATTTGAATATATATCTACTCTTTGTCTATAAGAATGGTTTCACATAAACAAAAAAATTAAGAAAAATATGAAATGAAAAAATGTTTTTAATTGGTTTATCTCACGATTTATTTTTTATTAGGGAATAAATAAGCGATTCCAAAGACTTGAATCCCATGTAGTAACATTGGCTCGAAGCGTAGCTCATTTGTCATCAGAAATGCGGTCCCAACATTTAGTGACACAAGAGTTGGAAAAGCTTCGTGATGAGTTTACTGCATTAAGGTAAGGTTGAATTGATTTTGTCTTTCTCCTTTTCAAATGATATAATACGATTAACAATTTTGGTGTTGATTAGTCGAGCGCAAGCAGCACGTACGCAAAATTTGCATCGTAGTACAGTATCTGCAAATAATACAATTGAACCGGAACCACCAAATTTAACGAATCCAAAACGTGTGAAAAAATTGACGAAATTTTTTGGCGAAGATCCACCATTAATGAGGCTATTTTTGAGAAGTTTGGGCTATGAAGTAAGTAAACACACTGATTTTTTCTGTCAAAGTAAACTAAACGAACCGTGAAACTAATCTCATTCCCTTTCATTTTTTCTTTTCTCTCTTTCTCTCTTTCTCTTCAATTACAGAAATATGCGAATGCATTTGAAGCAGAGCGTGTCGGGATGATAGAGCTACCGTATTTGGGTGAAGAGCGTTTACAAAAGATGGGCATACCATTGGGCCCTCGTTTGCGTATATTGCAGGAAGCACAAATTTCTTTATGCAAAGATACAACGTTATGTATTGTTTAACTTAATCAATTTAGTACATAATAGACTAAAATGCATTTGTAAATTGTTCATATTTGTTATATGTTTAGAGGCAAGTGATGTTGACGTTGATTTCTCTTTTTCTCTTATTATACATTATCATCATCATCATCATTTTTTTCATCTTATTTTTTTTCTTTTTTTTCATTCTTCATTTACATCATAATGCGTACAATATATGAAATTCACTTTTAGAGCTAAATAAGCGGAGATCATTTTGAAAGAGAGCAAACGCGAAATGAGAGCAATTTTATTTTTCTCTCTCTCTCTCTCTCCCTTGCTTTCATGCTTCGTTTGAAACAGTGTTTACAGTTTTCGCGGTAAAAAAATTTATGCATTATGAATAATAATGTTTGTGCATGCGTCTGTATGATAGACATCAGAAAGAAAATTGTGTAATGCAATGCAAACGGTCCAGTAGAGAGTATTATAAGATGTAGAATGATGAAATGTAATGTGGAAAATGTGCATGAAATTGTAAATGCGTATTTCAACTTACCTCGAGGATAAGTTTCGAAAAGACGCTATGCCTTTCCCCCCAGAAAAAAAAATTTGAATTTCAAACAAAAATCACATTTTCAAATCATTGCACGAAATTCTATTTTGGATCGAGTTTTCAAATACTTTATATTGACTGAAACATTTCATTTTCTTTTGTTTTTTTTTTTTATTTGGTTAGATCGTAGGAAAAATGCACGTTTAGACTAAAAATAGAACGCCAAATTGCGACAAAATTTTTAAAACAATTCATATACAATATATTAGCCAATAAAATAGAATTGATTATTCAAAAAAAAAATTGAATGTGTATTTATTCCAAAATTTGGGCATTCGATAGATATCGAATGACCGCTGGTAATTATGAAGAAACATGTTTTAAATTGTAAATGGTCACTAAAAAATAAATTATACAAAACAACACAGTGATTAATATCAATGTGTGTGTGTGTGTGTGTGTGAGTGTGTGTGTGTGTGTGTGGCGAGAGGATGTGTTTGTGTTATTCAAAAGGTGAGTTTTTTTTATTTATTTTTTGAGCTTAATTTTGGTTGTAAAACAGCACTGTTCGGTGGTATGCTCTGATTTTTCAGCATTACGAATGTTCCATTTAATGGTATGTGTACCCTACAAGAAAAAAACATAAAAAAATAAGAAAAATCTCGTTAAAATTCGATCAATTTTTTTTTATGAAGGAAAAAAAAAAACAAAATGAAAACAATTTCATTCTCATTTCCATTTTCGTTTTCACGTTTTTTCCTAGTTCTTCTTCTTCTTTTTTCTTTTCCTTTAATTAACTTGGCAAACAAATGAATACATACTGTTGGAAATTTCTTGTCCAAAAAAAATGAAAACACATAGGTTTGAATGTTTGATTTTCGTATTGGACAAATTGTATACGCGCATGCATCTGTACTCATTCCAAGTAGACTTTTGTCATCGGTCACCGAATACACCTGACCAAATACTCGATCCGCATCCCACTCTGTTGTTGTCGATTTTCATCCCAATTCATCGTTGATGTAATGTATGTTGACATGCAAAATATAAAATTCAGTTTCATATAGTATAACTTGAATAGGGAATACAGAAAGATTGGACGAAAAAGAGAGAGAGAAAGTTCGAGGAAGAGAAACATAGAGTGTTAGAGAGAGTGTGTGTGTATGAGAAATGTATTGTATGTGTGTACCAAAATCGATGCAATTTGTGTAGATAAAATAAAAACATTTTCAATTGAATGGCAGATTTCTCTATATAAACGAAATATTCATTTCACTATGCACACATTTTTGAATAGATTTAAATAAATATCCGCATCGTCAACGTACATATTAATTTTGTGCTTTATCTTCTGCGTTTTTCGTTTTTTTTTATCCTTTTTTGCAACCTATGTTTTTCTTTTGGCACTACAAACTACTGACAAATTTACCAAATGGTTAAAAATCAAATGATTACATACGCGTTGTAAAATCGATTGCAATTGTTGCATTTTGGCCACGTTTCATTTTGCATGGCGTTCTTTCGTCCGATCTAGAGCACGGCACAATTCGCACTTGGCTAACATAACAATCCCCTTTAAAATAAAAAAAAAAATCGAAAAATGTATTAATTTAAGCGAAAAATGAAAAACACAATTACCAATCTATTTCAAGAATCTATCTTCATACATTTATATTTGAAAACATCATTATGATTACGATTATGACTACGATTATGATTACGATTATGACTACGATTATGACTACGATTACGACTATAATGGTTATTGCTGGTAGACTGTAAATGAATTGAGAACAAAACAAAAAGAAACGGTAAGACTAAGAGATGTTGGGAGATCGATAGAGAAATTGGATGACTCGGTAGAATAAGTGTAAAAAAAAAGAATGAGAAGAGAGAGTAAGAGAGAGCTAGGAAAGCTCCAGGAAGAACAATAAATATAATTATGATTTTATTCGCAGAATAATTCGGCTCCCCTCATCCAGGGGTCAAAAGTTTGGCAAGCACTTCAGAGTTTCACGATATTTAGTGACTAATTAGTGAAATTTAGTGACACCATTTTCAGAATTTATGACTCAATGAGTGATAAGTTAAAATCAAAAAATTTTTTGGGCCTGGGGAATAGGCCTTAAATAATTGAATTTTTAATTAAATTAAATCAAAATGTTATCAGTTCAAATGGAAATGTTTAAGTAATTAATAAAAACCTATCTTAATAATTCGAATTTTTGTTTCTTTATTTGAAGTAGACAAATTCTCATTTGTTTTTAAATAGCACTAGATCATCAAATATGAACCAAGCTTGAAGACGAAAAATAGAAAAGAGAGATTTATTGACTGAATTCTACACAATTTTTGTAGTATTAAGCATAAATCATGGATTTATTAATGAAAAACATTTGGACTTTTCTCATTGTCAAAGACAACGTGAAATTATCGATTGGTGACCATATTTGTTGATCACAAATTCAACCGATGGCATATTCGTGAATCACAAATTGAGCACTAAATAAGGTCGCCGTTTGTTTGGATATTAGTTATTATTTTAGTGATAGGCCTTTTCAAATTTTACATATGCCTTCATTTTTATACTTAATTCAATTTTTTGTTCACCTATTGTTGAAAATATGAACGTCACATATAAATACCGCAACAATGTAATAAAACTTCATTCTGTATTTTACTGTACTCAGACTCACTTGTGTTTTTATTACGCTCGCTTTTTCGTTCTTCCCAACATGGTAGCAAAACGAAGTTGCAACTAGCGCATGTTATTTGATACGTATTAAAACAGACAGTGAGTGCTACGACAAAGTAATCAGTTTCATATCAAAAAATAAAGACAATTAGTTTGATAGACTTTTACAAAATAAAAAGAATCAAAGACAATTAATCAAAGCGATGCAACCCAAAATAACTACGCGTCTGTCAGAAACAAATATACATTAAATACACGTCTGACAGTCTTAAGTGCGAATCAACTACGCGTATTCAAGTTATGCTTTAAATGATTTTATGAATTTCATACTTGACTTATTTTTGTGTTGGAAATTTTAATTAAAATTGATAATACATATTATTTCAATGTATTCATATTTATTGTATTTTAATTTAATTCAATAGACAAATCACGAAAAGTGTTTGAGATTTTTGGCTCCTGAAACACAGCTATGTTAATCGTATTGTGTATTTTTATGTATTAGACAATTGTTTATGTGTTGAACACATCCTATAACAACGGTCTATGTCGTATATCCGAATGCACATTTTGTTATGTTAGGCGCGCAATAATTGTTTCATATTGTGAGGATCAAATTCTTTTTTAAAAGTAAATTTCGGTGGTATTATCTTATTGTGTTTCAGGAGCCAAATCTATGGGATCGTTTAAAGTCTAGTACCGTGAATTCAAACATTTGTTTACATTGCTCAATAGATATCTATTTAGGTCTGAACATGAGTTCGGCTCCTGAAACACAAACCAAAAATTATTTGCCAATAATCGACGGATTAAATCAAAAGTTTCTAACAATTGCTGATCAATTGTTTTCAAATTTGGTAAATAAATTGAATATTGGAATTATTCCAACGCTATTAAAATTAAAAACTACAGAAAATGTTGTGAAATGCAAATGAAATCAGTAGACACCTAACCTCAATTTGTCAATAAACAACATGAAACTCGTTAGTGAATATTTTAAAAAAAATATATTTATTTTCATCCTTTTATTTTCAAGAAGCTAAAACCGAAATTATGTTCGAATAAATAAGTTTTTAGCTACTAATGTACTGCGTATATTTTTAAAAAATATAAAAAAATGTTTAATGAAAATACAGAATGTATGTACTTATGTGTACTTATAGCAAGTATCGTAGTGAAATGACAGACGCGAAATCGACACTTTGCAGTTTGACAGTTCGGTTGCAGCGCTTTGCAATTAATTGAATTTTTTTTGTGTCAGTGTCGTGTTTTTAATAAAATATACAAATTAGTGATCAAAATGGGAAAGGAATTCGAAATAGCTAAATTGTGTGGCAATTCCAATTACCACACCTGGCAATTTGCTATAAAGAACTTTCTCGCGTACAAATCACTCGACAAGTGTATTGAAACCAAGAAAACAACGACTGAGGCAACGGCTTCAAGTGCTGCTGTGGACGAAAGGACCTGCAGAAGTAAGCGAGACAAAACTGTCACAGGCTAAATCGATAATCGTGCTAAGTTTGGAATCGACGTTATATGTGCATATTGAAAGGTGTGAAAATGCGTACGATACTTAGCAAACATTGCAGAAATTATATGAAGATCGTGGACTTACTCGAAAACGCGGTTTGCTCAAAATGCTTATACAATCGAAACTGGAAGAATGTAATGATATGCAAGTTTACATTGATAAGATTATGACAACTGCAAATAAGCTAAAAGGGATTGGTTTTGCTATATCCGATGAATGACTTGTAGCAATTTCACTTGCTGGTTTAAGTGACGAGTATCGGCCGTTTATTATGAGCCTTAAAGCAATGACCAAGCTGTTGGACATACAGTCAACAAATTCAGCTAAGGGCGAGGCGCTTCTTTCAAAAGGAAAACATAAAAAAAAAAATTGATAAAAGTGAGAAAGTGCGTGAATGTTTCACTGAACATAAGCAATCGATGCGATCAAAAGAGAATAGAACTGATGAGTGATACATCGACAGTGGGCGTCATCGCATATGACACCACATGGAGATGGAATGTTCAATATAAGACGAGCTGAAATAAATGAAATCAAAACCGCAAGCAATTCTCGCGTCAATGTTACAGCAATGAGCGAGAAGTATTTGAAGTTCAACAAAGAAAATGTGCTCACTAGCAACATTCTTCACATACCAGACCTTGCAGCGAATTTGCTGTCGGTTTCACAAATAGTAGAAAAAAAACACAGTGAATGTTGTCAACGGACAAGATTTTGTCCGTCCGTCCGTCCGAAAAAAAGTTCGGACAGTTCTCTGGAACGTCCGGAATTTTCTCGGCTGTCCGATCTTCTTCGGAAGTCCGAACTTTTGTCCGTCCGTCCGAATTTTTTCCAAAAATTTTCAAACTGTCCGGAATTTTTTTTCGGACGAACGGACATCCAAAATTGAGTGTCCGTCCATGTCCGTTGACATCTTTAAACACAGTCATTTTCAACGCTGATGGCTGTAAAGTTTATAATGCAAACAAAGACATTATTGCAAAGTGTAAGCCTGAAAATGGTACATATAAATTACGTGTGTCAACAGAAAAATGCATGATTGCAAATGAAACAAATGCTGTACTTTGGCACAGGCGTTTGGGTCACGCAAATTATAGAAACATGTGCAAAATGCGAAATGGCATTGTCAGTGGTATCGATTTCAAAGACGATAAACGGGCGATAAAAAACTGTGAAACATGCGCACTGGGCAAGCAGCCGCGCACACCATTCAAACCGTCGAATCGTGTTTCAAAAAATGTGTTAGAGCTTGTGCATTCCGATGTAATGGGACCCATGGAAACACTATCCATTGGCAAGGCAAAGTACATATTAACGTTTATTGATAACTTTTCAAGAAAAGTGTTTTGCTTTTTTCTCAAGAATAAATCCGACGTGTTTGACACGTTTATGGAATTCAAGATTTTCGTAGAAAGGCAAACGGAAAGACAAATCAATGATTGATTAATCGAACACCAAGCAGTAGTGTGGGTAATAACACACCCGAAGAGAAATGGAAAGGCGAGAATATTGATATGTCACATATCAAATTGTTTGGCTCGCGAATAACCGTACATGTGCCTGATGCCAAAAGAAAAAAAAACCGACGCAAAGGCAACAAAAATGATATTCGTTGGATATGAAAATCTAGAGGGGTAGACACGATATTTAAGTATCGAATCATTGTGAATCATATGGAATTTTTAAAAACCTCAAATCTATGTTAATCGTTTCAAATCTTTTCAAATCTTTTCGAATCTCACTGAATCAGCGTAAATCAAGATGGCGAATCTTGACTTCTATTGACCAAATAATAAAAATCATTGTTGCTATCGTGTAAAGGTAAATTGCTTATTTCAACGAATAATTCTTAAAAAGAAACAAATCTATTTATTATAATAAACAAATTGAAATTTATAACGCAAAGGAAGTAAAAATTGTTTTAATTAAACTAAATTTTCAAATGACAGAACGCATGACAAACAACACACAAACAGTGATTGCTGTTTTCCCTATCATTACGAATCATTTGAAATTATTTTGAATCTTTATGAATCTCAATGAATCTTTAAATCGTTCATGAAATCTTCTGAATTTTTTGAAATTCCTATGAATCACAAACTCTTGTGTCTATCCCCTAGATGAAAATGATTCTTCTATTTACAGGTGTATTGACACAAAAACAAGAAAACTCACCATAAGTAGAAATGTGAGATTTTTTGAGCAAAGTATACAAGATGAATTGAATGATGAATCAAGCGAAGATGAAAAAGAGGCAATCAACAAAAGCGCAGCGATACTACCGAATTGGATGATGGTATTTCTGATATGTCTTTAAATGATAATTTTGTTGATGCCACTAGGTCACCAGATGCTGATTTCTCTACAAGAGCCACGTTGGATGAGCCAACGGGGGAACCAAGGACTTCACAAAGAAAAAGAACCGAGCATTAGTAAGGTGAGTTTTTTCACGATTTACATGACAAGCAGCGACACACATGAACCCGATATCGAAACTTTGTGTTTAAATCATATACAAATGACAGCCACCCAATTCAAACAAATTTAAATAAACAATTCAAACCGATTCATGGAAATCGAAAGATATAAACCGATATATGTAAACCAGTGCAAACAAACGTGATTAGTTTGTCATTCTCGATCATTCTGTTTTCTTTTTCTTGATTTCATTTAATATTTTATAAAAATGACGAAATATGCTCGACATATTTGCAAAATCAAAGGTTGTAAAACATCAGGAAGTTTGTTTCGGTAAAAAAAAAAAATAAAAAATACTGATTGGCATAATTTTACAGATTAGATTGAAATTCATTGTGGAAATTTTTTTTCAGTATACCACATGACCCTGTTAAAAGAAAAAAATGGATTGACGCCATAGAGACTATCTGGCGTGGAAAAAACACAACTTTAGCCAAAAACCTTGGTATCACTCCAATGTAAGTGTAAAACAATACACAACGATATACAATAGTGTTAAGTATTCAGCATCAAATAAAGTACACGACCACTTTAGTACATAACATCGACATACAGCACATGTATTAAGACAAACACCATTGTACATTCATTTTAAGTTTAATAAAATCATTCTATTCCGAACCATCATATTGCGCAGTTCAATACATTACAATTGGCGACAAGCAGGCAGATTCAAACGTTTTACGACGAATCACATAAAAAAAAAAATATTAATTACATTTCAAATGATAATAATAATTATAACAATTTAAATTCTATTTCAATTGATAATTCTTTTGATTATTCATTATACAGTTTGTCTGATGAAGAATCCTTATCTGATGTATACTGGCTGCAAGTCGAATTCGGCGGAAATGAGATGACAATTGCTTGCGATACGGGAGCACCACGCACATTCGTTTCGAAGACTTTCTACGAAGATCGTTTATCACATTTTCCAATGAAAAATTGCAGAATCCCATACAAAGGTTATGGAGGAAATAAAATTAAATTGTTGGGTGAGTGTAAAGCAAGTATTACTTATCGTGGTATCACCAAACGTATTACTGTTGTTGTGACCAATGAAGAAGCACCGCCGTTATTAGGAAGAACTTTTCTTCGAGCTTTTGGATTCGAATTAATTCAAACAAATTACATTAACTCAGTTAATTCAATTACACAATCAGTGAATTTCACTAAAAATTCGAAATTTTCGACCGTCATTGATCAAATTAAAAATGAATTTTCAAATTTATTTGACGGAAAACCAGGCAAATACAATGTTTGCGAGATTTCATTATCAATTTCAAAAGATGCTAAACCGATTTTTGTCAAGCCAAGACCTATACCATTTGCTTGGAAATCACAAATAGAAAAGAAATTACGAGATTTAGTTCAAAATGATGTTCTTGAACAAGTAAATACTTCACAATGGGGTACACCATTAGTACCGGTTCAAAAACCAGACGGTAGCTTACGTGTATGTGGCGACTACAAAGTCACAATAAATAAATTTCTTTCATAGAGCATTCATAGGAACGGCGAATTATTATTCACGATTTATACAAGATTTTGCTAAAAAAATGGATCCATTATATAAATTACTGCAAAAAGACAACAAGTTTAAATGGTCAAAATATTGTCAAAGTGCTTATGAAATAATTAAAACAGAAATAACTTCAGATCAAGTGATGACTCATTTTAATCCCAAACTGCCAATCGTACTTACGACTGATGCTTGTAATACATCAATAGCAGGAGTTTTATCACACAGAGATTCAAACAATCAATTAAAACCGATAGCATTTGTTTCAAGGTCTTTATCTAAATGTGAATTGAATTATTCGGTAATTGAAAAAGAGGCACTGGCAATCATATTTTCGGTAGTAAAACTAAAACAATATTTGATTGGCAACAATTTCACATTGCTGACTGATCATAAACCATTACTATGCATTTTTGGTGAGCACAAAGGACTTCCTTTGATGGCTGCATCACACGTACAGCGATGGGCACTTATTTTAAGTGGGTTCAATTACAAAATTGAATATGTCAAGGGTATTAACAATGAAGCAGACAAATTGTCAAGAATACCTCAAATTAAAACTGAAATTTCGTGTTGCGATTTACAAAGTAAAGATGCAAATTATGTTAATTTGATAGAGTCAAACAATGTTTTATGTATAAATTTTAAAGATATTGCTATGGAAACACGACGTGATCCAATTTTAAGCAAATTATGTGAAGCAATTAAGAATGGCACAATTCATAAATTAGATTCTAGTTTTGATTCATTTAAAAATAAAGCATTAGAACTAACAGTTCAATATGGATGCATTATGTGGGGTTTTAGAACAGTGGTTCCTTCAAAAATACGAAAACTCATTTTGGCAGAGTTGCATTCATCCCACATGGGAATAGTTAAGATCAAAGCACTAGCACGTTCTTATGTGTGGTGGCCAAAAATCGACACAGATATTCAAAATTTGATAAAAAATTGTTTACCATGCCAAGAATTACAATCAAATCCACAGAAAGCTGAATTAATTCCGTGGAAACCAACAGATTCTGTTTGGAGTAGAATTCACATTGACTATGCAGGGCCTAAATTTGGTTATTATTATTTAATAGTAATTGATTCACATTCTAAGTGGGTTGAAGTTTTCAAAACGAAAACAATCACATCATCGTTCACAATTAACAAATTGCGAGATTTATTTAGCCGATTTGGTTTAATTGAAACATTAGTATCGGATAATGGTACTCAATTCACTTCAATAGCATTCAAAGAATTTATTAACAAAAATAATATCACACATATATTGACAGCACCAGGTCATCCTTCAACCAACGGTCAAGCTGAAAATATAGTTAAGACATTCAAAAAGTCATTAGAAGCAAGTGTAAACAGCATGAAAAATTCCGATTTAGATACGATAATAAGCAGAATTTTATTTGATTATCGAAACACTATTCACTGCACAACTGGAGAAACACCAGCTAAGTTATTTTTTGGACGTTCATTGCGAACTCGTTTTAGTAATCTAAAACCACCTACTGTACTTGAGAAAATTACTCAGAATCAAGAGAAGCAAAAGAAGAATTATAAGGGAAAACGTAATGTTAGTTTTGAAAAAGGTCAAAAAGTAATGATTAGAAATTACAAAAATCCTAATAATCCTTCATGGTCTAAAGCAACAGTTCAACGTAAAATTGGTACTCGAACGTATACTTGTGTCTACACTCACAATAATAAAGAAATTAAACGACACGTAGATCAAATGCGCGATCAATCTGTTGATAGTGACGAATCGTTTTATGATTCAAATGAAAATGAAAATCAAATTAATGAAAATGTTGAGGACGCTTCTCGAGAGTGTTTGAATACTGGGTTGCGTGAGCATTCGTTGAAGAGTAAGAATTCAAAGTCCAATGAAAATGACACGCAGCCGTGTTCATCACATTTGAGTTCTGATTCGAGCACGGAGGGAGAATATTTGGATAAACAAACCAATTTAGATAAGAGAGAGAGAGAATACTCCGTCCTAGAATGGATGGAAAAGTAGTTAGAAGATATAAATGATTTTTCTTTACAGTGTTTAAAATAATTAAATGATTCTTTTCAAAAACATACACCACTAAAATGTAAAATTGAAAAATAAAATTAAAATGTAATCAAAACAATTTTAGTAGGGGCATGTTAAGTATTCAGCATCAAATAAAGTACACGACCACTTTAGTACATAACATCGACATACAGCACATGTATTAAGACAAACACCATTGTACATTCATTTTAAGTTTAATAAAATCATTCTATTCCGAACCATCATATTGCGCAGTTCAATACATTACAAATAGAAAAAAGAATCTAAAGAATTGCATGATTTCAGACACAATGATAAAATTAACATAAACACAAATGAAACCACTTTTAACCAAATTGCCATGCCAATCGAGAATCTTGAATCAAATACATTTGAAATAGAAGACTACAGAGAAAAGGCACATGAAACAAATGCAAACATTCAAATCGATTTGAGCTACGATCACGAAGAAATTGTTTCTAGGGTTTCTGACTTTCAAAATGAGTCTGATGAAGTAACACAGCTGTTTTCAATTGAAATGTAAGTCTATGACAGTCAATATGTTTATTATTGTTTATTTACATTTTTGTGTAAATGTTTATTGCGGTTTATTGACGATGAATCTCAATCAATCTCAATTGTACTTAATTGTATTTCAGTGACCACTGCTATTCAAAAGTATTATCGAATGAATCATTTGATACTGATCAAGATCGTCAAAACCATATTTGTGCGATATCATTATAATTGGAATTCAAATTGCATAAGGCAAATGACATCATCAAGAAAATGCAAGGAAAGTGTTTTGAAAAATCGAAAGAAATTGCTCGACTCCGTTTAGCTTGCAAAAGATCTGCGATTAATAAATCAAATTTAAATGCTATTTTGAAACAAATGAAGGATGATCAAATGATTTCCGAATAATGCCATCAAATTCTTCAAGTAATTATAATTAAAAAAGAACATTTTTCCAAATGTGACTAATAGTGACTAACTCATTTTGTGTTGATACCATAAACCAATTATTGTAATGAATTTATGTATGTTTATGTTTATCATTTTTGTTTGCTTGTTCAACAAAAATTGTACTATTTTTTAATGCATTTTAACTGTGTATTTAATTGTAAATAATAAACATCTATAACATTTTTTTCAATCAATTATTATTCAAACAAATTTAATGTGAATTCATCATTTTTTGTAGACTTTTGATAGTAACGACATTTTGAAACACTTGATAAACGGAAAAAAAAAGAAATATGATACAAAACTTCGAACTGTTGCGCTCACACTACATTTCTACAGCCCGAAAGGTTACAAATACATATGTCAGGACTGTTTTTAATAACACACTTCCAGCAATCTGAACTATTCGAAAATGGTATAGTGTCATCGATGGCAAACCCGGTTTTAGTATGGATGCATTTGAAATTGACAGCAAATGAAGCAAATATTAAAGGAGGAGAAATTTTGGCATATGTTCATACGATAAACATAATGGAACGAAAACAGGCTTTGTCAATTTTGGGACGAGTGGCATAGATTCGGAAAAAACAAAATTGGCAAAATAGGCGCTAGTATTTTTAATTGCTGGTGTGAATGAAAAGTTCAAGATATACAATACCAATTGCTTATTTTTTAGATGCTGGTTTGAAAGCAAATGAAAAGGCAGCATTTCTACGAGAAGTGATTTTAATTGCGAGCAAATCTGGCGTAAAAGTAATTGGTTTGATTTTCGATGGATTAGTTAGAAATATTTCTACGATGAGACTTTTGGGAGCAGACGTTATTAAAGATGAATTGCATATTATTAATCCTCATAGCAATGATAAAATATTTATATTTTTTGATGCTTGCCATATGCTTAAACTGGCTCGAAATTGTCTGGGCAGGCATAAATTATTATATGATAATAATAATCAACTTATCGAATGGGGCTATGTAGTTGAATTAGAAAAATTTCAACGTGAAAACGGCATAAATTTAGGAAATAAAATTAATAAAACACACCTACAATTGGAAAAAAATAAAATGTCGGTCAGACTTGCAAGCGAAACTATGAGCAATGGTACTGCTGATTCTCTCGATCTATTGAGAGAATTACTAGGGGGAAATCGCGCCCAAAAATATTCAACATACATTTGTAAACAATGACTGACATCAGCTCACATTTGTCTAACATTTGTGACAACTTATATCTGTCACTACACTGCATTAGCGATATGCTAATGTGACTAATATACAATGATTTGATATTATATACATAACTTAAAAAGTGCTTCCTTTGTCGAATACGATGCGTTTCAAATAACTGTGTAATTTTATCATTATATTATAATTATTTCTATAATAAATTATTCTGGAGATTTCTATGTATAAACTGACATATAATAATGACATAATTCCTCGTCCCTCATGATGGTATTACAGCTCATTTCGCACTGTCTCACAATCTTTTAACATTTACAGACAATAACGAAAATTGGTAGCCAATATGTCACAATCATTTGACATTTATTGTGAATACAAAAAAGGTGCTAAATGTGGTGATCAACAACAACAACAACACTCGTTTAAGGACCATTAATGCCTTTCAGCATCTGGTCCGTTTTGTAATGGTCGACCCTTAACAATCCTTCTCCATCGCACCCTATCGGTTCATTCACTTGAGCATTCAAAATTAACTCCGGCAATTGATACTCATTCATACGCTGTACATGACCAAACCATCTCAATCTCGACTTTCTAGCCACTTCGTCCACCGAATCCACAAATTCAAATCTTCAGGTATTCTCTCATTCCTAATTCTTTTTTCCCATTGATCCCTACGAGAAAAACCCGAAATCATACGCAACACTTTCATATCCGCCACTTCCAAACTATGAATTAAATTATTAGAATCGACCCAGCTCTCGCTTCCATACGTGATAGTTGGTCTGAAGCATGGCTTAAAATAAGAAAAATTTACAATATCCCATAAATAAAAAACACACGGTTTCGCCAAAATTCAAGTGGGCTAGTTTAGGGTATACCTTTTAGCCCTTACAACATTTGAAATGAAATGTTTTTTAGCGAGCTAAGCGACCAAATAATTTTTTTCGAATAAAAGAAAAGACAAAAACAATTGAATTTTCACAAAATCATTAATGCATTTTTTCCTGAAATTTTGCAATCATTACTGCAAAATAAAATAACAACTGCAGCTTATTTCATGCCCTGATTTGTAGTTTAAAAAAGTGATTTTTTTGGAGAAATCCCAGAAAAACTACACTTTTTTAATATTCCATTTTGGGTTTAAGAGCATCCCGTTTGGGACTTATGATATCCCAAAACGGCAAGAATATCCCATTATTTTAAGCCATGGTCTGAAGATTGACCGATGAAATAACGTATCTAAAGAATCACATCCAATTACAAACCAATGGAATCAAAATCAAAGAGCCCAAGGACACTCCATTAGTATGCCTGACAAAAATGCATCAAATACAAGCACAGCTTCATCTCATCATGCATTACCGAGTCGTAAACCATTGCGAAATCAAGAGACACAAACAGATTTTGGCTCATCAAATTACATAGAATATTCTCAGGAAAATAGAATGAAAGTCAATGGAAAAATTGCACACAGAAGGGGCACTTTCAAGTGATTTCAATTGTTTGATCTTAGGCAGCACCAGTGTTGCCCGAAATTGATTTAGAACCAGAATGTTGTTCAAGATTGTGTAGTTTCTTCATCGTCATCGTCACTCGAATCATCACCAGATAAATCAACTTCGTTTGATAATTGTCGAAATTGTGAAGAAATCGGAAACAAAGTGGAGAAACAAATTATTAAAATTGAAGCAAAAAATGAACGAAAACGCCTAAGATGCTTATCTGCAAGTAGAGAACAGGAAAACATAGCACTATTAAAACTAGAAACAAAGAAAGACGAATGCTCTAAATATTCCTGTACCGAAATATATTTTAAATTAAAAAAAAAATGTTTGAATCTTCAAAATTTGACTGATAAGATATTTACTATATATACACTGCCGTGCAAAAGTTTGGAAAAAAATAGTTGTGAATTTTTTTAATATATTGGACAAACGGTAATGAAATTCAATTTAATGTCTAGACTTTAATTGGGGTCGTATAAGAGCGATTGAGCTCTAAATTAGGTATCCAATTCCAGTGAGGGGGCCAGTTTATAGGCCTCAGTAGATTTTGGAGATGAATTTTCTGGTTGCTTTATCTTCCAAACGGTGCTGAATTTCAACTTTTTGTCTTAAGGGAAGCTGTAGAGCTTGTTGAAGCAATTAATTCTTCGTAAAAGTTTGCCCCCAAAAAGTCGACCCTTAAGGGTGAAACTTCTCCCCAAAAATAGCGATTTTTCGGGGTCATTTTTAACCTACAAGGAGTAACTTTTGGGGAATAAATTTGGTGCAGTATCTTCTGTCTTGTCGTAATCTCCAAATTTGCCCCAGACCTCAAATTGAATTTTGAAATTACCGTTTGCCCAATATATTAAAAAAATCCAAATGTTGGTTACCAAAACTGTTGAGTATGCATCTCTGGTGGAATAAAAGACTTCGATTAGCTGTGATTCCATCTAGTGGAATGCAAATACTAAATTTTTTCATTAATTAATTTTGCTTAAATACTATTCGACCTAATTTATTTCTAAACTAGGTGAAATCAACAATGAATCACTTGATATAGTTGGTTTTAATTTTGAAAAATAAATTTTGAAAATGTTGTATGCAATGAATGAAACAAAACGTTTGTAAATAACAGTAATTTGAAGGCTCATTTCAAAAAGTCGCATTTACAGAAGACATTGACACTTGCCACAATTAAATCCTTACTGATTGAAAACAAAGATTTTAATTTTTATACATTTTTCGTATAAATCCCGACGTATACATTACTATAAGTATCAAAACTGAATAAAAGTTTAAATTTAGATTCTCATGATATAATTATTTCAGTTTTATTATTAGCATTAAATATAGTTATCTGAAAAAAAATCTAAGATTCATGCCGAAAATATCATCATTTTTTGAATACACTGAATAATAACATTTTTCCTCGCAACATTTCTGCGTAACGCTTTCACTCCAAGCTGTTTATTTCGTATTGAGTGTGATAGTTGTCAATAAATTGCTTCAATTTTGGCAAACATTGATTGATATAAGTGTCAGAATCGATCGCTTTACCTTTGTTTGGGCGGATGACTAGAGCTGAAATACCCTTTGATGAAATTGCACACCACACTAACACCTTGGGCTCGAATTTTGATTTGCCAGCATATTAAACATTATCTGGTATTGTTCGAACGTCATCAGTGCTATAGCCGTCATTTCCACTCATTTTATAGTGTCAAAAATTGAGGCGAATTTCAACATTTAAAATGATGAATTTTTCGTTTGCGAAGTGTTTTCGGTAAGTTCACGGCAACATTTTGGTATTATTTAGAGTTGTTTGGCTGTATATTTCGGTGCTCGCTTACGTTTTCAATAAAATATGTTGTTTTTCTTCAAAATATTATGAACTGTTTGGTTACTGATACCAAATTTGCGCGATAAACGCCGTGTTGATTGACCAATCTTATTTTTGACACATGACAGCAGATTTTTTGTTGTTCTGACACTTAGTTTTGGTGGACGATCCAATTTTTTTTTTCTGGTTCTTTGCCATCCCGACAATCCTTTAAAACACGGAATATGGTTGAACATGAGATTTGCTTGTCTTTGAACAGTCGAAGAATTTCATTTGTACTTAGCTGTCCAAAACAGTGTGCGACACTTTTCGGTAAATCCAGTTTGAACGATGGCGTAGTATCAAAACTTTCTTGACATATGTTAGTTTAACCATTGGACAAGTGAGCGCATTCGATCTTCTAAAGACTTCACCATTCACAATAATTGATGATAATAACGTTATTACAATATTACAACCATCATCCAAAAAAAATTTCTGTGATTCAAAATGGGATATATGTGCATGCAAATCGTGTTCAGTCTTTAAACGTCTAATTGATTTCGGAACAGCTGCAAATTTTACACATCCGAAACCGTGAATGTTATTTTACCATAATATTAATGCAAAAATAAAAAAAATGAAGAAGAAAAGTGTTAGTTTTGATTTCAACATCAGAATATTGAATATTTGTGTATGGACATTCGCATATCATGAAGCACGAAAAGTAGATTGGATGAGAATAGGTGCAGATAGATATTGATTTGAGTTAAGAAAACAAAGGACGGAAACAATGCTTCACAAAATTGGTTTTTTTCTTTAATAAATAAATATATACGCAAACTAATGAAATACAAGAAAAACTGTTGCCTATATAAAACATACAATATGCACGAATATATAGGAAATAGTTCTGTGAAGACGACCACAACAGCATCAACGACTGCTTACATGTATTTTATATGGCAACAGCTCAGTGAGGATGGCAGCAACGGCTTCAACGTTTTCACTGTGTTGTTTTGCATTTGAAGTGAAAAAAACTAGCAAGCTTTCAAAAATGTAAACATTGAATCAAAAATGCGTCAAGTGTTTTTCAATACAATATTTCTTGTATCGCGTGCATGTTTTAGATTTATTCGTTGAATAGTAAATGAAAAATATATAATATGCGAATTGAACATTTTTTATTTTAAATAAATTTGAAAATATTATTAACAAATAAAAAGATTATTGAATGTTATTTATTTCATATTTTCTATTCCAGTTTTCCCTGGGATTTATTTTATAATGCCGTTAAGCTAGTGTTTCAATTCCATCTGGTGTAATTATATATCGTTTGTCATCAAATGGAACACGATTTGCATGCAATCTTTTCTGTTGCAATTGTGTAAACATTATGATATTTTGATCGAATGGAAAATTGCTTCCTCACTACAATACAGTTATTTTTGATACAATTTTAGTAATCATTGAATCATACTTTTTTTTTAATACATTCTTTTTAACACCTTTTGATTTTTTCGTTTTTTCAATTCCACCTAGCATTCGTAATGCGTAACATTTCGATCGTAAACCAATCATATCCAATACGATTTCACATGCAAATTCATCTTTGAATTTACCTAGTACTTTATTGTTACAACGCTTAATTCCATAAATATTATACTCAGTATAATCTGATGTATCAAACATATCAGTTTCGTTGCGAATCTCTACGAATACATCTGGTGTTTTAATTTCAAGAATAAAAGAATCAGTATCTGTATATGTTACTTTTATATTTTGTCCGTATTTCGGTTTCAAATAATCATTCAAGAATGAATACATGAGCACTTTCGATATTTCCAAAATACACATTCCTACAATGATAGGTTTGTTCATGAGTAGTATATGTGATTTATGCATCTCGATAGCAGCTAAGTTTTCATCAAACACTTTACATTTTTTGAAATTAGGTTGAACTATTAGACTTCGACCACCATAACGTCCATCCCATTTATATCAGAACGCAATCTCAGATTTTCTATTGTTTTACCATACACTGCATTATTCATTAATTTATAAAACGATTTTTCAAATGCATTATTTGCCAGAGTACTTTTTTCTGTATTCAAATCAATATATGATTTTAACCATGGACTCTGTCTGAATTGAAGCACACGATAAACTTTTTTTAACACAATTCCGTGTACAAGAGTTAGCTTCAACATATGAAAATGAATAATATATTTTTCCTTATCATAAAATGTAACCAATAACTTTTTTATTCTTTCATTCTTTGTTATACCGGGTATGATTCGTTTCTCTGGACAAAATGGGAAATCATTATGTTTATCATGAAGTTCAGGTGGGTAATGTAAATCAACTTCAAATATATAACCCATACTCGAGTCATTATTCAATTTTAATATTATGGATAGATTTTTTTGATAATCAGATGTGTTGCAATTCAGCTTGATTAAACTCTGGGAAAGCCATTGATATTCTCCAATTGGTAAAGATTGAGACATTGCATATCCATACAAGTTATTTGCTATAATTTGAAAAAGAAAAAATGAATAAATAATTAAAAAAAAAAAAAAGAGGAAAAAATTTGTACCTACCATCTAAGTATAATATATACGAAGCTTCCTTTGATTGTTCGTACTCATCGCCATTGTAAATATTAAATATTTTTACATATCGCTTATTTATTTGGCTTATACGTCCACGTATTCCATTTTCGATGAAAAAAAGCATATCTATATCAGTTAGGAGCTCAATGGAAACATTAGTGTATTTCAACATTGCACCAAATGAGAGCCCTGGTGCATCAAAATAGTGTGCTTGATCGAGTGAATATGTAGCAAGACATCAGCCAGCAGTAGTACGTCAGTTTTCAAATACAAATCTGAATATTCTCCAAGTGTACGTATTCCAAATCTCGTCCATACATTTTGAGCATGATTATTATCTTCGTCTGATATATACGAATCTGTTAGTGCGCTGTAAAAATTCTCTTTTGGTGGTAGCGTAGTCTCATTATGTTTCTCATATTTATCAATATACTCATATGGGAAAATACCTTTCCAAGTGAGTAATGAAAACAGTTCAGCTGAATGATAACCCGAGTTTATGCGCTTAGATTTGAGAATATGTTTTTTATTTGGTGGTATAATTGAAGCTAAATAGTCTAACGATGCAGACATAAAACGCAATGAATCAATGAATTTAAATTTAATTAAATTCATATATTTCCTAAAGTTTCCACTGGTTTCCATCGTCTTAATGAATGAAATGTAGTTCTCTGAATTATGTGGAATTATTTTTATTCCACCTGGTATTTCTTTGTCACACAATTTCCTTATTAATAAGTGCAAATCATATCCAAATAAATTATGCTAAATAAATAAATTGTTCGACTAATCTGATATTGTAAATTGCAAGATTGATACGCTGCTCCTCTAAAGTCACCTGATATATGACAATGATCTCTCACATGAATATCAGAATGATTATTTTCGAATATTTTTTTGCATATTTGACAAAAAGTTGCTTCTTTAAATTGTTTTTCTTCTTCTATAGACAAAGTCTTCATTAATTTTATATCATTCAAAATACGATAGACTGTGTTCGCAATTACTGTTAGTTCGCTCATAAACCAATCAATACAATTTTCACCACGATTACTTGCATAAAATGATTTGTCTTCATTATTTTCATACTTGAAATAATATCCAATACTATGTACTTGATGTTCTTGAACCGCTTGCGTTGAACAATGTGCGCTAAAAATTGATGTTTCAAGTGTCTGCATATATGAATTAAAATTATTTGACAATCGATGTTTGGGCATGGTGAGCGATGAGCAAGGAGAAAGGTTTCACAAGGAAATCTGCTCTGCACAAAATCGATTTAAAGGTCGTTCAACGGACGCAAGTATGCTTTCTGATTATTGCTGGCTTCTCCAAAAAGATAAAAAACAAAATACAAGAAGAACATATCGAATAAGAAAAAGATTTAATGAATAAACTCATCAATTTTTTTACACACACAAAAAAACTGTTTTGGCTTCTAATTTCACCCCATGAATCCATTAAACCAATTTTATTCTAGGTATTTAAAATGTGTCAACAAAAAATATCTGAATTTCGGTGTATTTTTGATCATTTTATAGCAACAAATTGCAGAAATGTGTGAAAAATGTTGAAAAAAATCACCCAAAATCGACTATATGCTAGGGGAATTTATCGAATAAATATCCGTAAAAATCTGCAAAAAATCTGCTCAAAATTTCTAGCACTAAAACATCAAATATTGAGTGTTGCCTACGAATATTTGCGGATTTTTAGCAGATAGCACGGATATTCACTCTATGATCACGAAGAATATCCGCTGCAAATCCAAACTATCTGCAATATCTGCAACACATCTGATTTGATAAATTCCCCTAGACTATATGTTCCTATAGCAACCCCAAATGTGAACCAATTTCAGTGTTTGAGCACTTAAAATTTGCGCACTAGTCTGACCTTTCCAAAATGGTCTTCATGACGATACCACATATAGTTCCCGACATATGTTCAGTTAAGTGTAACAAATTCCATTTGTATGGAATTTTTCAAAAATTCTAGTATTTTAAATGTAACTTCCATATGCGTTGACCGATTTTTGTGTTCTATGGCTTAAAATTTTTGGCTCAGAAGTGTCAAAAAATCGTCGCTTAAAAATCAAAAAAATCTCAACCGGTTGCTGAGTTATGGATCATGAAGTGTGAGAAAATGGGCTGAAAATGTGCGTAGGTCGACCTTTGAGAGCTCATTGTGGCCACAAATGTGAACCGATTTTGACGTGTGAGCACTTAAAAAAGTGCGCATTGGTTCAACCTTTTCACAATGTGTCTAACTTTCTAAATATGTGGACTGGTTGCTGACTTATGGTGTGTAGAGTGGTCAGAAAAACCGAAAGTTGACTTTTTTCACGTTTTGAGCTGTAACTCACAAACGGCGTCAGATTTTTTTGATTTTATTAGCGTTTTGGAACGACAAAACATCATACTAACAGAAAATAATAACGAGAAAAAACGCGTATGGAAAAAATTTTTTTTTGCAGCATTGTGATATACTTTAATGGCTATCGATTCATTTTGATTCATAAATTTTTCGATTTGATTGAGACGTACTAGAAATTCAATTCATTAATCTACTCTTGATAGCTTATAGAATCATTACCTTTATTTTTATTTCTTTTAAACACTTTATCATAATATAATGCCGCTAAAACTCACTCGGTGGCATGTCGTGCAATTTCTTTCCCAATTAGTTTTAAGCTTTTTTTTTATTGTATGCTCTTCGCTAAAGTCGTACCATGGGCGGAATTTATGTCGTATTGGGTCTTTGACCAGCATGTTTACTAGAGCTGTTCACGAACATGAATTGTTCGTGTTCGTTCGAGATTTAATCGAACACGAACGAACTCGAACAATATTTTCTTTATTACGAACAACTCGAACCGAACACGAACGAACACGAACACCAAAATTGGAACTTGAAGTGTTCGAATTTTGTTCGTAGTCCATTGCCACAAAATGAAGGCAAAAAACGCTTCACAACACAAAAAATCCAACGTTTGGTCACATCACCAAATATTTTAACTTCACCAGCCAATAATACAATACAGTAGATTCTCACAATTCTAAAGTAGTTTGTATTTTGGATACTTTAGAATTGTGAATTCTTTAGATTTCTGGATAATTTTGAAAAACCGCCAAAATTCAATGGAATGATCAATACATTGATGTTTTCTTTAATATGTTAGTTTTTTTTTTTCATTTAAATTTGTAAACAAAATTGTATCATGTGATAAATAACATTTCATTATGAGTTGTTTGACTTAGAAAAATAATTTGTAAGTAATGATTGTTTTGGTTTGCGAAATTGCTCCTTCAGTAACACCAAATTCGATTGCAACTCGATTTGCACGAACACCATTTTCTAGTTTTTTTTAAAATTTGCACTTTTCCTTGAATACTTAATCTTTTGTGTTTGATGGATTTTGAAACATTTTAAATAGAAAAATAATTTTAAAGAATCAACGAAAATTGATCTATTCAAATGAAGATCACAGTGGTTCAGTGTATAACGCACAATAGAATGATGCAACAACATCGAACATTCACTTGTTCGTCGTGCGTACATTTCCACTGGTAACTATGATGATTTGAAAATCATTTACAAATTTACAAATAATATTGAAAAAACATAAACATTGGATTTGGATTGTATATACAATGTTTAACAAAACAAAATACATATAGAGATTGTTTGAATGAAAGAAATATCCAGTGAATTTATGAATGCAATTTACGATTTAAAAGAGTCATAACGAGTGTAAATATTGTGTTTATTCAGAAATCTAAAGTAAATCTTTAGATTTCAGGAAAATCAATGTGAACAAAAATCGTCTTTAGTTTTCTGGATAATTTAGAATTGTGAGTCTTTAGAATTGTGAGAATCAACTGTACTGGTTGTACCACCACCAAAGTCAGCATCTTGAGATTTAGCAATTATAAAGTTTATAATATAAACAGTGTTTTAGAAGCTGGATGAACAATACCAACTGCTGCAAATAATACCAGAAATTGCAGCAATTTATTCTTAACGAGAAAGCGTTAATGAGCATAATACTTTTATGTTGTTCATAAGAAATGCAAGTCAATGAAATTGAGATTTAATCGAACACGAACGAACTCGAACAATATTGTTTTTATCCCGAACAACTCGAACCGAACACGAACATCAAAATAGGAATATTTTCGAACTCGAACTGTCCGAGTTCGGTTCGTGAACAGCTCTAATGTTTACTAGCTTGCTAGTGAACACATATTGACATAAATTTAGGTTCAATAATAAATAAATAAATAAATAATTTTTGTTATTATTAGCAGTAATAATTCACATTTTCGTGGTCAGTTCTGTTCATGACTGTGATAAAACAGTGTGTTTTCATATAGTGAACAATAGATTCGCAAAAAAATGATGATGATTATGAGAATAGTATTCTAGTGGAGCTCGAAGATGAAGTTTTATTCATACCTCAATATTTTATGGTGTCCTCAATAATGATGATATAAATAATAATCTAAACTGTGTTGATGAAATCAATTATTTGTATTTTGGTGGACAACGTGAAGGAAACAAGTGAGTTTATTTTAAGTTTTTGATTTGTGAAAAATGTTGTATATTATCTAGTTTTCTTTTTTCTATGGCTTTTGGATTATTAGAATTGTGAGTCAAACACAAATGGAGCAAGAGAGTAAGAATGTAGTACAAATGGAACAATAGAACATTGAAATATGTGACTAAACAACAAAATGAGTACAAGTAAATAATAAAATACAATCGAATATAAATTTTATATATTTATAATTTTTGTTTACTTCTATTCATTATAGACTATGAGCCACTGAACTAAGGATGTGTTATTTCTACTTTATAGATGATTATTAGTTTGAAAGTTATTTTAAAAATTACTTTAACCGTAGAAAATAAAATTTTTAATTTTTTCACTTATTAAGGTGAAATCTGATTAATTGAAAACTTAATAAAGACAAAAGTATTTTTTAATTATGCTTTACGTTTGATTTAGTTCGAATAACATAAAATATATTATAAATAAATATATCAGTAATTATGAATGTTTCGATGCAGATATTTAAAATTTAAGTTTATTGGACATAAAAAATAATATATTTTAAATTTCATACATAAAGCAAAAAGAAAAATTAATGTTTTTTTTTAACAATTTTAATCGATCAGATTTTGATCGATATTGAACATTTCATGCAGATATTTGGAATGTAAGAAATTTACGTACTTTTTTATGTTATTCGAACTAAATCAAACGTAAAGCATAATTAAAAAATACTATTGTCTTTATTAAGTTTTCAATTAATCAGATTTCACCTTAATAAGTGAAAAACTTAAAAAAAAATTTTTCTACGGTTAAAGTAATTTTTAAAATAACTTTCAAACTAATAATCATCTATAAAGTAGAAATAACACATCCTTAGTTCAGTGGCTCTTAGTCTATTAGATTGGTAATGAAGTTGATGAAAACGCTGTAGGTGGTATAAATATAAGTTTATATTTGGTGATGGTTTATTAATTGGTAATCAACAACAACATAAAAATCTTTTCTGTAATAATAAATGAATAAAAACTCACTTTGATTCAATGCTATCGTGCTTTTTAACACAAAGGTATTGTTCACTTTTTTTTTGGAATTTTGTTGAAAATAAACAATTTGTTTTTGTGAGTTTTTCGAATCTCGAATAAAAATCGATTCATTTTATTCAATCTTATTATGTTTAAAATCAAAAGAAAACATTGTCACATTGTTGAGTTATCACCGCAGTTGTATCAAACGGGATCAAAAAAGTAGTGTTTATTCATTTTTTTTTTTTTTAAATAAACCAACAAAATTACACCACAAACGAGACCATAACGATGGAATATAAATCGGCATAATGACCAACTTGTGTTGTGAACAAAATTTATGATCAAACACTTGGAGATTTTTGGCCATAGGGTGATTGCAAGCGAATATTAACGTACATTGAGGGGTGTATATAGCCGATTAGCATACATTACATAAATGGCAAGTGAAATTTAGTATTTTGAGGCGTATTGCCTATAAATTTAAATGCAAATATTAGTTCCTTTAAGTTTCTGAAAATGCGCTAGTGAGTTTTATATAAATGACATATTCTCCCGATGTGTTTGGCAATATCATTTATTAACTGATCCCGCTTTTCAGACATTTCGAAATGCTTTTATATATGCACTGCTATATTCATTGTTGATTCGCATTGAGTACATATCCACACCAGTCCGACAATCCGCATCAATTTCAAGACCAGAATCAGAACGTGCTATTACCAAAACAAAAAAAGAAATCAATAAAACTATTTTTCACCTTTTCTTTTGAATTTACTCACAAAACACATATGAATTATCACAAAAAAATTTAACCAAATAATTGTTCTCCATTTTAAATGACACAACGAACTAAACATTTTGTACAAAAGAGGAATATTCCAAAGTTAATTAAGCATGAAATTAAAATGCTTAAAACTAACTAACTATTGTGTCATTATTTTCATTATACCAACTTTCGCTTAGAACATTGGCCGTACTTTATTTTGAATTGATTTGATATGCTTAAATCCGAGCTAACATAAAATTCAATAACAAATTGATTAAAAATAGGAGTTTTATCATTATAATAACTGTTAAAAGTCTCAATCATAAAATGTAACGGCATGAACTTTTGATAACTATGGTTAACAATATGGATTTTCAAGAACTGAATATTCCTACAGAGTGGTAGGAAACTCTGAATTGAAATTTCTCCAAAAGAGCATCCAAACATATTTCACCCTTGATCAGTTTTAATATAAACATCATTTGTGCAATCTTCCTTCGATTCTCCAGAGAAATAACTTAGCAAAACTAAAGAATAATAACTTAATAGTATATGGATCATTAAATTCTCTAGCAAAACGCTTGATCCAAGCCAATCTAGATTTTGCCTTGGCTACCACAAATTCAATATGAGCTTTGAAATTAAGTTTCTCATCCAAAATTACACCAAGACCTTTTATTTGGTCAACTCTTTCAATTACTAGGCTATCCATGGTGTAATTGTAATCAATAACATCTCTAAAGCGATGAAATATCATACTTTTTGTCTTTTTAACATTCAACTTTAATTGATTTGATGTGAAGAATTTAACAACATTATTCAAACTCGCTTGAAGAACATAGCAATCATTAATTTAATTTATGTGGTGGGAAAATCCAAAATCATCAGCAAATCAAAGAATCAACGAATTTCCACTGAAGTAAGGTAAATCAGCAACAAACAATATAAATAATGTTGCAGCAATGATGTAACCCTGAACCGTACCAAAAGAAACAAAGATAGGGTTTGATTCATAATTGCTAACTTTAACAATTTGCTTTCTACCACTCATATAAGACTTAATCCAACTCAAAAGTTGATCATTCAGACCCATAACATTTAATTTGTGAATCAAGAGGTCAATGTTCACCTTGGGGAAAGACACCATTAGCTAATATATGCAAGTCCGTACAAAAATTAGTGAAAACTAGCAAAAACTAGAGAAATTAGCAAATAATACGTGTTTATTATGATTTGCTTTATCACCAAATTTTCCGAAGTTATCAAGAATTTTTGAAAGCACTGACTAATTGACAATAACGCAAGCAATTTTTGCATCAGAAATTATTCAAGAAATCGAAGCAAAATATATTTTCGATTGTTTTCATCGCAATATTCTATTTATACTAAAAGTATAAAATCATACTTGACCTGTCAGTTCCCTATCGGGAACTTGTCAAATGTCAGTTGAATACTAGAATATTAACAAAAATACAAGGGAAAACTAGCAGTATTAGAAAAAAATATTAGAAATAGGAGAAACTAGTGATTCAATAGAAAAACTAGTAAAATTAGCATTGGTGTCTCTCCCCTTGATGTTCACAGAGTCAAACGCCTTAGCAACATCAATATATATTGCATCCGTTTGATTATGAGGTCTATGTTCACTCAATGTTTGAGATGTGAATTCTACCAAGTTAGTAATGGTTGATCTGCCTCTAACAAAACCATGCTGACTTGAATCAATTATATTTTTTATATGAAAATTCAGGTTTTTCGCTGATTGAATCCAAAAGTTTGGGAATCACATTTTGCATAGCAACACCCCTATAATTTTCAATATTATTCCTTGATCCGTTTTTATGAATTGGTTTGACAAAGGAAATCTTCCATAAATCAGGAACATAACCCAAATTGAGTGATTTACTCAGTAAAACATGTATAGATTTAATTAAAACTCTAATACAGTTCTTAATAAACAAATTTGGTAGATTATCCGGACCAGAAATCAAATTATTTGGTAAATCATGGACTTGTTGCAAAATAACATCTTCATCAATATTCAAATTGGGAATATTCTGACATAAGTCCTTTATTAAGTTTTAAGCCTCATCATTGCGGACATCAGACACAACCAATTTATGCTGTGTATAAGCAGAGGAGAAAATTCGGCAAAAAGATTAGTGATTTCCTTACCATCACATGTTTTAAAACCATTATAATGCATTTCATTAGGTAGATTACAGTTGGTTTTCCTAACTGCATTCACATGCTTAAAAAATTCCAATGAATCTGAATTAATCATCTCCTCATCGCTCTTTTATAATTATTATAGGCAATGCAAGAATTACGATAATAATCCGTGCGTGCAGACTTAAAATTATTATCATCATCCAATGACTTGTGTCTCTTTTTCCGTAATTTGTTCACTCTGTTCTTCAAATTAATTATGTTAGAATCAAACCATTTAGGGTGAATTGAATTATTTTTCCCTTTCAAATTAACGTGTGTATCTATTGCACTCTTAATGCAAGAGTAGAATTTATTCAAGTTATCATCAATAGAATCATTTGATAATAATAAATCCCAATCAATATTGGAAAAATAATCATTTATTAAATTGTAATCTGCATTTCTAAAATCTAAATATGTGCAGTGTTCTTTTTCAAAACCAACATTAATTTTATGATCAAAAATGATAATTTCAATGCATTTGTGATGAATCTCAAATTTAACTAAAAATATATCACTATTAATGCAATACAACAAATCTGGATCATTAGTCCAAACCAAATCCAACATATTACCATTATTTTTTGAACAACCATTAATTTGAGATAAACTGAATTCATGAAATGAGTCCAAAATCAAAAATTCTCTCTTAGAACAAGCATTAATTGGATAGGAAATATTTGGATTATCATTGTCATTCGAAATCCACAACAAATCAGGCAAATTGAAATCACCTGAAATTACAATTGAATCACTATTATCGGTTTTTAAGAATAAATCTTTTAAAGCATTAACATAATTTTCAAAAACTTCAAATGGAGAATTCAGTCGAATATACAACTCCACCAAATAAAACTTTCTATGTTCAATGTTAATACAAACACAGACAATTTCAGCACCATACAATTCACCATCAAATATTAAATGACCATTCAATGATTTATGAGTGGCGATCAAAACACCACCACCACGAAACTTTTTCACAATCTGATATCTCTCAGTAAAACTCGATCTATCACAGAGAAAAACATCGTAGTTCATTGGGAAAATGTCCGAATCATTGATGGTATCATCTAAATGAGTTTCACATAACATATAAATTTTAAATTCATTAATTAGTATAATGGAAAAAAATTCAGGTAACTTTGTCTTCAAACCATTAATATTACTAGGGGAATTTATCAAATCAGATGTGTTGCAGATATTGCAGATAGTTTGTATTTGCAGCGGATATTCTTCGTGATCATAGAGTGAATATCCGTGCTATCTGCTAAAAATCCGCAAATATTCGTAGGCAACACTCAATATTTGATGTTTTAGTGCTAGAAATTTTGAGCAGATTTTTTGCAGATTTTTACGGATATTTATTCGATAAATTCCCCTAGTAATATTACATGTGTAAATATGATGATTTTCATTTAATAATGGTATTGATACATCATGGGAAAATTTGCGGTTGGAATGAATGGAACCGAATTGACATTGCTCATTTGAAATGGATTGTGACGATAGTATGGCTGCTGATGAAATGGAGGCGGTTGATTGAATTCCATTTGCCAAAAAAGATAATATTGATTTTGCGGTAAAACATCTTGACTTTGCCGTGAATAACTATTTTGATTAAAACGATTTTTAGAATTAAAAATATTCTGATTATTACAGTGATCATCGCTGATTATATTATTATTCTGTTCAATTCTGTTACGTTTTTTTGATAATTTTATATTATCCTTGATGTAACGTTTTTGCAATTCTTTGATGGAATCGAACGATCTTGTAAATTTGTTAATTCATTCTTATTTTTCAATGTGGTTTTTAAATTATCTCGATTAATAGCAGGATCAATTTTTTTCAATTTTCTAGAATTCCCTTTATCACTTACTCTATGTACAAATGGCTTAATCTGATAATTCTGTGACCAAATGTCTGAATTAATCAATAAATCACAAACACTTTTACTCAAGGTAGAAATTTTGAAGCTGATATGTTTGTATTTTTTATTCACTTTTTTACTCGCAAAATCAGCCTTAAATGAATCCGATTTAATGGCCAATTTTCCAGTTAATAATGAAACTAGATCATCAGTTGTGAAATCATTTGCAAATTTTGAAACATGTAACATGTAAACACCATCTAAAGGCTCAATAATTGGTTTCACAATTACTTCTGGTTTATCTGGAGCTTCATTAAACTCATCAAGTTGAGTAGCCAATTTTGAAATCATACATTGCCTCAAATCAGCAATTTCAAAATGAATATTCGTAATTTCAGCAACAATATCAAAATTATTCAAGTCCATTGACTCATCAGATGATTTTCTCAATTGTTTGAATCTCTTCATCACTTCAGACAAATTTTCATTATAAGCATCCTCTGATGATATTTGTCCAACGTCACTTTGAGAACGATCATTAATTGAATTGCTTTTATCCATTCCGATCTCTGAATCATCTTGGACAATCTCATTAAGCGTGTCATGAAATTGGTCTGTACTCAATACCACATCATTTCTACTCTTATGAAAAAACTTATCATTGCAAATCTCACATGTGACAGCAAACTGTGAACTTTCACTGAAAATGTAACAGAAAAACTTCAAATTTTCATCATTCTTTTCATTTGGTGTCATAATAACCCATGACCCATCTTGAAACTTTTTCGCCAAACCAAAATATTCAAGTAATTTTCTTTTTTTTTCTTCATACATTGAACAAATATTGGATTACTGCAAAATTTACATTTCAAAAAATTACCACCATATGTCAAACCCTGACATTTACTTTTAACACAACAATGCAAATTTGTCATGATTACAACAACATAAAATTAATACTTGAATAAATCACAAAAATGTTTAACAAAATCCACTTATTACAAATGAACTTCAATGAATCTTTGTAAACCAGTATAATTACTTTAAATAATTCGTATTTAGTAAATAAAACAAATTAGTGTAAAAATGATGGCAAATAATTATTAAAAAACGAAAAATTAATGGAATCAAAAAAACAAAAAAACAACTAGCAATGACAGTTCAATTGACCAAAGTCTATAGCACCAACGTTCTCATGCAATCACATTTGTGACTAACACCAGATCATATGTGGCCTCTTGCTATCTATTGTAACGGCGACATCGATGGGCAACAAGTGGTGTACACCAATACTTAAAAAAAGTGGATGAAACCCCCATAACTATACTACTTCTATCCAGAAAATCAGCCCGAGTATAATGACTGATAGAAGATTCAACCGAAATGAAGAAAAAAAAGTTCGTTCAATTTGAGAAAAAAAAAAAAATGCTTGGCCAGGTTTTATAAAAAAAAGAAAAAAAACTCTATCTGTTTGATTATGAGGAAAACGTGGCAAAAAAAAAAACAAAAACGACAAATACAAATAAAGAAATTACAAAAAAAGTACCCTGATTTGAGTCACAATGTTCAAACTTGACAATTTCGTAGCTCGAAATACACGTCAACCACGTTAGACACAACGAGACCAAATAAAGTTTATACGTTGCCATCGCAATTCCTTCGTTGAACAAGAATGTTTTTTTTTTGTTTACACAAAACAGTTCCAACACCAAATTTCACAGATTTATGAAAGAATTATTTTTATGCTTTTGTTCACTTTCAGTTGTTTTTTTTTTGCGGTATTTTAAAGAGACAAAAAAAAACACGAACAAACGAATGAAAAAAACAAAAAATATGATAAATTCACCGAATAAAATGTTATTATCAAAACTGTGAAAAAAATGGAAAATTGATGAAATGAGATGCGATTCGTTCAAATAAATACATTCGTATGATTTCAATCGAATTTGATAAATAAACGGTCTAGTTTGGAATTGTGCTTATTTTGAATGCGATCCAACGAAACCAGACGATTTGCAGATGTGTGTGTGTAAGTGTTTGGATTGTTAATCCAAGTGTTTGTATTTGTGTAATTGTATTATGCAAAAGATATTCTCCGATTTGTTCCAACATTTCATCTATCCTTTTCTAGTGTCTTGAGTTGTAGCTGACGTGACCGATAGCAGCGAAGAATCAAAATAAGCAGAAAAGAGAAGAAAAAAACCGCGTCGTCGATTAGTCGAGAACGAAAAGAATTGAGTTTGTCATGATCTCGCTTGATTGGTCTATATCAAGTGGCCCATTCAGCTCCATATGAAACGAAAGAAAAAGTGAACGTCTACTTCGCATAAATAGAATGCATTCATAATATTTCGGTCAAATAAAAATAGACGATTTGTAATAAATATATTCTAGAATCTCTCAACCGAAATTTTTTGCCAAACGAATCTATCAATCAAATTTAAACTCCAAATATGAATGGACACTTTTTTTCTCTTTGTTCGTCTCTATCACAATGATGATCAACGATATGAACGCATTTAACTGCTGCTAACTGCAATTTCCTGAATTGAGTTCAAAACAATTCCTTTAGTTCTTCACATGAACAAATTGAATAAAAAGGAAAATCAATTTGTGTGATATGGAGCAGCGAGAGCATATGATCTTAGGTTAAAAGCCAATTAAAAATTGATTCTTGACACGCAATTAAGAATGAGCGTTTGTGTGTGTGTGCGTGCGATGCAGTGTTTATCTGTGAGTCATGTGGTTTATCTGCGTTAGTTGTCAAAATGAAACAAACAAAAAATTATTATTTATTTTGCATGTTAACACAATCTCTGTTATTCCGTTGAGTTGTTTTGTTGCGCAAATATTTTCACAATAGAAACGATATTCACATGAATATTTGGCATACTGCAATCACATAATCATTCATATCATCGTTGATGCGTTCAATGTAACAAACAATGCGATTACTTCACTTTCTTTCTGATATGATTCAAGTTGGGATAGTTTTATTGTTGAATTGTTTGCATTGAGTGTGGTGCGCAATAAAATGAATATAATATAAATGGGTAGACAGTAGGGTGTAGTGAAATTGGGAAAAAATCCAAATCGGATATCGGCCATAGACAGCTTTCATTATACATGAACCAAAAATATTCACAAAAATTTAATTTATTGCTCTCGCCAGGCACTTTTAGTTTTGTATGAAAATAAAGTATAAAATGCATAGAAAATTGAATAAAGTTTTTCGAACTTAGTTCGAACTCTCACCACTTCCATTCAAAATGCAAATCTAATGTGCTTGAGTTTGGCGCTGTTTGTGTGTTGTTCGGTGAAGGCTCAGCGCTCGAGCTACCGCTTATATGGTTGTATCCAAATATGATTTGTTGTTCACTTGCAGTAACGTCGTTTTAAGTAAATTAATAACCCATTTTAATCTTTTTAGGCATGCTAGGCCCAAATCTGGTATCAAAAATAGTCCAGAGACGCTGCATGGACTACTATACTTGCAGTGAAATATAAGAAAAATACAGAAAATTCAAGAACTCGAAGGATTTTGGAAGCAGTATATGCACATGGAATGCATCTGATAAAGCCATTCTGACACTCTATTCAGATTCAGCGACATTTAAATTGGCCGAAATACATTGACATCGATTATTCCAATCAGTGCACTAATCATGGTTATAAAATAGATGGATACATCTGCTGAGCTGAGCGCTTAACCGGATGAGTTTGTATGTACTGCACATGGACAAGTATCAGTGTGTAATACATGCAACCTCATCTGCCTGAGTACGCAGCTCAGCAGATATATCCCATTCATTTTACAATCACTGTTTACAATTCATTTTTTGAAATACTGTGTATACACACACTCGTAAAAATGTGTGCGATTATTGGTGTAAGCGATTGTGTTTCTTGATGCTATACCGAAGTTCTGTTACCACTACATAGAATTTTTTTTCATGAAAAAAAAAATTTGGTTGTGTTGGTACAATATACGACAGTAGCAAAATTTTTTTCCGCTAAAACAAATCTGTCACTCTCAAATTTCAAACCAACACAACCAAATTTTTTTTTCATGGAAAAAAATGCTATGTAGTGGTAACAGAACTTCGATATAGAATCAAGAAACAGAATCACTTACACCAAAAATCACACACATTTTTACGTGTGTGCATAAATCTATGTTTTGAAAACTTTATTCAATTTTCCATGCATTTTATACATCATTTTCATACAAAACTAGAAGTGCCTGGCGAAAGCAATAAATTTAACTTTTGTGAATATTTTTTGATCCAGGTGTAATCTCCTATGTCTATGGCCGACATCCGATTTGTATTTTGATACACCCTAGTAGACAGAGTCTGTGAGAGAGAGATGGAGTCTTCATCATGGAGACAATTATGGGGACAGAGACAGAAAGAAAAATATAAAGGGAGAGAGTGACAGAGAGAAAGAGAGGGGTAGGGATAGGAATAGAGAAAGGGAGACAGACAGAGAGAGACAGAAAGAGAGAGAGAGGAACAGGGAGAGAATGGAAGATAAAACCTCAACTAACTGTGATTACACAATAAAAGAGAGAAATCAATTGATCATTGCTCATAAAATCGGTCGCATCTAAAGTAAGTGAGCTCAATCATGTTCCGTGCACAGCAGTTGGATAATAATTCATAAAATGATGAGCGCGTGTTGATATGTGTGAAATTGTCAGTATGCTGTTGCTGAATGTGCAAAATTGTGTTATAATGAATCAAATGAATTGGACTGAGAATGGGGATGGTCAAGAATGAGAGTGAAAACATAATGATATTATTATCGAGATTGTCACATTCATTTCAAATAATTTGTCGGTAAATGTCTTGCATTTTAAATCACAACATATATGTTTCAGTTAATATCGTCCACATCAAAGAAATTATATCCATAAATTATATACGATTCGCTTATGCTTGATTATGTGCATTGGACAAATAGACTATTGCTTCAATTTATTGAACAAATTTATTGTTTGCGGTGGATTTTTACTAGTTTTTCATGCTCATGTTAAATGCTTCATATCAACGCTCAATTCAATTTGATTAATTAGGAAACATTTCATTCGGAGCAATTTTTTTCAGCCTTCTTTTACCTATAAAATACTCTTAATTCAACAAAATACATTTCTATTGCTGAAATTAGAATTATTCGCGAAACCAATTGATTGATTCAAAATGTATAAATGCGTAAAATTGAAAAATGATCTTTATTTCATTAATAATTCGATAATTAATTCAAAAAATTGTTTTTTCTTTTTCACATTTTTACTTTTTCATTTGAAAATAACATTTTTTAACAAATTTTCAATAAATCGATTTCAGATGTGTTAATGAAAAATGCATTCTACCGTCATGCATGTGTTTCTCTGTTGAGCTTAATTTTGGTTATAAAACAGCATTGTTCAGTGGTATCTTCTGGTTTATCAGCATTACGAACTATCCATTTAATTCGATGAATTCCCTGAAAAAGTAAAATTTCGTATAATATTTGATCAGTTTTTTTAATGAAAAAAAGATAAAATAGTTCAAACAGAAGAATCTCATTTTGGTTATCATTTCATTTTCTCTCTCTCTCTCTCTCTCTCTCTCTCTCTCTCTCTTTCTCATTGCAATTGAAATGATAAAAAAAATTCCATTTACAAAATGTGCATTGGCATATTTGTTATTGGTAAACAAATGAAATACATACAAGTGGGAAACTCTTTTGTAAATAAAGTTGAAATTCGTAGGTTTGGCTGTTTGATTTTTGAATTGGACAGGCCGTGTACAGACATCCATCTGTGTTCATTCCCTGTAGTGGAGCATCATTTAAATCGGTCACTGAATACACCTGACTAAATGCTTTATCTGCATCCCATTCTGTTTCATTTGTAAATCGAATTCATTTTGTTGTCAATATGATGTGTGCGTGTATGTTAAAATGCAAAAATATAAAATTCAATTTAATACATTGATCAAATAGCGAGTAAAAGAGTTATTCAATTCGTATATGTTACGCAATAAACGATGCAATTTGTTCAGCCCCCAACAATACAATTTCAATTGAATGACAGACAAAATATGAGCACAACATTCAGTGCACACATACATAATTTTCAATAGTTTTTAATAATGACATTTGCCATGGTTGTCCGCATCTATTATGTGTTTCTTTTTTTCCTCATATTTTTTTGTGTTCCATTTTGTACGCTACAAATTTGTAGCACAAGTTTTCGGCAAACATGTGGAAATGAGGATGATGATGTGCATATGAAAATGTTTTAATGAAAATCAACTTACGTGCTGTGAAATCAAATTGAATTGTTGCATTTTCGCCACGTTTCACTTCGCATGGCTTTTTATCATCCCTTCTCGAACATGGCGATATACGAACATTGCTAATATCACACTGGCCTATGCAAATCAAATGAAAAACAATGAAATAATGTAATTAATTTACGTGAGAAAAAAAAAATGCGAATACAAGTCAAAATATAGAATGTAAAACATTCCATGAAATTGCATTTTCAAATGATGTGTATTCATTACGTTGATTTGAAAACATCATTATAATTACGATTATGACTACAGTTATGGTTGTAATGGTTATTGTTGGTAGTATGTAAACATTTAGAACGAGAGGGAGAGTGAATGAAAGTGAAGAAGAACGAAAATAATAAAAAATGATTGTCTATGTGTGTGTGGATAGTGAGAGGCAGATAGGAACAGAGGATAAGTAGAATTATACTTGAGTTAGCAAAATTCACATGCGAAATGTCAAAATAGGTCATGAAGCGATAGCTTCACAATTCTCATCTATTGTTCAAAAGTGAAACAGGAATTGAAACAAACTTATAATTAAAATTACAGATAAAGCAAAATGGACTAAAGTTCAATTCCAATTTTATTATTATTTTTTTTTTTTTTGTTGTGTTGCCTCTGCAATTTTTCTATTGAATAAGCTCAATTTTTTGCTATATAAATGTCAACCTTTCCGGTTCGCTTCGATTCGATTCGATTCGATTCATTTGATATGGTTGGGTTGGTCCAGTAGTTTTTTTTTATTGCAATGAAAATTCAACAACATATCATTGCCACTGTACGAGCTCTTTTCAAACGATAAACAGTGGTTTGTGACAATTTGGTAAAGCTTCAATATTCATAAAAATGTTGATAAGTTGGTTAAAAATTAAAACCACCATTGAAACATTTTAACTGCATTAAAATGCATTTGTGAAAATCATAATCGATGATGTTTGTTATGTTCCAAAGTGGAATGCAGATTCAAGTGAAACAAAAAATAAAACATTTTCATCACAAATTGGCTTAATATTCATCCAATTTTCATATTTTTCATACATTTTTTTTAACTCTGTTTCCCTCACCAAACTCCTCCCCCCGCATCTATCGTTTTCTCTCTCTCTCCTGCATTCTCTATCTCACAATCGCTTTGATTCGTCCCTTCACTCACTTGCTTTCTCTTTCTCTTAGTCTTCCACACCCTCTCTCTTCTCTCCTTTTCTCTCGTTTTTTTTTATTAAATGACAGTAAACAGGTGTGAAAAAAATGACAAATTGAAAAAAAATTTACCTGGATTCGAATTACAATGCTCAGTCTTAACGATTTCAGCATTTGAAACGACCACCAACCATGTTAAACACAACGACATGAAATACAATTTATATGTTGCCATCGCACTATCACTCGATTATAATCCTCGAACAAAAAAATATCCAACAGCAATATTCACCGAAATAATTAATTTTTGCACTTTTTTCAATTTCGATTGACGAAAGAAAAAGAAAAAACGAACAAATATTGAATTTTAAAAATCAAAAGATTTTTACAGTCACAACGTAATTAAATGTGTACGTTTTGGTTGACAAAAAGGAACCTAAACAAAGTGATTCAATACGTCTACATAAATACTTTCGAGTGATTTGAATTGAAAATGAAAAAAAAAAGAAAAAGAAAAAGAAAGAAGAAATAATCGGTGGAGTTCGGATTGTGGTTATCTTGAAAACGACCCAAAACCAGCCGATATGAAAATGTATGATTGTAATGACCATATGTGCCTGTGTTGTATTATGCACAGGCATTGGCCAATTTCGTACATTGAATATAATCCGTTTTCTTTTTGCAATGAAAACCAGATAGTGGCAAAGAAAAAAACTCTCTTGAAACTTCTAATAACGAAAGGGGCAGACAAGAAAAAAAATACACAATTCATCGTTCAGTTGAGTTTACTCAGACTCATCTTGTTTGTTGTTGTTTTTGTTATTGTTTTGCGTCACATTTGACTCCAAATGAAATCATAAATACGAAAAAAATTGTTGAAATTCTTTTCTTTCTTTTTTTTTTTTTTTTTTTTTTGATAAGTTTCTAGAAAATTCATCGAAATGTTCCATACAAATGTACAATCAATCAATTCAAAAAATGAATGGAAACTTTCTATTTTCAATCTTATGATTGAATGATGATCAGCGCTATTGTCCATTTAAATGCATTTAGCTGCTGTTAACTGCTGCTAATTGCAATTTCCTGAATTTAGTTCAGAACAATTTCTTTCAGTACAGTACTCACACAATCAAATTGAATTGAAAGTAAAATAAAATAAAAAAGTGAGGGTAAATGATCATTTTCATAATTTTTTACTTCAATTCGACCCAAAAAAACCCCAATCAAAATTGATTTGAGAGAAATAATTGTGAGTGTATGTGTGCACTGCGCACACGTGTGAGGCAGTTTTTTTGTGTGGCAGATATGTGACAGTGCCAAAAAAATGGTTTATTTTCGTATTGATTAGCTCAGTTATTTTGTTGTGTTGTTTCAACTTTTGCGATTATTTTATTTTTTAGAATTTGTTTGAAATCAGTTTTGCAACATAGAAATCATATAGTTACACAGTTTGTAATACACACGTTCGAATGATACGTTGAAAACGATACAGAAACTGATCGATTATTCAAGTTTTTTTCATTTCTGTAATGTTTGAAATCGAGATAGTTTCATGGCATTTTCAAAAGGGACAGAAGAAATTGACTATTATTCAATAAATTGAACGCATCCAAAATAAGACAGCTGAATTATGTTCATCGCATTGATAATAATCCATAAAATGATGCGCGCGTGTTTAGATGCGTGGTTATGTGTGTGTTTGTGTGTGTGATTGTCAGTATGCTAATATTTAATTTGCAAATTTGTATTTTAGTCGACGAATGAATTGGAGTCAAGATGAGAATTAGAATGGACAAGAATGAGAGTAAAAACATAATGTTATTAAAATTACGCGAAATTGTCAGTTTGACATGAAGAGATCTGTGTAATCTATATATGTGGCTAGATATGCGGTATATTTCAATTGTGAAAAGTTATACTGATATGGATGCGCGTGTTTATTTCTACTTGTCACAGTGAAAAAATAAAAAGAAGCCACAAGTATGTGTCAAGCGATTTCAATTTCAAATAGAAAATCCATTTCAAACAAAATATCTTTGAATATTTGGAATATTTGGAATATTTGGAATAGTTAAATCTGTTGAGAAGAAAAAAACGCAGTTTGTGTTGTGATAAAGCAATCATGTGTTGATGAAACTGTGCTGATTTTTGACATAGTTTTCGAGGCCGGATACGAAATGTGATTTCAACAAGCAGCTAATAAATAATCTCATTGATTTGTGCTGACCTCACAGCACACTCTCAATTTTCAAATTATCTTCGTGCGACTGATTTATTCATACTGATTTCAACGGCGAATTTTGTTTGAAGTGCAATTTGATTTAAGAACAAAATTTCAATTTTTTCTCATTCAAGGTATTTTAATACCATTTTCTAAATATTCATTGAAAGAGAATAAAATTTCAAAGGTCGATATAAATCAGAACATCAAATGCGTGCTTTTCAACACTTTTCATCATACATTTATTGGAATGTGTGACAAATTCCAATTTCGAAATGTCAATTGACCCACATCACAACGATTGTTTTTCTCAGTATTATGGAAATTCTGCACACATTTATCATTTGTGTTTTTTTTTTTTTTTTTTTTTTATCTCGGTTAATTTTGTCATTGTTATCCATAACTATTTCAATCGGCATAGTTATACCGAAATCACTAAAGCTTTCTGAATAAAAATGAAATTGACTTGTCACCCCATCTATTATGTATTTTGTCAAAATTCACTACAGGAATAGAACCATTCACACTTTGTATTCACATTTGAGACAATCGCATTCGAACACCAAGTTAAAGAATGATTCTAGATTTTCGATGAGATTTTCAGCAACTTTTTTAAAAAATGATAAATGTCAACGTTCAATTTTTATCATAAAACCAGTAATAAAAGTATTTGATTTCAAACGAAATGGCTTTTGATAAATAAAGCAGTGACTGAGCATTTTTTATCATTATAACTGCAAGTCAAACTTGATACAAATAGAAGAGCGATTCTTATCATTTTCAGTAATGTATATCAGTTTGAATATTGTCCTAATCTTTGACCCATACATGAGTAAAGAATTCGGATTATTGTTATTTTTAAAGTATAACGATTTTGTTATAGAAAGACGATAGACATGTGTGTTATGTGTGTGTGGCTGTGTGGATGTGTGGATGTGTGGATGTGTAGGTGTATAATACTATTATATCAATATGTGAACTGTACGAATGATGTACATATTAACGTTGTCGGTTATATTCACATGTTATATGTTCATTCAATTTATATTAGATTTTTACGTTAGTAAAGTGTCATTTGTTCATTTGATCACATCGTATTTTAAATGTTTTCATCACAAGTTTAGAGAAAAAAAAATAGTGATAAGAATTGAAAATGACAACAAAACTAGAAGAAAAATTAGTTATTTTGGATACTGATGCTGGGTTAGATGATGCATGGGCATTGCAACTGTTACTGAAAGCAGAAAAATATGTTAAAAATGTGAAATTAATGGCAATAACCGTTGTTAATGGAAATACAACAGTTGAAAATGGAGTTAAAAATATGTATCACATTTTGGATGGTCTCGATCGCACAGATGTAAGCGAGAAAAAGAAAATTTTTTTAAAAAAAATTGTGGTGAAATTCATTGTGATATGGAAAATTTTCATTTAGATTCCAATTTATAAAGGAGCAGTCGAAGCCTTCATTCCAGGAACATTGAAAGTGGGCAGTTGTTATGGTGAAAATGGATTTGGTGATATTGAATTGTGGAATAAAAATAATTATCCAAGTGAATTTGTGCAGGAAAAAAATGCAATTGAAGCCATTCGAGATTTGGTTTTAGAGGTAAGTTCAGTTTCGTTTTTAATAATTTTGAAATTTTAAATGAAATAACGATTGTTTTTACAAAAGCATCCGAATAGAATAACGCTCATCTGTATTGGACCATTGACAAATGCTGCATTGGCTCTTAAAACATATCCAGAAATTCGAGAAATTTTGAGCGAAGTTTACATAATGGGTGGAAATATTAAAGGTACCAATCACAAAACTAATTTTCATTCAACAAATTCTCATTGAAATTTATTTGATTTTTTTTTTTTTTCAAATTTTTCATCTCATTTTTTGTTCATCTTCTCATATTCAGCCATTGGAAATCAAACATCATGTGCTGAATTTAATTTTTATATGGATCCGGAAGCAGCGCATATTGTTTTCGAAACGGTAAAATGTCCAACATTTGTTTTACCTTGGGAAACTTGTATTGATGATAGTATCCACAACTCATTGGTAGGTCAACATTTTATTAGCTCTGTATGAAAATTTATCTTCAAAATTATAGATCTATTGAATTGCTCTCTTTTTATTTTCTCCACGCACGTTTTATTGCTGAAATGATAAACCGAATATATTTTTCGATACTAATTAAGAGGGTATTTTATCAGAGAACAACAAAATATTAAAATAGAAATTTCCATATGGAGCGATTTTTAGTTTGTTCAAACAAATAAAACGTATATACAATTTACATCTACAGCGGAGATATACACTACCGTCCATATATTTGAGTCCATTGCACGTTTTTCATACAAAATGACGTTTTTCGGACCTCATAAAAAGAATGTAAAGGAGGAACCTTTCGGTGGTGATGTCTTCAGGAGATTTTTAGTTAATTTCATAATCTTCATTTCATTCTCGGAACAGAAATCAGTATGGTGACTCCTTCATGTACATTTTTTGCCATAAGTGTGGAAGCACCAAAAAATGACCATTTTTATATGGAAATAAAATTAAACATTTTGTTAGCCCTGGAAAGTGCATGAAGGTCTCAAAATACTGATTTCTGTTCTGAGAACGAAATGAAGATTATGAAATTAACTAAAAATCTCCTGAAGACATCACCACCGAAAGTTTCCTTCTTTACATTCTTTTTATGAGGTCCGAAATACGTCATTTTGTATGAAAAACGTGCAATGGACTCAAACTTTTGGACGGTAATGTAAATAAAACTCATTTTTTTATTTCTTTTTTCCTCAGGATTGGTTTCTTCAACAATTTGGAGATGTCAATTGCCGAAATATTCAATTTTTGAACAAAATAGGATCAAAGCTGCCACGTTTTATTATTGTCGATGCACATCTGATAGCTGCACTTGTATTTCCAAATTGTATCGAGAAAACCGATTTAAATCATGTTACAGTTGAATTACAGGGATTTCATACACGTGGTCAAATGGTATTGGATCATAAGCGACAAAAGCAAAATAATGTCATCATCATTGAAAAATTAAACGAAAACGCAGTTAGGAATGCATTTCAATTGGCCGCCAGAATAGAATAAGTAATATTTTGCCAAATCCACTTTCATAAATAAATGAAAAAAGTTATAAATTGTCACAGTTTCCTTTTGTAATTTGTTTCTTTTTCCAATGTAATAATCATAAAGAAAAAAACAATTATTTTTAAACTTTGGGAAAAAAATGAATTTATTAAACAAAATCGATTTGAATTTTTAAGCCCGAATTCAAAGTCAAAACAAAAATCTTTTTGTAGCATGATTAACATCGATTTTGACATATTATGGAAATATTTTCAATAAAACGAAGTCTAATTTTTTTATTCCAAATTTCAGTAAATTTTGTTATAGATTTTAATTATCTGTTTATTTTATTTTTAATTTATTTATTTATTTCACCGCCAATGACTCGCTGAATACAATATTTAGTACATTGAGAACTTGAAATTTAATTAATTAATAGTTAACAAATTAAAATTTTGAAAAGTTCAGCATTACGAAAATTACGTGGATTAGGATTAATATAAAACAATTCTTTTACAAATGGACAATGAATTCTATCACTTATTAAGTCATACATAAATAATAATGCGAAATTAATTCTGCGACGACTGAGTCTAGTCATATTCAGCGATTTTAGGCGACCATCATAGGACGAAATTTGATAATTGTTTAGCCATACAGTACTAGCATAATCAAGATTGAACAAACGTTGAATAGATTGCTTTACGTGTAGTTTGATCATCTATGTCCCTTGAAAAACGTTTCACAAAACCGAGTGCAGAGCTTGCTTTAGAGATGATAAAATCGGCATGTGCATTAAAATTCAGTTTATCATTGAACAACACACCCAAATCTCGCTGTTCAGTAGAATTTACAAAACAGTAATCACCATAGCAATAGATTGGTTAAGGTTGTGTCCTTCCACGGTGAATTGATAAAACTGAGCACTTATAGAGATTTAGATGTAAATCATTCATTTCACACCAATCCTTCAATGAGTTGATCGAAAATTGAAGTTGAAAAGAATCTGCATTGTTGTTCACTATCTTAGCTATTCGTAACATCATCGGCGAACATTGATAAAAATACATCGTTTGATGTTACAGATGGCAGGTCATTAATGAATAGTAAAAAAAGCATTGGCCCAATATAATACCTTGTGGGACAACGGAGTTTACAGTGAAATCAAGAGATTCAGTATCTTCCAGTTTAACATATTGTTGGCGATTTGATAGATATGACTTTATCCACTCGATGATATTTACAGGAATTGGAAATGCTGTTAATTTTCTAAGAAGAATGTTATGATTAACTCTGTCGAAAGCCTTACTGAAGTCAAGATATAATACATCCACTCGATTTGAAGTATTCCAACCACTAATGGAGTAATGCAGAAATTCCATCAAATTTGTTGTTGTTGAGCGATGTTTCATGAAGCCATGTTGATGCGGAGATATACTGCTAATTACAAGACGAATAAGGTGAATATATTAACACAGTGCTCAAAGAATTTAGCGATTGTCATTAATTTTGCAAAGCATCTATAATTCCTTATGTCCAATTTATCGCCTTTTTTTAAAATCGGTCGAACACAGTATCGTTTCCACGCGCTTGGATATATGCCAGTTTGAAGAGATTCATTAAATATAAGTGTAAGTGGCTCATATAAAATAGACGCACAATTTTTCAGTATAACGGGGTGGATACCATCGGGAGCAGCACTAGTGTTTGTCTTAATTTTCAGCAGTTGATTGAATACAAAATATTCATCCAAAACAAATGTTTCGTTCTGACTAGAACTCGGTGCAACGAATGATGAAGATTGATCGGATAGGTCAGACGAGAAATTCTCAGCGAAGAATTCAGCAAAAATTGAGGTTTGTACATTTACATCCATTGACGAGTGTGGATTTGTATTTTTTTATATAACAAAAATAGAGTCAGAGTGTTCTAGGTGAATGGATTTTATGGCATTTAAGTGTTCGGAGTAAATTTCCGATGATGAAGATGGTGAATGTAATGGAGCATAAGCATAAATCTTTGATTTGTTTAAACGATGAATGACAATACAAGTAAATTCGATATCTTCAATATCATTGAGTTTAAGAGACGTTGATGAGAGATTATTTCTAATCACTATCAACGTACCGCCACCCAGTTGGAATGATGAACCAGTGGATTCACGATCAGTGCGATAGACTGATAAACGAGTTCCAATTCATGCAAAACTAATCTTGAACTTAACAGGTTAAGTTATCAAAATTGTATTTGTTACAGTTAAATTTTTGCCGAATACCTTTCTGACTTTATATTAAATGCAACGATTTTTGCCGTATAGTTAACATATTTCCTCTTTAAGTTTAATAAATTCTCAATAACGCAATTAATCAAACGGTACTTTTCGATCGGTGGTAAACATAATGATTTCAGTTAAAATGCAAAATTGTGATCGCGGTTAATAAAACTCATCTTTTGTGGCTTAGCACGCCCCTCACCTTAAATTTATTTTGCTCGAAACAGTAATGGTGGGCCTCGGACGAGGGGAGGCCACGGAGCTCGTGGACAACTTAGGTCACATGTTTTTAATAAGCGAGAGTTGAGTAAAGAAACGAAGTTGATGATTCATGGGTCAATCTTCAGACCAACTATCACGTATGGTAGCGAGAGCTGGGTCGATTCAAACAATTTAATTCATGGTTTGGAAGTGGCGGATATGAAAGTTTTGGGTATGATTTCGGGAGTGTCGCGTAGGGACCAATGGGAGAATAGAATTAGAAATGAGAGAGTGCGTGAGGATTTGAATGTGGATTCGGTTGATGAGGTAGCAAGAAAGTCGAGATTAAGATGGTTTGGGCATGTACAACGTATGAATGATTATCGTTTGTCAAAGTTAATTTTGAATCGGTTAAGAACGATTTGAACGAAAGGGGGTAGGATTGGAATGGGGAAACTCAAGACCTGGCTCTCGATAGGGTTTGCTGGAGAAGAATTGTTAAGGGGCTGCCATTACAAAATAGACCAGACGCTGAAGGGCAATAATGGTCTTTAAATGATTGTTGTTGTTGTTGTAACAGGTTAAGTTATCATTTAGTAAATTGAACTGGAATTTATTTTATTATTGGCAAACTATTACAAATCACAAAAAAATCAAAATTTTGAAGAGAATATAAAAATTCAAAAATAAAAAAAAAAATCACAAAATTTCCTGAGGAGTGTTTAAACGATAGGATAAGAGGAAAATAAGCCGATTCCACAATTATTTTCTTTATTTCGAGCCATTTTGAGGTATCCTTGATCTCCCCAGTCAGTTCCCCTATTAAAATAAATTTTTATTTAGTTTAATCGATTTTTATAGTAAATCAAATTGTGTATTCGAAATGTTTGCTTGCGCGACAAAACAAACATATATTTACCATGAATTTTTAATAATATAATAATCTTTGCCATTTTCACTGCCATAACCAACAGCCAAAATCGCATGGTTGGTTCTCTGCGAACATTGTGGCTCATAGTAAATGCCAGATGAATAAAATTGAAATGATTCCTTTGATGCATCAAGGCTTACAGAAATTGGTCCAATTGTTGCAATTGCAGCAATTAAATTTTTTTCATCTCGATTAAAAATACCGCCCCATCCACTTACAGTTGCAGCTGCATTTGTTGCATTGTATTTGCATGTTCCAACATGTCCTTCATATGGATAAGATTGTTCAGTATCAATACCACCATTATCTTTAATATATTGAAATGCAAATGGCAAAAAACCACCGTCACATCCAATGTTTCCGTATCCATATGTGCAATCAAGGAGATTTTGTTTTGAGATTGCAATCAAAACACCATTCTTGATAAATTGTTGACCTTCAATAGTGCCTGCTGCCGAGAATGCCCAACATGAACCACAATCACCTTGATCTTTCACTTCAGTCACGGCACCTTTTTCATTCCAATCAATCGAATCGGGAAGTGCAACATCATTTTGATAGATAAAACCCACTGGTGTATCAAGCAGATCAAAATATGTTCGGCTATTGAAAAATATGCAAAATTGTTAATTTTTTTCCAATTTTTCTACCCTTGTCAGAAAAAATTATTTACAAAATTAAAATTCATTTAACGCACTTTATTTCCTTTAGATCTAGCAATCTCTGATACTGAAGGAATTCTGGATGTGTTAAATCTGCATATTTGTTTAATCCCAATTTGAATGTGACAGATCCATCGGCATATTTTTCATTGTGTTTTGCAATTTTCAATTTATTTTCATTGAAAACATTCATGCGATAATTTTCTTCAGTGTTATTTTTGTATACCTTTGAATAGTTCGACTGAAAAATATTAATATTTATGAATAATTAAAGAGAGAAAAATGTGAAATTTAAAAAGAAAAAACACCAGACTGTTGTATGTAGTTGTGTGTTCGGTGTTTTAAGCTTTATTAAGCAGTGAGATTATAAAAATTCACACATAAACACAAATACACACACATTAGATTTTTTGTAATAAATAGCAAACTTGAACTATTTGAGTTTAGATTTGTCAATTAGATCTTTATACATACTTTGAATGTTTCCCAGTCATTTTCTTCAAATATATTTGCATAAACAAGAAAACTAACGAATAACATTATTATTTGAAATACTGCAAAAGATTTTATCAACATTTTTCAATGTTTGAAATAGTTATGTTCACTGAATTAAACTAAGTTATATCAATACGATTTGAAATTTTGTGTATTGTTGATGAACAGAACGATGCAATCAATCAATTGTGTATTATAAATTAAATAGATGTTACTTAGCTAAATGATAAGAAGAGACTGAAGTCACAGTCATTTTACTTATTTATTTTTTTCTTTTTTGTAATCATTTGGCAATGTGCTATCAATGTTTGGGCGCGCAAAAAATCGTATACCACCCAGCATATAGTGGTTTGTTTTTTATTTACATCAATTTGTATTTGTATACATTACGACATAATTCACTTGAGAAACATTTGCAGTCGCTGTTTATTCGTTAAATATTACAAATCAATATGTTTGACTGAATTTTCATTTTCGCTCATTTTATTGAGTTAAATGATCGTTCTTGGTGATTAAATGCCAAAGAAACGTATGAAAATAAATTATTTTAAGTTTTCCATGCATTTTTTCGATTTTTCGTGTAGCTTGAAAATTAATGAAGGTACAGAATTTTTATTTTCATGTTTTTATATCGCATTTTTTAAAAATTTGTACCCGACAATCGTATATTTTGTATGGAAACTATGCTAATTTGCAAAGAAAACTTTATAAATCTTATGATACGACTCATATCATATAATTTGCGCCCTATAGAGCCCTTTTCGTTAAACCGTATTTTGCCAATGAAGTTACCCAATACTATAATTTCGATGGAACAAATTGTAAAAGTGAATCCGCATTTTTCACTTTATTCACATTTTTACTCTGCATAAGCTTCATAAGGAAATTATGATGGCAATATTGATTTAAATAAAACAGATCTGTTCTCGAGAACATAGAACAGAGAACCGATCTAATTAATATATTATTTCTTACTTCCAATGAGTAAAATTAATATTTAATTCATTGATTAATCTTTTTAATTGCTTTCAAAGTTAAGTAGAAACTAGAATCAATAAAATTTAAGTAAAATTGTTGTTTTTAAGATATTTTAAGATATTTTCTGTTATTTTTAAGATTTTCCATTCGTTAATTGTCCATTCGAATAACTTATAATTTCTGGAAGATTGCTCAAAATGATGATAATAAACTGCATTAGGCTCATTGGCTGCTTGGTCTTTGTAATGGTTTCATTTAACTGAGAAATGATATTTTGAATTGTGGATTCTGAAATTTCTTTTGGTAAAATGGACAGAAAGTTTGGAATATCTAAAATTGGAAAAATTTCTCAATTAAATCTGTGCAGAAACCAAAAAATCTAAATTAATTTTGAATTGGATTTAGTCAATAAAAATTGTTTACCTTGATCATTTGTAGTACTGACAGTTCTAGCAATATTAGTAATGCTGACTACAACTAACAATAACACGAAATAATTCATGATTAAATTTTTATTCCACTCTTTACATAGGAACACTTAAATTGGACTGATGGTATGAAATACTGCACATCTTTATAAATCAAATTAATCCGAACAAATGTTACGTAGATAAAACATTATTTCTAGTGCATCATTTGGCATTGACACCGGTTTGGTTTATTCACTTGGATCAACATGATTTAGTTTTTTTTCTATTTATTTTCATAGTTTCGATAGTTTTATGAACTGAACCAAAGTATTATCGAAATTTGTGTTATAATAAAATATTCAAAACATTACTATTTCTGAATTCGACAAATGTTATTCATTTAATGCTAATATGTGATCCATATTTTATTACGGAATTAGTTTTCTCGAATTAATTGAATAAGCAGTTTAATTTTAATCGGACCGAATTTCGCTTCTAAATTTAGTTGAAACTAAATTAACAACTATGATTACTCACTTTCACACAATTTTTGTGATAATTTCAGTTATGGAAGTTTTACAGCTCATATTTATGCTGGTTTTAAAATACTAGGTATTTTGACTTTTGCCCAATTTTTTGAATAGCCAAGGAGTACCAAAGGAGATATTTTATCTTAAGGTACTATTTCTTAGAAGCCGATCTTGGTCCGATTGGCCACAATTTTCTCACTATCGGTGACAATCTTCTCGTCGTATTTTTTTATGCTTTTTATTTTAATTTTAATATTTTCACTTAAAGAAACATCGATAGCTGATTTGCATAAAAAAATAAAATTTAAAGTACAAAAAAAAAAATAAAATTTTCACGAGTTGCTATCGAAGGTGGTAACGAACAATTTTTTGTTTGTTCGTTTGTGCGAAATTTTTCAGAAATATTTCGAACGTTCGTTCGTTCGTGCGAAATTTTGTTATAAACGAAAAATATGAATAAAAGTATCATTTTTTGGTCAGAAATTTCACTTTGATGCGAAAATATTGTTAAATTTCCCAAATAATTTAAGTCAGTCGTGTTTTTTTCCAAATTCGACTAATATTAGTACCGAAGTTGGATTTTTAGCCTAAAAAATGACAGTTTTTCATAGATTTTTCGTCTGTTAAAAACTTTCACACAAAAACGAACGAATGTTCGAAATAAATTTATTCCTTGCAAATTTCGTACAAACGTTCGTCAAATTCATTCATGCACAAACTTTTTTTTTCGTTCGTTCATGTACATTGTCACCTCTGGTCACCATCACTGAATGGCTTCAAATCTGGGTCGCCTCGAGCAAAAGTTTCTGATTTTTATGTAATATAGTGAATCATACACCAATTGGCCGATATCGTGTGCTGAGCAATTTTTCTTATTGCAAATTCTTTGGAAAATAGATTTTGTTATTGGATTTGCATGATTTTGGCACATTTTAAGTCATTTCTACAGCATTTTGGGTCATTATAAACATAGGCTATCTTTTGCTTTTGTTTGGTGTTCAGTGTACAGACATAATGAAAATAGTACCAACAAAAACAACAACAATCATTTAAAGACCATTAATGCCTTTCAGCGTCTGGTCAGTTTTGTAATGGTCGGCCAACAACAATTCTCCTCCAACATACCCTATCGAGAGCCAGGTCTTCAGTTTCCCTATTCCAGTCATACCCTCTTTCATTCAAATCATTTTTTACCGAATCCAAATATCGTCTTCGCGGCCTACCTCTACCTCTCGGTGCATTCACTTCCGCATTCAAAATTAACTTTGGTAAACGATACTCATTCATACGTTGTACATGCCCAAACCATCTCAACCTAGACTTTCTTGCTACTTCATCAATCGAATCCACATTCAAATCTTCCCGTATTCTTTCATTCCTAATTTTATTTTCCCATTGATCCCTACGCGACACACCCGAAATCATACGTTAAACTTTCATATCAGCCACCTCCAAACCATGAATTAAATTATTTGAATCGACCCAGCTCTCGCTGCCATACGTGATAGTTGGTCTGAAGATTGACCCATGAATCATCAACTTCGTCTCCTTACTCAACTCTCGCTTATTGAAAACATGTGACCTAAGTTGAGCAACAACTTTGTTACCATTCACTCTGCGATGTTCGAACTCCTTATCCAGTTTGCCATCTTCCGAAAAGATGCATCCTAGATATTTGAATTGCGACACCTGCTCAAGCACACCTCCATTCAACATACAATTTACTTGTTTCCTATCTTTCCCTATATGCATAACCTGTGTCTTTGAGCTGCTAATGGTCATTCCATAGTTCGTACAAGCCGCTTCTAAATCGCTAATGCTGTTTTGAAGCTCTTGTTCTGAGCCCCCAAACAATACTAGGTCATCCGCATATGCAAGAGCGGAGATAATGTTTCCCCCCAAAACTACGTTACCCCTCAGCTTAGCTGACTTGATCAGTTTGTCCATATAAATTATAAATAAAAGCGGTGATATTGTACAGCCCTGTCGAAGACCATTTCGCACTTCAAACCATTCACTCAATTCCCCATCTACTCTCACAGCCGCTTCACAATATCTATACAAGCTCTTAATTGCACTCAGCAGGGAACCATTCACACCATATTCACCCAATACCGACCAGAGCTTATCTCTAGGTATGCAATCATACGCTTTTTGCAAATCAACAAAACATACATACATATCCTTGTTTCTCTCATGGAACTTCTCTATTAGTTGTCTCATGCAAAAAATTTGATCTTGACATCCGCGCATCGGTCTGAATCCCGATTGGTTTTCATCCAAGAGCGATTCGACAATAGCTCTGGTACGTTTTTCTAAAATTGCACTATACACTTTTCCGACAACGCTCAATAAAGAAATTCCACGGTAGTTGTTACATTCCTTATTACTTCCTTTCTTATGGAGAGGAGAGATAACAGCACCACCCCATTCTTTCGGCACAACTGATGAATCCCACGCTAGATTGAACAACCGATGCAACCATCGAATCCCTACTGAACCACTGCAAATTAAATATTCGTTCCTAATCTCATCCACTCCTGCTGCTTTGCCCCAACTTAGTTTTCTAACCGCCAACTCTATCTCTCCTATGCTTATTTCTTCTTCTTCGACTTCATTCACACTTGCATTCGCGCTAACACTCAAATCTGTTCTATTATCAACATTCAGAAGTTCCTCAAAATATTCTCTCCAACGTTTCAACACATTCTTTCTACCAATCAATAACTCCCCTGCCTTATCTAATACAGCACCTGGCGCTTGTTTCTTCCCACCGTTACGGATATTCTTAACCTTTGACCAGAAAACTTTATTCCTCTGTTGCCCTGCTTTTTCTAAATCTCTACCAAATTCCACCCATTCGCCCTCTTTCGCTACTCTCACCAACTCTTTCACTATCCTCTTCTGTTCCCTATACAATTCTAAATCCTCCTCAGTTCTACTTTGCATCCAACGCATACATCTCACTCTTTTCTCTTTCACTGCTTCCTGTATCTCATCATTCCACCAGTCCGTCTTCTTTTTACCATTCTTACCCACATGCATTCCACAACATCCCTTTACCGCACTCAACATTGCATTCTTAAAATAATCCCATTCACTGTTGATATCCGACATCTCATTCAATTCAACTTGCGCAAATTTTTCCTCTAATCTAGCTACATATGCATTCACTACACTTTCATTCTTCAATTCATTAACTTTCACTCTATTAGTTGGTTTCCGATTTTTACTCGCTACCCCTTTTGGAATACGTAGTTTGCTTGCAACTAAGTAATGATCGGAGTCCAAACCAAAACTTCTATACACACGCGTATCTATCATGGTTTTACGTAAACATTCATCCACAATAACGTAGTCGAGAAGAGATTTCTGATTCTGAGCAGGATTCTCCCAAGAATACATGTGAATATTCTTGTGCTTGAAGAAAGAATTTGTTATAATTAGGCCTGAACTCTGGCAGAAATCCAACAATCTCTTTCCGTTACCGTTCGCTTCCATATTTTCTCCGAAATGACCCAAAATATTCGCAAAATTCTGATTATCTCTACCTACTCGAGCATTGAAATCCCCTAGCAAAATCACGTTTTCATTTCCCTTACGATAAACAATATCATTCAAGTCACCATAAAAATCATTCATCTTTTCAGCATTCGTACCTTCACACGGGGAATACACACTCACAAAACGATACACTGCACCGCCTAACTTGATTGAAATCCACATTATTCTCTCATTTACGAATCTATGACCCACAATCGACTGCTCTAAACTGTTACTAATCAAGAATCCTACGCCCCAATTTGCTCTACCATTCTTAACCCCTGACAAATACAAGCGATAATTCCCTAAAGTCTCTTCTACCTGACCTTTCACACGAACGTCGCTCAAAGCTAAGATATCTAAACCGAAATTATTTGCCCTATCGTCTAATTCTCGCTTCTTCAACTCAAAACCCCCTCTCAAATTCATTGTTCCAATATTCAAAGCGGTTGTCAACTGTGGAGCTCCGGTCAATTCCCGGGGAGGACGAGCTCCGTGGCCTCCCCTCGTCCGAGGCCAACCATTACTGTTTCGAGCAAAAGTAGATTTAAGGTGAGGGACGTGCTAAGCCACACTGCACCAGAGAAAAATCACCAATAATTTTGCTGAACGAAACTGGCCATGGAAATGCATCGCTACCAATAAACAAAATAAAATGGAACGGACTCACCAAAAAAAACCGTAAAATAGTCCAAATAAAGTGATGAGTTTTAATTACCGCGATCAAAAATTGCATTTTAATAAAAATAATTGTATTTAAAACCGATTGATAAAGTACCGTTTGATTAATTACGTTATTGAAAATTTATTAAACTTATAAAAGAAAATATGTTAATTATACGGCAAAAATTATTGCATCAATTATAAAATCGGAAAAGTATTCGGCAAAAATTAAACTTTAAATAAATAAACATCAAAATAAAATCTAAGCGTAACACTGTGATTTTACTGAACGCGCCAAACTGAAAACACAAACACTGACAAAAAACCGCGACAATGTGAAAAGAAATCAAAAAATTTACTGAAATACGAAATCAAATGCACTAAAATAGTACCAGAATAAACAAAAACAAAATAAGTTAACTTTGCTATTCTGCTAAGAATGTTTTATTTTTAACGTAATTAAAAAACGCTGAAAATCGAAAGAAAATCTAAAAATTTTTTATTCTCAATTCTAGTGTAGTATTTTACATGCCATTTCATCTGGTATGTTCGATTTGATAAAATGCGCATTTTTTATCTCTCAAATCATTATTGGTAAATTTCTATCTCATGCTATCTTGCTTATTCCTACGCTATTCCATACATTAGAGTCTGATGAAAATCAAAACTCTTCATAGTAAAATACTGTACGCACAACTCGCATATATATTTGTCGAACATTTTAATTGCGTATCAAAATAAATATGCGATTTGTGCGTACTACGTTTGCCAATGAATAGGATTGATTGTAGTCAGTTTCATGAAACCATTTAAAGCCGGATAAAATTGTGTTGTCGTGAGTCCGTGTGATACAAAGAACAAACACATCCAATAGCTTTCCATTGTTTTCATATAACCTTCTATTGTGAGTATACGAAAATCGCTGAAAATCGAAAAAAAATCTAAAAATTTTTTTTTTTCAATTCTAGTGTAGGATTTTACATGCCATTTCATCTGGTATGTTCGATTTGATAAGATGCGCATTTGTTATCACTCAAATCACTGTTGGTAAATTGCGATCATAGAATTGACAATACATACAAACACATTTCATAAATATACAAGTTCTCGTTTGTATGTGCATGTTGTAGTATTGTATCTCGATTAATCACAAAAAGTGTATAATGCTATTGCGCATAATTGTATTCAAATGTAAGAATGAGATAGAAACAGGAACATATTTTTGACACAGATAATACTTTGAACTAATTTTGTTTCTGATTTCACATTTCGAAATAAAATAATTGTTTAAGTCTAAAAATAATATTACAAATTCGTTTAAAATTTTCAAAAATAGTTACTTACTATGACATGTCATATATGTGCACAAAAATTGTTCTTAACTGTTGATTCTCAATTTGGAAATTAGTTTGATGTCATCAATGACGTTTGTTCCCTAAAACCCATATTACTAGACAATTTTTCGCCAAAAATAATTACACTGTTTGACGTGCGTTGAACTAAAATTCACGTGCTATTCAATTCAATCCACTGTAACTCTATTGGCAAATAAGTGTCTCTATCGCAAAAATTATCAAGAAAAAAAAAAGAACTTTCAACCTTGACAAAGGAAATACCAGTAGTATGTACCAGTACCTACTCATACAAAAGAATTAATTATGGTTTTGATTCTAATGAAAAATATTATCAATCGGAAGTCAGATTATCAGAAAAACTTCATAGCATATATAAAATGAACAAGACATTTATTTCAATTGTGAAATTATTTCAAGTTAAATGTTTAAATAGATTTCAATTGTGAGAAAAAAAGTATTCAAAAGCTAGAAAAAATGAAGTTCTGTGTGATATTCTTTTCAATTTTGATTATTATTTCAGGTAAATAAACAAACCTATTAATATTGCACGTTAATTATTAATTTTAATCTTTGGATATGATCAAAAAATCTAGTTCTGGTCCATTTGAACTAGGCCAGTAATTGCGTACTTTGTGCCAAAGAAATAATATTTGTATGAAATTTTTTGAAAATTGTTATAAAATTTCATTTATTTTTGAAAATCCATTCTAGTCAATGGTTTTCGAAAATCTTCTCTTCTCACAGCTTTAGACCAAGGTAATTCATTCCGATATTTTCATGTTCTCACAACGTGCAATATGAAAACATTGTATATATAATACAATTAAAAATACAGGTCAATTGAATGTTGCGATGAATCTCATTCAAAATTGGAACAATATAGTAATTGAGGAAAAGGAATGGAGAATAACTGCTCTCGTTTGTTATGCACGCAATAGTAAGATACAAAGTCAATATATTGAGGGCTGTTTTCCTAAAGCGACATTTTCTTCTTCTTCATATTTCGCACAAATAGATAGTAAAAAAATTAGACGATTATTGGTGTCGCAAGGTGTAAATACTCACGTTGGATGGAAAGATGCCCTTAAAAAAGCGATTGAAAATGGTAATTTTCTTTCGAGAAATTAAATAAAGTCTATACATATTCTGTGTATCAAACATTTGGTATCATTTTTATTAGGTGATGCAGTGGGAACGCGAATGCTGGCTGAATATTGTTCTGGTAGTTTAAGTGAAATAGAAGAACCATGGCCACTTCATTTGGCTGCGCGACTTGGTAAGAAGCGTTTATTTTGAAAAATCCAATAAATATCGCCCAATTTTAGCCATTGACTATACTTAGCCAGTTCTTGGAAGTTCATTATTGATTATCTTTTCGTTTGCAACAAAATCATTTTATGATTTTGAACCGTTCGGTATTCAATGTGTGTAATGCTTTCTATTGCAGGAAATGTGGAAATAGCTAAAATACTTATTGAATTCGGAGCAAAGATTAATACAAAAGACAATTGGGACTATGAACCGTTGCATGTGGCTGCGATCCAAGGGAATGTGGAAATCGCAAAAGTTCTTATCGATCATGGGGCTAATGTTGATGCTGAATTCAGCTGCGATCAGGGGACATCACTACATAAAGCTGCCAATTATGGTATTTTTCTTTGAATTTTGGATATTAAGAACGAATCCATTTGAACGGAACTTTTTATTTGTCATCTATAGGTCATGCAAACTTAACTAAAGCGTTGATTGAACTTGGTGCCAATCTTAGTGCAAAAAATATGGACGGAAAAACACCGCTTGAATTGGCTAATAGTAAATTAATTTATGGCTTTTGAAAGGATTTTTTTAATCAATATTTATTATTTCCATAGATGATGAGATTAAAGCCATTTTAATGGAGGCGGAAGAAAAGCAGAAAGTCAATTAAATTAGTATAAGATCGAAATCAAATGAAAATTAATTTTATTTATTTTTTTTTATTTAAATGAAACTTTTCCTTAATTATTTTCCACACCAAACAATTTAGTTTCAATTAAAAAACATATGAAAATAGTTTAGTAACAACTTACCTCAATATAGGCTGAATTGTAAATTCTAGTATATTTATTAAAAATAATAAATAAAAAAAAAAATAACAGAAATAAATATTGTTCTGGTTTCACTATCACAAAAAAAAAAATTGTAAAGAAAAGAAAAGAAAACAAAAAGAGATCAAACAAGAAAAGACCAAAATATAAGAATTGAAAAATAAAAATGAAATCAAAGTGAATTGATAAGGGGAAGGAATAAAAAAGAAAAAAATACGTATTAAAACACAAGACGTAAACAAATAACTGAATTGTATTGAAATGTCAATTGTGTGTAGACAATAAGGAAATCTTGTCTAATTTAGTCTTAGTTATAACTATAAAAAATGGATGGCGTCACGCGTATATTTTGCTTTTGCCAGAAAATCTAAATTGAGGGCAAGGCATAGGAAAATGTGAGGTGTGTAGCTCTCTTCTCTTTGGGCATTGCTTAGAAATAGTCATACGAAAATCAATTGTAAGACAAAAAATTGTATTATTTGAACGAAATTGGTTTCATGAAAAAGAAAACATCCAATTTTGAATCCAAATTCCAACCTATTATTTAAGAAAAATTGCGAATTTTGAGAAAAAAATCAGGAATGAGAAAATACTGTGAGGATTTGAATGTGTATTCGATAGATGAAGTAGCAAGAAAGTCAAGATTGAGATGGTTTTGGCATGTACAGCATATGAATGATTATCGTTTACCAAAGTTAATTTTAAATGCTGAAGTGAATGCGCCGAGAGACAGAGGCAGACCACGAAGACGATATTTAGATTCGGTAAAAAATGATTTGAATGAAAGAGGGTATGACTGGACTAGGGAAACTCAAGACCTGGCTCTCGCTAGGGGCATATTACTCTTGCGAATTTTTTCCGAATTCGCGAATTTACGAACAACTTTTCGAATTAATAAGTGAATTCACGAATTATCTTGCGAATTCAAGAATTCGCAAATTAATTCGAATTTTTTCTATACAAATTCGCGAATTTTTCTGAAATAGTATGAATTTGTATGTATATCATTCATAAAGCAAGCTGTCGTCCATACAAGTTATTTGTTTATTTTCAATATTGTGTTTTGTTTTATGATAAATTCAAATAAAAATAAAATGGTACCGTGAATAAATATTTGTTGTTTGAAATTGAAAATAAATAAAACTGTATTTATTTTAATTTCAGGAGAAATTGTTTGATGAGTTACGGCACATTTTAAATGAAGAGGTTCCATTCGACATCAAAACAATTTTAATAAATAGTTCATTTGACACCGAAATCTCTTTACTTGGCATAAACAATGATATTATTAATGATATTGAACAATTTGCAAATGAAATGTTTGCAAAATTTGCAAACGCCATGATACTGTATGACGTTTTTATGCATTCACAAATTCGTACCAATTCGTGCGAATTTTCATTATGTATTACAATACGCGTCAAAGCGAATTCATGCGAATTACCGATATTTTATGCGAATTATACGAATTTATGCGTATTTTCAATGCATTTGCGAATAGTAAAATTCCCCAAGGGCTCTCGAGAGAGCATGCTGGAGAAGAATTGTTAGAGGGCTACCATTACTAGACAGACCAGACGTTGAAGGACATTAATGGTCTATAAATGATTTTTGTTGTTTTTGTTGTAAATTGCGAATTTATTAAATACAAAGCATAGGTTGGGATTTTTGACGATATTTGATCAATTTCATCACTTTCTCGTCGATTTCATCATTTCATCAAATTGACATATTGCAACGCAAATTAGGTTATGTATAGTCAATGAGTGAAATCTAAGAAAAAATCATTATATGCTTTCACTCAAAAAGCGAAATTGTTGAAGATTGCCGAACTTTATTAATAAAATAATTACATTCAATTTTATTGAGAAGGATTTTGTAAAATTGGTGACAACCGATTGATAACAACAAAGCGGTGAATATTGAAAGAATCAAATTGGATGTTGGATAAATCACTCGATGCGACAAAACGGACCCGAGTCTGAACGAGAAAATTTTATTGAATTCAACGAGGGGAATTTGCATCGGCGAATGGAATAAATTGGCTCGAAGCGATTAAACGAACCCGAGCTAAAATCGTTTCTCTGGAATAAAGTAATTCACCGACTCGATCATATTTACGTAAATCCATTCCAAGTTTTTGTCATAAAAAGGAGAGAGAGAGAGAGAGAGAGAGAGAGAGAGAGAGAGAGAGAGAGAGAGAGAGAGAGAGAGAGAGAGAGTATATTTTGATTAGATCGGAAATTTATTGTGAAGATTATTCGCGGTCGATACAATTTATTGATCAGACAAGAGAAATTCATAACAATATTCAGAAATTTCACCGTGTTCTTGGCACGTTAAATCATTCGAATGACATCAAAACACTGGAATCTGATAGGCATCAAATACAAACAAAAAAATTTTGGACTTTGGAAGAAAACATGCAAATTGTACAAATAAATATAAATGCTCAAAGTTTGAAAATTATACAATTTATCGATTTATTAATAACACAAATTGATAATTTTCTATTGAAATTGTTTTATAAAAAGTGACTTTATTTTAAGCACTTCTAGTATGTGTATTTCACTAAATAATTTTGATTAAGAAATTCTTTTTTTTTGAGACTTCCATTGTATGACTTAATTTTTTTTTATGATTGCATGTGACTGAGAATCCAATCAAGATATTTGTCAACTCTCTGTAATTTATCAAGAAATAAAATTGCATAGTAATAAAATGCCATAAATCATTCTAAATAAAAAGAAGTTTTTATAATCGTAAATTTACCGTATAAATCGATGGGAAACCTGTAGTGCCTGTAATTGAAAAACAGGAATAAACAATTTAAAATTTTATAGGATAAACTAAGCATAAAAATCACTTCATTAAGAATATTATCGAATAACAAATTGTTGGAGAAAAATCTGACGTACCACAATGTGCAGGTCCGCGTGAAACTAATCCAGCCAGATAAATAACTGGAGTTGATGGATTTGAGTTGTCATAATACATCAAAGGTCCACCTGAAAAAAGTATGGTAATTTTATGTGAAAAACAAGACGTAAAATATTTTGACATTATTTCAATTACTAACCAGCATCTCCATTACATGTGTCTTTGCCTTCTATACCACCGGCACATAATTCTTTATCGGAAAGATTTCCATTATATTTATTTTTGCATTTTTCCCATTCATATCCATCAATTTCGACCTGAAGTTTAACATCACTTGTTGTTCCTACAAATTGAAATTGATTGTCTTATTAACTTTAAACAGGCGTGGTTTCTAGGGTTTTCATCGCACTACACCCCCCCTTTCTTGATCGCAAACTTCATCCCTTGAGTTTTTTGAAGAAAAATAGAAGAACTTTTTTTGCTCTTCAATTCTTCGAGATCGGGAGATACAGCCCCCCACCCCCTTGTCGTCTCTATTATACCCTCCCCTCCCTGGAATTCTCAAGTATGCGCAATTGTTTAAAGATTTTTGTTTTTAACAATAAAACCCAAGATAAACTATGAATGAATAATAATGAAATATTAAAAATGTGAGAAATATTACCATTTTCAGTTCTACCAAATCCGCACACAGTTAAACTAACGTTATCGAAATTTTTGTTTTTTATATGTGAAGCAAATGGTAAACATATCGGTTTAATGAAATTTGTAAAAGTTGCAGACTGTGATAAACGAATTAATGCAATATCATCGTATTGTGTTCTTGAAGTTGAAACGTAATTTTCATTAGCAATAATTTCACTAATAGATAAATCCAAAACTGGATCAGCGCATTTATCCTATGAATGAATTGAATAGAAACAATTTTTTTTTTGTTAGAAAAAATCCCAATTAATTGAGAAACAACAATAAAAAAAAACCAATACATCTTCACAGTCAATTTCAGTTCTAAGATCGTTTTCACCTAATCGAACAATGGCTGGTGTCCATCCACTTTTTATTAATTGATTTGATTTAACACAATGCGCCGCAGTTAAGATAAAATCTTTGTGAATAAGTGTACCGCTGCAAAGGAATTTCTTCTGTCCATCTTAATAAACAAATAAAATGAACAAGAATATTATCTATTATTATATCTACATAAATTGTCTTTTTTCCCTTACTTTTTGAATATCCAATTAAAGCAAACCTTATAACCAAAAAAGAGATAGAAAATAATCAATGGAAATGGTCACTTTTTGAGTAAATTACTTGTTTTTCATCAATTTACCATGGAGCATCTAGAATCGAAGATTCTTCACCGCCAACAAGTCTTTTTTGCCTGTGTGACAAAAGACTTCTTTTTCTTCGGTAATTTGTTGCTGCTCCACATGTTCCAGGTTGCGGAAGATCCGATTCCTGAAGTGTTGATTCTTTAAAAGAATGATAGTCATGTACATCAATGGAAGAAATATCATTATTTTCTCTACAAATTATATTGAGTATTAAAAACTTACGTGAAAAATCACTGAAGAGGATAGATGTAGTACAAAAAATTAATAACACCTTCATCGTTAATTTAATCGATCTGTTTTCTAAGCAAACGTTGTCAATTAAATAGTATAGTCAATACCTCAAAATATACTTATATATTATCGTTATACGTGAATGAACGCGAGATCTTGAAGCGAGACGTCTATGACGCAATTTATAGCAGTGTTAATGCTTGTACATATATTAACATTGTTATTGCAAAATTTCAAATAAAAACAAAAGAATACTTAATATGGAATTTCCAAGAGATTCCCAATCAATTTTTGCAATCTTTTCATTATTAGTAGCGCAGCAATATTCTCATTTTGCATTCACCGTTTGACATTTGTATGTTAAATCGTTTTATTCGAGTTTTGTTGGGAAAATCCCATAAGTGATGAGATTATAAAAATGAATTTCAATATATAAAATCTCATATATTGATAAAACTGGTTTTGTTCATTTAATACATGAAATTGAATGCATTCAACTAAGATTCCATAAACCGTGTACATTTCAGGACAATCTTATGTATTACATATCTTTTGAGTAGATCGAGAGGAGAGTACGTAAAAAAATTCAAAATAATTTTGAAAAAGGAGAGTATGGAAAACATCAATTAGGATATACTAAAGAGGAGAGCATGTTCACTTAAATACTAAATACAATGCAAAATCGTAAAATCCGTACTCTCTTTTAACCATTTTTAGTGTTACAATTACTTACTCTCCTTTTTTGCTATAAAGTCGGATGAACATACTCTCCTCTCGATCTACTCAATAGATATACAGTACTGAGCAGACAACGGAAAAGATATTTGCAACTATTAAAGGGCTAGCGACTATAATTACACTATTTATTTATTACGAATCCTTAATTTATGTCAATACGTGTTCACTGAAAAGCTACTATCAGTATCAATATTAATCGTTTCGTGCAGTGTACCTAGACCTCTCTCGCCAGTGAAAGATGGGAATTCGAATTTTTTTTGGATTTCACTAAATGAAACACCCAAAAAGGGATGATACTGACATACATTTACGCGATTTAATTGAAAAAGACATATTTCAAAAGGAATATCACCATGATATATTCCACAAGCACGGATATTTGAAAGTAGCTTTGAATGAGTCCAAAATTGCTTTACAAAGACAGGCAAAAGCCATATTTTGGCTAAATAAAAGTTTATTTCAATATTATCTAACAAAAATGACATGTACCCCTCAAGTTCTTTCTAACGATATGAAAATTGTAATTGTAAGTTGAATGGTTTAATAAATACAGTGAATAACTTTTTTTCCAATTTGTCATTTTATATACTTTTTATTTGAAAATAAATAGTGTGTCAGGAAAATCTGACATCCAAGAAACGGGTTGAAAGTTACCTTTCTCATCGTTCAATTAACAATTACGAGTAAATTCGATGAAATTATCAAAAATAACAACTTGGCAGTTTTGAAATACAATTTTAGAGAGAGAAAATTGATAATGTTCTCGACAACATTATCAATTTATTCAAACCAAAAAAGGCAAATTTCGTTTTAATTTGTTTGTAACTTTTGTAGAGTAAACAATTTTATTTATCTCTCGCTTTCTCTCTCTCTCTCTCTCTCTCTCTCTCTCTCTTTCTCTCTATCTCTTGATTTTATTTGATAATTATAAGATTTTTTTCAACGGCTGGAAAAAAATGAATTTATTCTTCCCATTGATTTTTTTCAATTATGAGTTATTTTCAAAACTATGATTTCATTTCGACTGAAAATGGAAAGAAAATTTACGGAAAAGAATAAGAGAATTCGAAATCACTTAAAAACGAAAAAAATCCTCTTAAAATAATTTACAGTAAATTGATTGAAACGAATCTTTGAAATGTTCATTTTCCATGACTGTCAGTCAAATCACTTATATATTTCAATTTTAGTAAACTCATTTACAAAATAAAATTTCGATCATACCCTTTTTTTTAAAGAAACACAACACCTTTTAATTTTTTTTGAAACCATGCACTCCACGCTGAACGTTCTGCGATAGACTAAATATATTATCCTGATTGTGTGCGTATTATTAAGAAACAATATACCAATATTATTGGTTTTCTCTATTTTGTTTTGTTTTGTTTTCTTCTCATAACGGATATAGTAATCCGTGAATGATACAATGACCGTGAACGTGAACGATACGCTGTATTGATTTCTGCTTTGCATTTGACTCTGCGACTGAACAAATAAAAATAATCGGCGATTCAATTTCACCTTTAATTTGAAATCAACATTATCATGAATCTTGAATATGCAATTTTATTGCATTCGATTCCAAATAAAAAGTAAATTTATTGAGATCAACTCCATTTTGGGCAAATGATTTTTGCTATAATATATTTTTTAACTATAATTGTAATTTAATCAGCCAATATATGAAACTGCGCAAAATAATGGAATGTGATTTTTGCAAATCTGAAGGTGACACTCGAATATATTTGTAAAAAAAATTATAAAATTATGCTATATTTTTGGATGAGAAAGGTCACCAGACATATTTAGAAAGTAATTACACATTTTGTTTCAAAACAGTAAACTAAAGTCAATAAAAAAAACTGGTTAAGTTTCAGAAAACAATTTATCGGATAAGATATGAAATATTGAATTGAAACAGTTTTTGTTTGTGATCTTCTAACTTGTGCTGTTTAAATTGAGCATTTTGGTTTGGTTTTTTTCAAACATTTGAGCCTTTTCACTGCGAACAAAAATCAAATGAAAATTAAACAAATTCAAATAAACAACTACGATTCAAAAATGATATTTGAGCAACCAACTCAAGTACAGGAAATACTATTAAATAATGCAAGTAACAAGAAAGAAGAAAAAAACTATGGGGATTTTTGTATAATTTCATGAAAATTAAAAGCCTTTCTAATTAAGTGTCCAAACAAAATTTCACATTTTCAAGTTGATGACGTCAAAAATTCAACAAATGGAGAATCTATGCTCCTAAAAGCATATTTTTTTTCAAAACGTATAGATCAAACGTACAAACACAAACGATTTTTGTAAATTTGCTGACCGTTTAGAATTATTTATCAATGGCTGCATGTGTATATTGGTCAAAAAGAAAATATGCATACTAAACACTTATTTCAATTTTATGCAACAATAGAGACTGTTTGATTTTTTCAAAAACAACAAAACACGATAAGAATAATAAAGAAAAATAGTCTGTTCATTTTCAATGTCAACAATCAACAATCAACCTAGCAATCAACTGAATGAATGCAAATTATCTACGTAGTTATACCACTTAAACGTGAATATTTTTCATTATTGAAAATGTTTTCTAACATAAATTATTAATCGGTTAAACAAAATTCGTCCTAAAAAACCCAAAAATTAGGCTTTTAGCTTTTCTATTGTATGTTTCGATGGTCATGGCAATGTGAGTTGAAATGAAGAAGGAGGCATTTTTCAACGTGTTGACGGTTGCTGCCGAACACATGACAATTGTGTAGATTCCTGGAAACCATTTCAGTATAAAAAGGGATTAAGGGATATGTGGCCGGTTATATTTAGTTCTTGTGAGTGTGACACAGATGTTTGAATAATCTAAATATTTTGGTCCAAGCCATACGAATTACATTCAAAATGTTTGCGCCTTCTTTGAAAAATGTATAGCAATTCTACACAGTGAATTTTTCTCAAATCCCGGCATCCAGTTTTGTGTAGAAAGTCCGGCTGAACTTGGATTTCCCTGAGCGATCTCGAATGCTTAGTCTAGATAAACCTTCGGTAAGATTTTGAATGAGTTCAGTATATTCTGTTTAAAACACAAAATTCAAGGCAAACACTTTGGTCCAGAAATGTTGTGTGCTTCAAATATTATTGTTTCAATAGATGACGCCTGTCAAATATGAAATGAATTCCAATTAGTCTATACAATACGATATTTGTTGATACGTTTTGATGCAATGCACATCTCATTTGTACAGATCACGATGAAATTTAACATGGAAGCGTGTGATAGTGCTAGCAATCATACTTGAAAATATTTTGACAGAACATGTTGCGAACCGCATTTCGCGATCCGTTTGGATTGAAAATTCTAGGTTATATTTACACTAAGAGTGTGAATAGATTTCGTAAAATAAATTGAATTGAAATAAATGAAGAATTCACCATGAAAATAATCCAATCAATATTTTATTCTCAGGATCAGTATTGTGAACCAATCACCTTTAATACACACAAAACAAAAAGAAACATAATAATTTGTTTATATAAATTTTAGTGATTTATTTGAACAATTCACTTACTTACTAACAATCTTCAAAGCAAGCACCAATATTAAATGGGCTAAGTGTGCAAACATTTGTTTCGATAATCATTTGCTTTAAAAGTGGATTTTTAAATTGTTCGGCGCAAGCTTTTGCACCAAGTTTTGTAGTCGTAATAAATTGCAAAATCTTTGCTTTACCACGTGGTCTTTGAATCTAAACGAAGAAATTCCATGCACAACTTTGATTTTGTGAATGAAAATTAACATTTGATTTTTTATGTACTTACTTACGGTTTTTTCCCAACCAACAGTATCTCCCCAACCTGAAATCAAAACTGCCAAAGAATACTTTTTTGATGGCTGCCCAGCCGTAGCTACCGATAGTGGCTGTCAGCAGCCACCATTTTAACGCAACGTTCTATGTATAAGCATGAATATGAAGAGAATAGCGAGTTGGAAAATCACATCTTAAACATGTGAACACACCGTATAATATTCATTTGCGCATGCTATGTACTACATTGCAAAAATATATTGGGTGAAAACTGCCTTCCCATCTTCGAGTGAATCATATACTGATGGAAGTGAAATTGGTTGGGCATGATCGTTGAATTCGATTTGGATTAACTGTTGGGAGCATTCAGATGTCATTTAGTATTTTTTCATAATAATATTCTTTATTCGACATCACCTTCTTTAAGAAATATATTCTTCTAAATATATAGTTCTCACAATGTGCCGCAGTCAAAATGAAGTATTTGCCTTTATGAAAAATTTAAAATTTCATGTATTTTAGTACGATTAGCTCGAAGCGTTTTGCTGAAAAACTTATCTATGATAACACCACCGCAGAAAGGGCTTAGTAAGCCTCTGCTCCGGAGTGATACTTGGTATGGGAATTGCCCATAATATATTTTGATAAATTATCGGCTACGACACATACAGCACAACGTGTCAAACAGATTAAGCTGATTGTTTTCATTTTCACTTGTAGAATAATTTGAACTCGGCCTTTTATTGTGTAAATTGAACAATTTTTGTTTGACTTTATCAACAGTATTATGATAAAATCTGAGAGGAAATAATTCATTGAGTTTTTGAAAAAGATGAAACTAAAAAAAACGCATTTCCTTAGATCAGTTGAGTTCTTTTTACTTTGTTACAATCGTAAAATCTACGAAGTATGAAATCATGAAAAGGGCATTTTGTGAAATTTTTTTGAAACGAATGGACTTCAATAAGACTTGATAAGGCTAGTTATATAAGTGATAAAATAAATTGCGCAGATGTAAATGTTTAAGTGGATTTAGCTTTGGTTTGCATGTTCGAAAATAATTCGATTAAAAATAAATATTTTTATGTCACACTGTTATCTGAATCGAATTGGTGCCGAAGTGTTCGAATAAATAAGTAAAAATTAAAATATTCAAACTGGGATCAACTAAAAAGAAGAGCCATCATTCTTGATCTTTGGACGTTTTTTTTAAGTATTTACTAGTTGCTATTCACTGATTCTAACAGCCAAATACACCGTGCTATGGCAAATGAACAAAATAATACGAATTATTATTATATTTATTTTCAAAATAAAATGCACAAGAATAAACTTACAAAATATGATTATTCCCTGTACGATACCATAAGTGAAACATTCATAGGTGCAATTATCTAATGAATAAGTTGAACAAATCTCTGAATAATTTTTCATGATAATATCCATGTCTTTTCGAAATGTTCTTCGACAGGGCTGTACAATATCACCGCTTTTATTCATAATTTATATGGACAAACTGATCAAGTCAGCTAAGCTGAGGGGTAACGTAGTTTTGGGGGGAAACATTATCTCCGCTCATGCATATGCGGATGACCTAGTATTGTTTAGGGGCTCAGAACAAGAGCTACAAAACAGTATTAGCGATCTAGAAACAGCTTGTACGAACTTCGGAATGACCATTAGCAGTTCAAAGACACAGGTTATGCATATAGGGAAAGATAGGAAACAAGTAAATTGTATGTTGAATGGAGGTGTGCTTGAGCAGGTGTCGCAATTCAAATATCTAGGATGCATCTTTTCGGAAGATGGCAAACTGGATAAGGAGTTCGAACATCGCAGAGTGAATGGTAATAAAGTTGTGGCACAGCTTAGGTCACATGTTTTCAATAAGCGAGAGTTGAGTAAGGAGACGAAGTTGATGATTCATGGGTCAATCTTCAGACCAACTATCACGTATGGTAGCGAGAGCTGGGTCGATTCAAACAATTTAATTCATGGTTTGGAAGTGGCTGATATGAAAGTTTTGCGTATGATTTCGGGTGTGTCGCGTAGGGATCAATGGGAAAATAGAATTAGGAATGAGATAATACGGGAAGATTTGAGTGTGGAGTCAGTTGATGAGATAGCTAGAATGTCAAGATTGAGATGGTTTAGTCATGTACAGCGTATGAATGATTATCGTTTACCAAAGTTAATTTTGAATGCGGAAGTGAATGCACCGAGAGGTAGAGGTAGATCGCGAAGACGATATTTGGATTCGGTTAAGAACGACTTGAATGAAAGAGGGTATGATTGGAATAGGGAAACTGAAGACCTGACTCTCGATAGGGTACGCTGGAGGAGAATTGTTATTGGCCGACCATTACAAAACAGACCAGACGCTGAAGGGCATTAATGGTCTTTAAATGATTGTTGTTGTTGTTGTTGTTGATAATATCCATTGATGATTTTAGATCAATTGAAGGTTGTTTCATTATTTCACATAAAAGCTCATAAAAAAAGATTAGCATAAATATCTATAATGTTCAATCCAATTAACAAATGCATTGCTGTTCATTTTCTTCTCAGTCGATAATTGATATGTATTCCCGGTAACTTGAAAATAAGTATTTTGATTAATTGTTTGTTTGTTTATTTTGATGAAAAAATGACTTAGTCAAAGATATTAATAACATTTGGCGATGGATTAATGTTGCAATGACAAATTTCAATTTCGATTCATAGATCAAAATGAGCCCTGCTACTGTAAATTCGTAGTGTAATCATTCCAACTAATGAAAGACAGGCTTCGATTGTAAGAAAATATTTTAATTGATCATCCTGGCGCTGTGGACAAAATTCAAATATATTTTTATATGTTTTCTTTTTTGTTTTTGTTTTTGTTTTTTCTTCCACAAATAATGTAATTGTAAACTCACATAGGCTATGCAGCACAGTGCGAATACATTAGGGCGCGTAGTAGGCTACGCTATGTATTTTGCATAGCGTAGCCAGAGCGCGTAGTATTTCTGTTGCACAGCCTATAAACTCACCCGCCGAATCGAAAACAGTTGACAGTGGTTCAATGTATGAATTATTGGATACATGACCATGAATAGAATAATTGGCCAATACAGACATTTTTGAAGTAGCTGACTATTCGAATCAAACTCCTCGGAGGGAATTTTCCCCATAAATTAGATATTGTTAACCATGTTGTAGACAAAGGGTGCGAATAGAACACATTTTGTTCCGCAAATTTTAGTCTCTTAATGATGCATAAATTTGGGCGTTAATTGGTTTTTATTCTAAATAAAATAATTTTATTGCTAAATAATTCGAGAAATATATCCACAATTTCATAAAAAATGGTAACACCATTTAAGAATAGTATGTTGAATGACATTTATTGATGAATTATTTCAAGTTTAATTTCGAAACAAAGAAATTCATCCGCGCAATAAGACTTATTAACGTTAGTTTGCCTATTGCCGCTAGAGGGTTAGATTTTTTTTTTCGCAGACATTTTTATATTGATCACTATACGCTATTCGTGCCCTTTGGTTGTAGATTCATACAGAAAAAACATTACAATATAAAATAAAATTTCAAGGAAAATATTTTGTTTGAAAGTTCGTTGCACATTATCGTATAAATAGAACCCCACAGTGAATGCTATGAAAATGAATGAATTTTTTATTATTTTTTTTCTTTCATTCAAGAAATATTTATTGAAAAATGTGGAAATTGAAAATTGAAAATTGAACATTTTATTAAACACCTGTTAGAATGTACAATATTTCAATCGCTTTCAGCGATAAATTTCCAAGCAAGATAACATGAAATGGTACAATCCATAGTGTAACGATTTTTTTTTTTTTTTTTTTTTTTTATTTATTTATTTACACCGCAATGATACAAGCTGAATACATTAATTGTTTAAATCGTAAAAAATTTGAAAGTTTTTTGGAACTATTTAACTACATAGATTGCAAAAATAACATTATAAATATATTAAATATATTTAATTATACATTGAGACAGGGACTTTCATACGAATTTGGCGCCCTGAGGCAAAATTTTCGCAGCGCTCCTATTTCTAAAAAAAAACCTTTTCATTTTTTTTTTTCAAATTTTTCAACGTAATTTTATTTTTTCAAAATTAAAAAGTACATTTTCTTGCTTTGGAATTGGCAAATTCTATAACCACCTCATCATAATTAATAGGTTTTGCCAACTCTTTTTCGATTGATATGATCGCCAAATCACTTAAACGGTCTTAACCCATTGAATTACGTAAATACCTTTTGATTAGTTTTAGTTTTGAGAATGATCTTTCACCGGTAGCAACACTTACTGGTATTGTCAACGGAATTCGATAAGCAATGACTGTATTTGGAAGTATATTTTTTAAGCCATTTTTTGCATTCATATTTAAAATGTCAACAACTCGAACAATTGGTTTGTTTGCTTGTTAAAAATAGCAAATCTTTTCATTTTTTTTCATTTACGATCTGGACAAAATGGGATTTTTTTAAACATAAATTGTACAAACAATTAATCGTTGAGGAAGAGAAAAAAAAGTATAATATATATCGTAAATGTAAATAACACAGAATGTATTAACAGAACATTTTTTATTACTAAAATACTTACTTTAAAAAAACATGAAAAGATTAACTTTTTTAATTTTATATTTGCTTTAAAAAAAAAGAAGATTTGCTTTTCAAAAAAAAAATAAAATAAATATGTAATTATGTCATACACAATTGGCTAGCGCCCTTGGGACATTTTCAAATACAATTTCGTATTGAATTTTCAAACGTTTGCGCCCTCCGGGTGCTCGCGCCCTGAGGCAATTGCCTCATTTGCCTCCACGTATGAAAGTCCCTGCATTGAGATATCACGTAATAACATATTCAATGTTCAACGACGGAACAAATTGACTATCACAGGTTTTTAATAACATTTTTTTAAATTGAGAACGTGTGTTTGACGTTACGATTTCAACATTCCACGATAATATGGAAAATAATTGTTCCACAAATATCTTCATCCGGAAAAAAAAATCTCCAGCCCTGAAATAAATCAATTGTCTATCTATTATCAAAATGGACTTGGCTTACGATCAAAACAAAATCAATTTTTTTCCAACTCTGCATCATCTGATTTTTCCATTATTGTACTCACAGAAACCTGGTTAAATCTATCATTTCTTTCATCTGAATATTTTGACAACTCATTCATCGTCTATCCCACTGATTGTGAATCTACTGGCTCATCATTTCAACTTGGAAGCGGTACGTTGATAGTGTTTAGAAATAATCTCTCATCTACGTCTCTTAAACTCAATGACACTAGCGACATTGAATTTACTTGTTTTGTCATTCATCGCGCAAATAAATCAAAGATTTATATTTATGCTGCTTACATTTCACCATCTTCATCATCTGAGATTTACTACAAGCACTTAAATGCCATAAAATTCATTCACCTTGAACAATATGACTCTATTTTTGTTCTGGGTGAGTTCAAAATTCCCCTGGTGGATTGAATTGTGCCGGACGAAAATTTAAATGATGATTTAAACGGTATGTTACCAGTCAACGTATCTCCTACATTTGCTGCTGATTTTTTACAAGAAGTTCTTTGTTTGGGCTGCAATCAAATCAATGACAAATTTAATAATAATGGCCGATTACTTGATCTGGTTTTCACCAATGATTTTTCGAACGTTGAAGTACTTGAATCGATTCCACTGGCAAAAATTAACATTCATCACCCGCCATTACTTCTTATTTACAATAACTATGATTTTTCAAATGATAGGAACGGGGAAGTAAACCATTATCGCCTTAATTTCAATTGCGCTAATTTTGTTGGGATTTGCAATTAGCTCAATAATGCCAATATTATTGAAAATTTGATATGTAGATCACAGGATGAGAAGGTTGAGTTCCTTCATAATGTTTTGAATGAAGCCATAGCAATCTTCGTGCCAAGATCAAAAATTAGATCATTTAAAAGACCATAGTGAAATAAACAACTCCAATCACTTAAAAATCGAAAAAACAAGGAATGGAAACGATTTAAAATCAATGGTGACAAATCTCTATTTGATCGTATTTGTGTGGAATTTGATTGTCTCAATGCACTTTTATATCAAAACTACAAGGAAAAACTGGAATCTTCGTTGAAATCAAATCCTTCTTCATTTTGGAAATTTGTCAAATCGAAACGAACTGGTGATTGTTTACCGAAACTATTACACTATGGTGTGAATTCGTCAATGGATATAAATGTACAAACCTCAACGTTTGCTGAGTATTTCGCTGAAAATTTCTCATTGAACCTACTCAGTCAATCTTCATCATTTGATGCACCAAACTTGTATTGAAAAATCCCCTTGTATTGAAAAATTGTGCGTCTGTTTTATATGAGCCACTCACAATCATATTTAATGAATCACTTCAAACTGGAATATTTCCGAGCGCTTGGAAACGTTATTGTGTTCGACCGCTTTTCAAAAAAGGCGATAAATCGGACATAAAGAATTATAGATGCATAGCTAAATTAATTACAATCGTAAAATTCTTCGAGCACTGTGTTAAATTTCATCTTATTCGTCTTGTATTTAGCAGTATATCTCCTCAACAACATGGCTTTATGAAACATAGCTCAACAACAACAAATTTGATGGATTTTCTGCATTACTCCATTTCTGGTTTGAATTTTTCAAATCGTGTGGATTAATTGTATCTTGACTTCAATAAGGCATTTGACAGAGTTAATCACGGCATTCTTCTTCGCTGATAATGTACGGGTAGCTAAGGTGGTAAACAACGAGGAAGATTCTTTCCAACTTCAATCTTCAATTAACTCATTGTGGGATTGGTGTAATATGAACGATTTGCATCTCAATCTTGACAAGTGTTCTGTTGTATCTATTCATCGTGGAAGGACTCAAACCAAACCAATCTACTGTTATGGTGATCACTACTTTGTAAACTCCACGGAACAGCGTGATTTGGGTGTTTTAATCGACGATAAACTGAATTTTAAAACTCACACCGACTTAATTAGCTCTAAAGCAAGCTCTGCACTGGGTTTTGTGAAACATTTTACACGCGACATAGATGATCAAACCACACGGATATCAGTTTATTCAGCGTTTGTACAGCCAACTCTTGATTATGCTAGCACGGTATGGCTAAACATCAATTGAGAGGCTGCGTGGAAAAATGTTATTATTCAGTGTATTCAACATACAAAAAACAACAACAAATACATTTAATAATAACATTTTTCCACGGAACTTTTCTCTTTTCGGTGAGAAAAATCCTTCGGCAGACGAGATGAACAGTAAAAAGGAGAATGTTTTGAGAGAATTTAATTTCTATCATTCCAACGCTAGATTTTTGACGATAAATCATAAACATGTGTTAGAAAGCGAAAACTTGATTGCAATCATGATTTGTGTGAACTGTCAAATGTATCGATGAAATTTCAAAACAACAAATGATTTCAGAACGTTTTTTTTTCTGAAGTCTCATCATTTGAAAATAATACAACAAATAGTATAAAATTCACTGAGACTTCAAAAATAAGACAATAAATCGTCTTATTTTGTATATAAGATTTTTTTCGTCTTACTTTTGATTTAAATTTTTGTCATTTTATACATTTCTCACTACACATTTATCCATATCAAATTATTTTCAAAATTTAAAAAAAAAAATCATTTTCATTGAATAATAAGAATTTCATTTAATTAAAAAAAGCGTCCAAGCTTTGCTTCGTTAATTGATATGCATTAAACGCCATCTTTTGTCAAATTTTGCTAATTTCACGCTAGAATTATAGAAGACTACAACCCATTTTCAAATTTTTTCAAATCACATAACAAAAAAAGAATTAAATTTATTATTTGCTTTTCGTTAATAACTTTGTGGAAATTGGATATTTCGTTATTTTATGAGGTTGCAAATGCAATGTATGTATTGTGATAACTACTGTTCAAATAACCAGTAAATTATTTGTTGTTGACATTTAACATTTATGACAATTGTTTGCTGATTTTTTTGTCTGTTATTCTTGCCGATGTTTGATGTCTTTAAACGATAATCTTGATTATGTATTTATATTTTTGTTTCTCATGCCAAAGATGAAGGTAAATCTTTGCGTTGTTGAATTAATTTTTTTTTTTTTGCTTAAATCGATTACGATTTTTGAGCGATGGCATTATAATACCGATGATAATTATCGGGTTTGAAATATTTGTATCTATGGATTTATTAATCATCATAGTTATGAAGTATATTGCTTCACAATTTTTTATGGCCTGGATCAACTCGTACAAATTCGATTGCAACGACAGAGAATGGGGGAAAAAAAGAGCCATTATCAAAGCCAACCATCAACAGCTACACATATACACAGACTGAAAGGTAAAGGGGAAAAGAGAGAAAGAAAGAAAGAATGAAAGAAAGAAAGAGAGACAGAGAAAGAGAGAGAGAGAGAAAGAGAAAAGAGAGAGAGAAAGAGAGAGAGAGAGACGAAAATAAATTGGTTTTACTAAAAACGATGGAAATAGAGAAGTAAAAAAAAAGAATGAGTTTCACATATCCAGTGTATCCACATATTACATATATCTCGTTAGATCCATATGTGTATAAAAACACATGTATATTGTACAACAATGCATTGAGTTGGTGGTCGATTGTGCTGTGTTGTGTTATTTCGTCATACTTCGAAGAAAGAAAAAAAAAAAACAAGAGGGAGACAATAGCCGATTAATACACATTTGTTTATTATCGTTTCGAGAATTTGGTTATAGAGAAATGTGAAATGTAAAGCAGATCATTTAAAATGAACGCAACGACTACGCAGAATAAGGCGGTAATATGGCGACACTGCCTAATTGGAATTTTATGATGTTTTAATACACTCACATACAGACTGGATTTTATTTAAACCATATAATCGATGATCACCCTGTTTTCACTTGCATTCGCTTTCATGTGTACAACTCAACATTCCTTGTAAAAAAAATACAATATATGCCGAGAAATTCTATGAACACCGAAGCCGGAATAGACACAACAAGAAATAATGAACAAGACAACGACTACGACTACAAACACCATTTTCAGATGAGTAGAAGAAGTGGCAGCCGACAAAACAAACGCACAAACGTATGAAATAACAAAAGTTTCATCAGTTCAGTTTTTTTACTTGAGGTTTTCAGTTGAAGTAAAAATTGTGTTGACGCGTGTGCTTGACTGGGTATTGTTGAAATCACATAATCTTTGCTGATTTTATAGTATTACATTTTTCTCTCGCTCTCGCTCAATCTCACTTCTTCTTTTCACTCAGCCGCGTTTTTGTTTGTTGTTTTATGTATTTCTGCGTTGTTGCCGCATTCCGTAATTCCGTGCCATTATTTCCATTTTGTTTGATTTGATTTCATTTGATTGCAACAAACCAAATAATAACAATTCAATTTTCCTTTCATTTCGAAATGCATTTAGTGCAGTGCCGCTATTTATTTATTTATTTATTTTTTTTTTTGCTGTTTTTCGACATTATTGCGATGCACATCGCTTAAGCACCGCAATTCATCCGTCCTTTTCTCTATCTCTTTTTAACTTTTGGTCTCTCTTTCTTTCTGTCTCTGTCTCGTTTTCTCTTGGACTCTCCCTTACTCTCTTCACATTCATTCAATTCTTTCTTGGCCTCTAGCACTCTGTCCAATTTTCATTAACTAGCCATCGCAAATTACTTGAAATCTTCATAAATGTTTTCAATGTTTTCAATGTTCACACATTTTGTTGATGGGTTTGCTATTTTACTTTCATTTGAATCCCATTTTAAATGTGCTATTGTTTCCAGTAAATGTAGATATAGATATATATATATATATACATATGTGCAGGTACACGCACATTTATTCTATGTAGATGATGTGCGCATTTCGATTATATTACGTACATTGCCTGAAGCGAAGCGAAAAAATGTTCTGTTTGTCTCTCTTTTACTCGTTCACTTGTTCATTTTCAATCTTATTCTCTTGCTCTCTCTCTTTCTCTGTCCGTGTTTCCCTTTTTGTGTATGTATACGTGTATTAGTTTAGTATAGCCGAAGCCGAATGGGTAACTAATACACGCTCAGTGCATGCAAGCCGTTTCGGCGGTAAACACATGGAAAACACTGTAAAAAAAAAGACAAAAATATAAAGCGAAATAATAAAAGAAGAAAAAATGAACAAAAAAACAACATTAAACAAATATACGTCAAACACAATTTGGAGAAGAAGAAGAATTCAACAAATTCAGTCGCTGTTGTAATGATCATCGTTGGAAATCTTGCTCGTTGACGTTCCACATACAATTTTGTTTTTTGTTGTTTTTTCATTCTAGTTTTCCTAATTTAGTGGTTTTTATACAATTTTACAAACATAAAATACAGTGTACTCATTTGAATTGTAAGAGTTTTTTTTTCTTGTTCTCTGTCCGGTCATGTGTATGTGAGATTTGATCAGTTTTGTGAAAAAAAAAGAAAAATGGCAAGAAAAATCCAAATTAGCAATGAAATCTAATTTGAAATTCATGTAATCCAAAACAGATCAACCGATTGTCAAGTTGTACAAAATTTTACCATTTTTGGTTGATTTGTTGAATTTTTCAGTTCACATCTCCGTTTCACTATGCATATTTCACCGTCGTTTAATACACATTTTATTTCTTGTTTTTTTTTCTGGTTCGTGTGTTTTGGTGCATTGGTATTTGTGTGTAATATATATTCCATAAATGGTGATTATTAAAAACAAACTGTTTTTATGATAAATGGATTCTCAAATTTGGCAATGAATTTACAAGCAAAAAATAAGCGAAGAAACAATTTTGCAGCAAGACCAGAGAGCAAAGAATAGATAGAATGAAATAGATGAAAAAAGTAACAAATTAATGAACGAAATCCCATCGTACATCTGACGAATTGTGAATATAGCAAATGACAAACTATCTTTCACAGACAGTGAAAAAGGGAAAAAGAGAAAGAATGAGAAAGAGAGAGAGAGAGAGAGAGAGAGAGAAAGAGAGAGAAAGAGAGACAGGTAGAACAAGGGGCTGAGAGTGAGGAATCGAGATAAAGAAAGTGAAACAGAATAAAAGAATGAGAGAAATAGATATGGAGAGAGAACAATAGTGCTATGTGATGAACACCCGATCAAATATACAAACCACACATACTTAAACTTATGCAAACAAATATTGAATGTGTTTGGTGTGTTGTTTTTTTATTCAGCCGTGTCGTTTTTTTTCATTCGTTTCGTTTGTTTCTTTCACAGTTTTGAAAGCAAATTCACGGTGCAATCGAAACATTTGCTTGTCGATGAATGTTGTTTTCGTTGCCTGTCAATACATTCAGTGTGTCACTATAGCTAGTTTGATCTAATTTGTAAATGATTTTTTGTTTTTGATTCATTGAATTCAGTCAGTTTTGATAGGTAACCAATTAAAAACAAAAATCATTCGTCAAGGTTTTTGTTTTGTTTTTCCTTTTCTCTTTTTTCATTTTCATTTGTTTTGTTCTAATCAATGCTATGGCATTTTTGGTAAATTTGTTATTTAACGATGTGAAAATTCACATTCGAATGATTCATTTTGTTTGTGCTACTTGATTAAATTATTCATTATTATATATGTGAATGAATTGTGAATGTGAAGTGCACTTCAAAGTGATCCATAAATAGAAGCAAAATATCCGACAAATGCTTTGTGTGTGATTTAAAAGAAAGAAAAAAGTAAAAAAGAAAACAAAAATCAATGCAACCACCTGTTAATCATTGTGCATCCCTTCAATACTGTTTTGAAATATAGTCGAAATTTGATGCATTCCATTGCAGTTCCGTATGAATATTCATGGGTGCGCTTCTTAAATCGATAAAAACAAACACATCAACCAATGAACGAACGTACGAATGAATGAGGGAGAAAGAAGAAGAACACATAAACACACACACAACATATTTTCATGCTCAACTGAGTGCAATCGTTGTCTCAATCGAACACCAAACCAAACTATTGACTATTCCATGTTGCTTACAACTTAGCACATATTATGTGCAACTGAAAACGGTTCCCATAAAACAAGTTTTCTAAATTATTTTTGTTTTGGGTTTGTTTTGCTATTTATGTGTGTGTGTGTGTGTGTGTGTGTGTGTGTGTGTGTGTGTGTGTGTGTGTGTGTGTGTGTGTGTGTGTGTGTGTGTGTGTGTGTGTGTGTGTGTGTGTGTACTGTTTTTTTTCAAACATTTCTTTACATTGCTGCTTCTCTTGTTCGGTTCCTTGAGAATTCTCGTTTTCGGTTCTTTCTTTTATCGGGTGCACGGCTTTAAACACACACACACACACACCCAATCATACGCACACATTCTTTACATAATTGCGCACGGCCAATTGAACGTTTAACTGTTTCGCGAGTGCAAGAACATTAACATTATGCTTTGGGGCCATCCGTGCGCCTGATTTCCCATCTTACGACATCTTGGCATTTATCGAAGTATTTCTTTGCTTTTTTCTTCTCGCAAAACCGTTGAAAATCAGTAACAAGCAGTTTTCGACCCGAAAAGCATACGAATCAAGTTAGTAGATAGAACGACATTGCAAAAGAAAAAAAAAAAATCTATTTCAATGTCCCTGACAAATTGCTAAGCAAACAATCACACATTCTCTCTCTCTCTTTACCTTTTGAAATAATACAATCTTTTTTTGTTGCTGCTGGAGCTTCTAAAAATGAAAATAAAACAAACGGTGAATATCAATGTACGAAAAACATAAAAAAAATGCAAGAAAACTGTACACAAAAAAAAGAAATATATTCGTCCAAGAGTTGAATAAATAAATACGATTCGAAGCCAGTTGCGAAAAATTTCATTTCGGAAGGCCAAATACAGAAACATCGCAAAATTTGCTTACTGGAAATTCCAATGTGTATCTAAGCAAGTACATGGGCAATTAGTCAAATTAAGAGATTTATTTTCTATTTGGTTGGATGAATGGACGATGGTGCTTCATTTTTTTTTTTCGTTATTTTTGCTTGTGTGTTCGCATGATGTGAAAACCGGTTTCAGTGTCATTTGCTGTTATTTCGATGCCTCTTGATCTTCTGTTTACTATCTGCTCTTGTCGCACTTTCTTTCCCATTTGAAATTGACTCCCTCTCGTTATTTTCCCGTCTCTCTTTTTCTATCTCTCTTTCTTATTTCGCGTATGAGTGTTTTATTTTTTGTTTCGCGTAATCAATTTTTACCGCTGCTTTGAGAAAGCCACACGCAAAAAATTAAAAAAAAACTAAATACGAAACGGCAGTAATAACAACAGTACAAAAACGAACCGTTGCTATTTCTTTTTTCTCTTTTATTCTTTCTTTTTTTTTTAAATCTCATTGCGCGCTATAGATCAAATAAATTCGCAAAACAATCTGTCATAACGGTGTGCGTACAAATTCAGAAAACCGCCGATTATTTATTAATAATGTTAATCGCGCAAAATTGATTGAAAAAAAGAAATAGAATTAGATATGCGTCATCGTGTGACAAGAAATAAAGGCGTGAATGTTTGCGGGTGTCCGGTTACACATCGGCAACAATTTACATTCCAAAGCATACGCTTCGATAAGATCATGTGCTAAACAGTTTTTTTTGTTTTTTTTTTTTTTTTGTTTTGAATTTTTTTGTTTTCGCCAAAACTATCCAAATCTCAAAATGACATCATTAATCCATTCAGAAAGTGCAAACACAAACGGAATAAAATAAATTAAAATAAAATTATAAAATAAAATCCAAAAATAAATCAATTTAAACAATGAACAAACAAAAAATCTCATTTTAATTCCAGACCAAGAATGAAGTAAAATCGCAGGCGTAGAGAAAGATAGAGAGAGAGAAACAATGGACGTTCAGTGACAGACAATGCTCAATGGATTTTCAGTGCAAAAACGGAATTAATTCAATGAATCACAAAACTTTTGCTCTGTGTGTAAATTAATTTAAAAACCAAAAACAAAAAAAGTAGAAAAAAAAGAAAAACGGATTCAAAGCGCTGACTGAAAAGAAACGAAAAAAAAAATTCGAAAACTAAACGTGTTGTTGCAGTGATAGAAGGTGATGTGTGTGTGTGTGTGTGTGTGTGTGTGTGAGTGAGTGAGTGAGTGAGAGAAATCGGTGTTTTTTTATTCAAACGGTGTTTTGTTGTTTAATTTTTCATTAAAGTCGGGGCCGAAAATGAATGGGCTGAATGGTTCGGTTGCCGTTTTAACAGCAACGTCCAAATCATCATCATCATCATCAGTAGCAACAATAAAAACAGTGTCAACAATCGCTGATCCAGATGCAATCATCTTGAGTAACAAAGCAAATAACAATGACAACAACAATAGCATGGACATAAGCACCGGACAAATAGTCAGCGAATTAAATAATGACGATCGTTATACAGAGCACGAAGAATACTCAACAGGTAAAGTAAAAGTTAAACAGATGTTTTTTTTATGTTTCATTCAAAGAAGAAATACAACAACAGCAGAAAAAAATTATGAGACATGATTAAGAAGAGCAAAAAAAAAAATTAACGATGCAGTGCAGGTTTAATTGAATGGGCGCAATAGTTAGAAGTAACTAGTTTGGTTATTTGGCTTTCGAATCAATGCCAATTTCACTCTTGTCACATGTCACAGCATCAACATTATAGTATATTCTGAAATAATCGAATAAACAAGCCGCCAAATGTGCACACATATTGTGTATGGGCTCCAAATATGACAATATCATTTGCCCATAAATATCCAAACATTGCTCATATGGTGGCGAAATGTTCCTAATATTGTTCATGTTAAAACATTAACTCATTTTAACATTATGAACAGTGAACTGTGTATTCGAAGCATATATGGGCAAGGGGGAGGGTATTTGGCCTCTGAAACTTTCCGAGAGGACCCCCCACCCCCTAAAATTTTTGTATCAAATTGGTCTTTGATTTTGTGAACTCGATTATTCACCTTTTTTTTAGCTCTTCACGATTCATTGGACTTCATGTTCCATATGAAGACCGTAAATTTCCTTATTTGAGGTAACTCGACTGTGTGCCCTCCATATGTATAGCACTTAATTTTCATTTTATTTCAATTCACTTGTAAGTAGCACTCGTTTATCATATTTCATATTGAAATTGGTTTGACGTTATGCTTAAATGGTCAATTGCTTCTTGCCATCCAAAAAATTCACAACGAATATCGAACATACACCATTTATCTTATGATATTACCTCAAGAGAGAAAAAAAACACGCACACTCAAAAAATTTGTAAAAAAAAGAAAAATAACGTATCAATTTTCCTCTTGTTATTTTGACTATGCATGTTCCTTCCTTTTACTGAATTAATTGAACTTCCTTTACATTTTAAATATGAACATAAGCAAAAGAGGAATAAAGGAAGCGAAAAGGTGGAGAGAAAGAGAGAGCGAGAGAAAGAAAAAGAGAGAACGAAAGAACGAAAGAGTGAGAGGGAGAGAAAGAAGGAGTGAGAGGGAGATAAAAAAGAGAGAGAGAGAAAGTGAGATAGAGAGAGAATGAGAAAGTGTGAAAAAGAGCAAAAAAAGAACGAGGGAGAAAGAAAGAGAGAGAAAGAGATCGAAATCGAAAGATGGAAAGAGTGGAAGAGTAAAAAATCCATTGGCAACGGACCGAGTAAAACAAAACATTTGTGCCTATTGCTCCGCCTTGGCGAGCATATTTTACTCAGAGAGTAACTATTTAAAATGTGCTCGATTCCTGTGCAATACCGAAAAAAGCAAACAGGAAATTAGGATTTATTAATTTTTTCTCGTTTTCGTTTTCGTGTTTCGTTTCAATTCGTAATTTTCTCATTCGTTTTATTTTTTATTTTTTTTCACTTCCTCACATTGTTCCTTCCTCTTTCTCTCCACTTAATTCTTCCACATACTCTAAATGAAATACTGAAATCCCTTATTTTCAACAATAAAATTTCGAATAAGCAGTATGTTGGATGTTTGGTTGCAGTTTAGTGCGCACTGACTTGACGTCTTTCGGAGTGTTGAGTGTCGAATGTCGACAGACGGTAGCGACAGCGTGTGTGTGTGTGTATCTCTCTTTCGTTTTCCATGTGTTCGAATAATTCGTGTATGAATGGTACAGAAAGTGTGAAAGAAAAACCCTCAACTAATTCGGTCAAATGACATTTTGGATGTCAAATTGTCAGTGTTGCTCTTTTATTTGTTTATGTCTGTTATCGGTTTTGAATGGTCTCTCTTTAAAATAAAAAAGCAAAAAACTTTTTTGCTTGACGCATTCAAACACTTTTGTTACACACATATTATTATTATTATTATAATAATATATATAAATATATATATCACTGTCGCCTTAAATACTTTCTATTCTTTCTCTTTCTCTCTGTGATTGTTATTCGTATGCAAACTGCGACGTAAAAGACATACAAGTTCCTTCACATGAAATCATTATTTTTAGAATATTATTAGTGCAATTATGAAATCGACAACAACAAAAAAAAAAAAAAATGTAAAAAGTTTTTAGCATAAATCGTATGAGCGTGAATTTTGTTTAGAAAATGTGCGATATGGTTTGATGTGATTGTTTCACGTTACTAAGTAAATGTTTGTTAAGTTTTGCTCAAGTTTGCTTTTTTTTTTTTTTTTTTTTTGTTTCAAGTTGATTGTTATTGAGTGCGCGTTTTTTTTATCATTCACCGAGAAGTGTTGGAAAACAAATGTCTCTCATTCTCGCGCTTGACACTATGAGACATAAAGCCGTCACACATAATTGCCGATAACAAAAAAGTTGTTATTTCGCATATGTGTGTATGTGTGTATGTGTGTGTGTACTTGATTAAAATTCCATAAATTCATACATCGAAGTTCGCAACAAATAGACAAAATAAAAACAAAGAACCATTCGACTGAAAAAGTCTAGCTCGAGCATTCTATTTATTTTTAAAATCAATATTGATATTGTTCAACCATTCTGCCGAGATTGACTGTGATGTGAGGTTGAACAAAATGCGCCTAAAATTATCTAAGTAGACGAAATATTGTGCAAAAGTACGAAAAGAAAATGACGAAAACAAACGCAGAAACACAAACTGCATGGAAACAGAACCAATAACACGAAATGCCATCACATTCGTACACATATAAATCGATGGTTGCCTTTTTCACGCATTTTAAATGCTACACCATAAGAACATTCTCAATAACAATTATTCTTCATAAATTATTTTGTTTTTTTTTTTTGAAACAAACATCGAATTGAATGAAACGACAATTAGCAAAAATAAAAATTAAACATTAAACAACGTAAGAAAAGAGAAAAGAAATAAAACAACGAAAAAAAAAGCAAAAAATCAAGCAATTTTAAAATGGATTCTCATTCGCAAACGTTTTCAAATGACGATGACGACACCATGGCCGGCGTCTATAATGCCTGGAGTAAGTTACAAATTGAATGTGATCTGTGCACACAGTCGTACTGCACATACGTTACATGACAAACTTCACTTCAATTTCGTCCAATATTGTTTCGTTTGCTTTTGTTTTGTTTTTTTCCCCAATTTCCTCTCATACAACGAATTTAAAAAGAAAGGCGAAAACAAAACCAAAAGTCAATATAGAAAAAAAATCAAATTAAATATTTTGTTTGGTGTCTCATTACAATTTTCAGATGAAATGTTGGAATCGGAAAAATCAAGCTTATTTGGTCGAGTTCATGATTTAGAACGACGAGTTCTTACGCAACAGGATGAAATTATGTGCTTACGCTCAACATTGGCCGATGTGCTGCGTCGTTTAAACACAATTGAAGGAAATATCGAACGTGGTGCCATTACAAATAATAATTTAGGTATACAAGGCGGTCGTAGCGCGCCAAATACACCATCACGCAATGGAGCGCCCGTTTTTAATAGACGTAAATATTAGAATTTATTGTTTACGTGGGTTCAATTCTTCATTCATATTCAAAAATTCGTTTGGATTCTTTTAAAAATTCTATTTCACTTTGTTAAAACTCGTTCTTTCATTTAAAATTAAGTGTTTTTTTTTTTGTTCATTTAAAATAATTTATTTCGGTTTGAAATTGAGTTTGTGTCCAAAAATTCAGTATTCGAACAGAAAAGAAAAAAAATGTCAATATTTCTTAATCAAAACACAATCAAATAATTAATTTTCATTCATTCATTTTTATGCATTCAGTGTCTTCACAAAGTTCGGCACATTCAAATTCATCAATTGGAATGAATTGTGGCACAAATAATGATTGGAAACTTCGTAAGCCAATGGTTCGTTCAGCTGGCACAACAACGCCCGATATTCATTCAAGACGTCATAGCGGTGGAGTGAATTCATTGCATCAGAGTCGAACAAAACAAATTCATCAATCAAATGGATCAATACAATCCGATTCACCAAGTAGTAATTCAATATCGCCAGCACCATCACCATCACCACGGCCACAATCAGTGAATACGAATAATGGCAGTGCTGGCCTTGGAAAGCGATGGAATTCAACCGGTGATTTTAATGCACAATCAGCTTTGGTTGGAAGGTAAGATGAAAATCACATTAAATTTGACATTTAGAATGTCAACTCTTTTTTTCCATCTTTTTTTAATTAACATTAAGCTAGCTCTTAACATGTTTTCTATTGTATTTCTTTAACCTTCAATTGAATTGTGTTTGACTTGGTTACGATTTTTTTTTTTGTCTCATTTTGTTTATTTTGATTTTTATGTTTTGAAACGAAAAAAAAAACAAATTATTTTCATTTTGATTTAGATTATCAACGAAATCATTATTGAATTTATCCACAAAAACTGTGGCAGGGCATGTTCTCAGGCATGGGTATGTTTTTTTTTTTTCATTTCATTTTGTTATGATTTTCTATTTTAAGTTTTTATTCATGCATGATTATTTTGGCCTAACATTCAACCAATTTCCATTCGGTCCAGCTCCCTTGTGACTCTTCTATTCGTGCACTTGCACAATTATTACTTTTTTTCTCTCGCTGTCTTTCTTTCTCTCTTTCTCTCTTTGTCTCTCTTTCTCTCTCTCACTCTCTCTCTCTCTCTCTGTCTTACTCTATTTTTGCTGAGTTCGTGCTGTTTTAAAAATATGCAATAAATTAAAAAGAACTAATCATCTGATATTATGTGATCGGCATTTCAATTTAGCTTTAGTTTAAACAACAGAAAATGAATGAACAAACACGCAAACTCACGTTGAACTACATTCGCTTATTTTAGATTTAATTTCAGAGTAAAATATATGTAAATATATTTAAAAAAAAAAAAAAAAAAAAAAAAAAAAATTGTAAAGAAATTCCCTGAGCTAATTTTTTTTGATTTATTTGCAAATAGCACACAAACATGCACTTATAATGAAGAAGATGGAACGGTGAAAATGTTCTTACGTGGACGACCAATTATTTTGAATGCAACGAGCGACGTTAAAGAAATCTACGATGTAACCAAAGTCCAACCAGCACCAAATAAAAAGCTTAAACTTGACTGGGTAATTTCTTGTGAACATATTCAAATATATTCATGCTAATATGACAGATATTATTCAAGATATTTAATATTTATATTTAGGGACATTTTTAAAATATTCACAATATTCAGAAAATGTACTATCGCTGCATAAAGTTTTTACCGCTTTTCCTGTACATTCTAATGGCAAAAACAGCGAGAGTACTTATAAAATTTACGGAATATTTGTTCACATTTTGTTTGTTGTTCCCCTCAGGTTTATGGATATCGTGGCAAAGATTGCCGTTCAAATCTTTATCAATTGCCAACCGGTGAAATGGCATATTTTGTTGCTTCGGTTGTTGTACTATACAATGTTGACGAACAGTCACAACGTCATTACATTGGTCATACAGACGATGTCAAAAGGTTGGATATTCTTTTAATTTTATTGATTTTCAACGGTATATGTATGTCACCGGTCACTCAACTTCATTAATATCATAAAAACAATTTTTTTTACAGCTTATGCATTCATCCCAACAAACTTCTAGTCGCAACTGGACAATGTGCTGGACATAATAAAAATGACGCATTAGTAAGTAATTTATTTTTCTAAATGTTATAAATGAAGAAAATAAATCGATTTCATTTGGATTTCATTCTTTGTCTCTTTTTCTTTTATTCTCCTCACCTTGTTCAGCCTCACATACGAATCTGGAATTCGGTGTCACTTGCAACACTAATGGTCATTGGCGTTGGAGAATTCACTGGTTCAGTTAACAGTTTATGTTTTAGTCGGGCTGATAGCGGTTCGATGATTGTTGCCATTGATGATTCGGCTGATAAAATTATTTCCGTTTGGGAATGGCAACGTGGCGATAAGGGACACAAAATCACTGAAACACGGGTAAATTTCATATTTTTTCACATTTTGAACATTTAATATAGAACTTGCAAATATTGTTCTTTTTTTACAACAACAACATCAATCATTTATAAACTATTAATGCCGTACAGCGTTCGGTCTGTCTTGTAATGATCGCCCCTAAATTTTTTGATTGAGAATTTTTTAATTCTTCTTTTTTTTATTGATAATTTTTTTCATCACAAATTATTTTTTTAAAAACATAGTGTTCAGTGGATACGATAGTTGCTGTTGAGTTTCACCCACTGGATCGTAATCAGATTGTGTCTGCTGGTAAAGAAATAATTCATTATTAATACAAATTTAGAATATTTACAGAATTTTTAATTATATTTTCATTTGTTGCTATTCACCTTAGGTAAAGGACACATTGCATTCTGGACACTTGATCAAAATGGAACATTGTACAAACGAATGGGTGTATTTGAGGGTCGTGAAAAGCCAAAATACGTGACATGTTTGGCATTTACGCAAAATGGTGACGTTGTATCTGGTGATTCAAATGGAAATATTGTGGTTTGGAGTCGTGGCACAAATACTATAACTCGGTTGTTGAGGTGAAATTACATTTTTGTTGAAAAAAAAAAAAACGAACTTAATATCATAAAATTGATTTTTCCGATGAAGAAAAATTCATTTCTGAAAAAATCGCTTCCTTTTGTTTGCGACAAAAAAATTAAAAATCGCATTGTCTTGGGAAAATCGATTAAATACAATTTAAATGGAAATTCGATGCATTACCCAAAGCAGAGTGTTCAATAAGTTCTGGAATTTATTTTATTTGGCCAAAATTGTCAATAAATTACCATTTTTACCGTTTTATTCCATTCAATAGAAAAGTGCATGATGGCTCAATATTTACATTGTGCGCACTGAAAGATGGTGGTTTTTTGTCCGGCGGTGGAAAAGATGGTCGTATTAAATTATTCAATGCTGATCTCAGTTCGACTGGCATTGAATTAGAGATTGAACAGCATTTCGGTGCGGTTCGTGTATTATCTGAAGGGAAAGGTTCACAGATATTGATTGGAACAACTCGAAATTGCATACTCACCGGAAATTTACAGTTGGGCTTTTCACCAGTTATTATGGGACACACAGATGAAGTATGGGGCATGGCCGTTCATCCAAATATGCCACAATTTGTGACTGGTGGTCGTGATCGTCTATTACAACTTTGGGATTCATTATCACATTCAGTTGTTTGGAGCAAAGATATTGGCGAACAAATTCAATGCTGTGCATTTTCAATGAATGGCGCCATGATTGCTGTTGGTACAATGTATGGAAAATGGCTTATATTTGATGCACTCAGTCGCGAAGCACTTGCACAGCACACTGACGGACAAGAACCAATTCAAACAATTGAATTTTCACCGGATGGCAAATTAATGGCCATTGGATCACGCGATAATCATATTTATATTTATCAAGTGGGCGACGATTACAAGCGATTCGCCAAAGTTGGACGATGCACGGTAAGGGAGTTTTTTTTTTCATAATTTCCTCTATTCATTTTTCTCAATCAATTTTCTATTAACTTTTAACACAGGGTCATTCAAGTTTCGTGAAACATATCGATTGGTCCGAAGATAGCCAAGTATTGCGAAGTAATTCTGGTGATTATGAAGTGCTTTATTGTAAGTATTTTATAATTACCTTAATTTATGATATAATTAATTTAATTTTTTTTTTTCTAATTTTTTATTTTTTTTTTTTTTCTTTGTTTTGTACAGGGAATCCGACATTGTGTCGACAAATTACAATATCATCGCAAACTAGCGACATAAAATGGGCAACACAAAATTGTAGTTTATCGTTTCAAACGATTGGTATATGGCCTGAGCATGCTGACGGTACCGATATAAATGCCGTTTGCAAAAATGCTGAAAGTACTCTGATGGCAACCGGAGATGATTTCGGCAAAGTCAAAATATTTTTGTATCCAGCGACCCAACCAAAAGTAAAAAAAATATGCTATTTCTTGATAATTTTCGAAATTTCTTTGTTAATTTTCAATATATCTTCTTGTTTACTATCTTTCCCCATTTTATTGATAAATATAATAAAAAATTCATTTTCAATTGCAGACTCTATCGCATGCGTATGGTGGTCACAGTAGTCATGTCACATCCGTAAAATTTATGCACGATGATGCACGTCTTATTTCGACTGGTGGAAACGATACAAGCGTTATGCAGTGGATTGTTTCATAAAACTAATCATACACAACTAAATTATTATTAAAAATAATTTCTTCTTTTCTTGTATATCTAAAATCACAATTAGGGAAATGCGGATTCAGTTTTTTTTATTTTATTTTTTTTATTTGAATTTCATCTTTTTCTTTTAAAAAAAGCGAAACATTTCAAATAAGATACTATTAGAAAAAAAAAATGCAAGCAAACCAACTACTTTGCATATTTTTGCAAAAATCGATTTATACTACTTCACATTCCTTGCTTGGATTTTTATTTTTATTTCTCGTGTCACTTTTCCTAAATCAAGATTCCATCCATTCATTCATTCATTCATTCTATCTTTTTCTTTTCTTTCTTTTTTCGTTTTTAATTTGATTTTTAGTTAGTTATTGTTTTTAATCTAATTAATCGAACGAATCACAATTTGGATTCGTCATTGATTCGTTCTTAAGCGTAAATTAATGTATTGGCATTTTTGTAATAAAATGTTAAGCCCGAAAATAATGGATATATAACGGATGGCCTTTTATGTAAATTTATTCGATTTGATTATTTCTTATCATAAAACGAAACGAATACATTGCAAAATATTTTCTTGTGTCCTCATTTTTCACCCCAAATTCCCAATAACATTTTATTATCAAAATTTTTTTTTTTCTCAAATTCTAATCCAAATGTAGCAATTAAAACACGAATTTTTAAAATAAATTTAGGCCAATGACACCAACAAATTTAATAAATTTTATTAAACGTCTTAATCGCATCTCTTTTTTTCTTGTGTTTTTTACAAGACGATTTCGCTTGAATAAAGAAAAAAATAGTTTCAAGAAATTTACTGAAAATTTAATATTGAAAACCGAAATTTTCTTGTTGAATTTATTACACAAATTAATTGTCTTGGTATACTTCAATTACATTTGTAATTTTGAAACAGAATGTATTTAATAATTGAAAGGACCTTTTAAAAGTATTCATAAAAGAAAAAAATATTTTATTTAATATTTCTTACTGCGTTGACACAAGCACAAATTGAAAATTAAAAGCAAAATATTTTAATAATCAGTTTTTGGCCGTTTTTCGACCCAATCCTTTATCGATTCAATGCTGGCGACGTTGTCGACGACCATTTTTAAATTTGGATAATCAGTGAATGGTTCCGGGCCAAATGCATATTTGAAAGCATCCTCGAATGAAAAGAACATAATGTCAGCCCAATTCAACTGAAATAATCAAATTAAATGTATTTAAATAAAAACTCTTGTAGATTCAAAGAACGATTTTTTTGTTAATTTCATAAAACGATTTGTTTGTGTCTTACATTGCCAATAGCCAAATGTCCATTGTTTTCCATAGCATTGGCTTCCATTTTTCCCAAAAAGAATGGTGCAGTTTCTTCCTTAAGTATGAGCAATTTCTTTGCTTTAACTGCTTCATCAGTTTCAAGGAAAATATCACGAAGTTCTATGCAAAAAAATTCAATTCAAATTAATTGTTTGAAGTGGAAAAATGTAGATTTTAAAAGTCGAATCAATTAACTGCGACTTACTCATACGAAAATCGTTGATATTGTCAACGGCGATATCAATTAAAAGATTTTCCCAATCGTTTGAACCTGCCAATTCAACGAGCTCAGCAATGTAACGAGCAATTGACATACTTTGATATACACGTTGCCCGTCAACTTCTAGAACTGGCATTTGACCCATCGGCATTGCTTCAATCGGAAACATAAATTAATTTGATATATTTGTTATGATTACAATTGACAACATCATTTGATGTCCAATTAAATGTACTCACTTTGTTTAACCTCTGGCCAATTTTCCCGTTCAACTCGAACATCTTCGTATTTGATTCCACCATAGGCAAATAAAAGACGAATTGGTTCAGCCAATCCCTTAATATTGAAATAATACAATTTGTATGTTGGGTTTGCACGATGGTTGCGACATTTTTGTGATCTATTTTGAAAATATCAAATTTCACGAACAAACATTTTTCATATTTTCTCATTTCGAGGACATTTATTTTAATTTTAACATAAGATCTTCTTCATCTTAAAGAATTTTGATCTTAAAATTGAACATGATTAGCTGAGTTATTAGCATTGAATGATTCTGAAATCAACGAACTGACACGAAAGTTATTAATTTTTGTATTGTTTATAAACTATTGAAAAGAATTATTTAAATTCCACTATTACAAATCAATTCAAATTATTATTTCAATTTACATTTTCAATTAAATGTTGCACGGAACAAGAACCCAACTGATGCGATTGCTTTGAAGTTTTACGCAAAACTAAATAGGAATGTGTTTCCAATATTTGTTCATAAATTGAGCTGAATAGAGTAAGTGTGTTGTCGGCTACATTAACCGGCAAATTAAACATTATCTTTGTAAGTGTATTTGTTTGATTATTTGCTTAAATATCATTCCATTCACTTGTATATTGTATTGTTCAATTTTATCTCTCTACGACCTTCACGTATATACTATATCAAAGTTTTTTGCGTTCAAATTGTATATTTAAAAATTATTAACACTTCAAACACGTTTATATAGAACTAAAAAAATTGCAAATCATGCTTAAAAGAGAAAATATCATCGATTGGAGAAATAAGCATGAGTTTTCAATAAACAACCGTTTTGTTTTTCTTCAAATCTGACCGAGAACATGTCATTGTGTATTCGCGAATGTCTGCGAATATGAATGTGAATGTTTGTCTTGTATTTTTATTTGAAATTATTTTGAACGCTTCTCAAACCATCATGCGTGAATTCAATATGCCCATTACTATCGGAATTCAAAACATTTTGTAATATGAGCTTTTGAAAATGAAATATGTGTTGAGAAAAGGTAAAACATGTAATGAGCTGAATTAATTGTTAGATTTTGATCGTTTTTCAATTAAAAAACATAAAGATTTTTGTCGATTCGCTTGACACATTGTCAGTGATTTCTTTCCCAATTTAGATAATAGGCGATCGGCTATGAATTGATAAAAAAGATCCAAAATATGCAGCGAATGTTACGATCAGACCAAGTTAAGAAAATGTCACATTATGAGCGATAAAAGCAATGAAAATAGAAAATTAATCATTTTATGTCCAATATTTCGAATCATTGTATCGACTTAAGCAATACCAGTTGGTAAAAATTATCTGTAATTAAGTGTCAGATTGTCATATAAATAAACATACTATGAGCCATTTAAATATTTTATTTATTGAATAAAATGATAGATAAAAAATAAACGAATTCATTATTTTTCTGAATCAAAATGAGAAATATTTTATTCATTTAAACTAATACTTTTATAATATAAATGTTTCAAAATGTTTGTGCTTGTTCATACAGGATTGCAAATGAAATGTTGAGAAAAATTTGCAATATTCAGGTTTGGTCGTTTCTCCAACCAAGCTTTAATCGTGGTATCCCTCCCGGTATAATACACATATACCAACGTTTTTTCCAATCGTCGAAACTCTTTTTAAATTTGATTTCCGGAATGGCCATCAGTTACTTCTTCGTATTCGTTCTTTAGAGTATCGCCAGAATTTACACGGTGCTAAATTAGGCATATACGGTGGTTGCGGAACGATATTTGTTAAATTTTTATGAAAATGGTCACGAATTACCAATGCAGTGTGAGTTGGTGTATTATCTTCTCTCTAACAAGCGGACTATTCCAAACAAAACTTTCACATTTACTTCAATTTGTTTTCGTTATCAGATATGTCATTTTTTTCATTTCATTTCACACACATGTGCAGCAACTACGTCAAAATTTGATTTAAAAGGATTTTTTGAATTTTTTTTTTTTCAAAATCTGTGATTTTGATTTAAAATTGAATTTTGGTCGTTTTTCGAACCAGAACTTGAATCGGTTCGATGCTGCAAACATTATCGGCGGCCTTTTTCAAGTATGGGTAACCAGCGATTAGTTCAAAGCTATAGATTATATTGCAAAGTTCCATGGTTACAAATAAAATGCAATTCATTTGGCTGCAATAATCCAATTGAAAGTTTTTGTTTCATTTTGTCGAAATAATTACACGTGTAGATTCATTGCTAGGAGGCAACTTAGAGAGTCAGTGAAGAATTACAGCAACGAAAGATGACTCAAATATAAATGGTTTAATAAAAATGCCGAGTCATTCTGCCAGTGCAAAAATTTGATATAGATCAAATCTAGTAAAATAAAATGTGAAAAGATCTATTTGGGCTTGGTTGAAGTTTCATATTAAAATTAAAACATTTGAAAACCTCGTAATCACAAAAAATTTGAAAAAAAAAAAAAAAAGAATTCAGAATTGGTGCATTGATAGCATCAATTGATACTGAGAAAAAAACAACAAATACTGATTGTAACCTTTCAAATTCGCCACACAAATTCATCAACTGAATGGATCTGTCTGAAATGAAATGAAATGAATGGATTGATTTCATCATATAGTTGTACCCATAGGCTCTGACACAGGGTTGTCCCTTGAAATTGCTAGGGCGAAAATCCGTTTTCCTTGACGTCTTTTTTTTATAAATTCATTTAAAATTGCTAGGGTGTTTTGCGCTTTAATTTTTGGAAACTCACGGGATAGCTCCCTTCCCCTCATAAATTTTTACGCCTGACCCCCGTGACTCGCTGGTGTCAAACCTATGGTTGGTTAAACTGTATTTTTGCATCATAAAAATTTTTACAAAATGTAAAAACAAGCAATTTTTCAAATGTTCAATTTTATTGAAACAATTCAATAATGTGAATAACATGTGCTTTTGAAATGCAAAGGTGTGTTAAGAAAAACGAATTAGAAATAAGCAATTGTTATTTTGCTTAAGCATCAGTTTTTGGTCGTTTTTCAAGCCAAGCCTTAATCGATTCGATGTTGGACACATTGTCGACGACTTTTTTCAAATTTGGATAATCAGCGATCAAGTCATAGCCTACCGTAAATTTGAACAAATCCAAGTATGCAACGAATGTGATGTCAGCCCAAGTTAACTAAAATACCAAATTATAACTATTAAAATCAATAAAACGAGGTTTTTTTTTCAAATTCAAAACGATATATATATTTTTTTAAATTCATTCTTACTTTGCCAAGTGCTAAATGTCCATTATTCTCCTTTGCAATAGCTTCAAATTTGGTCAAATAGAATGGAATAATTTCTTCTTTGATGTTTGCCAATTTCTTTGATTTAACTGCTTCATCTGATTCATAGTGAACGACGGACAATTCTATACAATATTTAATTTCAATTATTATTCAGATAAAAATTAGCGTCATGAAAACGTAACACTTTAAAATAAATTTTTATGAAAATTATAAAATGTTTCAACCATTAAGAGTTATCAAAAACTTACTGGCACGGAAATCGTTGATATTATCAACGGCAATATCAATAAGAAGATTTTCCCAATCATTTAAACCGGCCAATCCAACGAGCTTGGCAATGTAGCGAGCAATTGATATGCTTTGATATACACGTTGACCATCGATTTCTAAAACTGGCATTTGACCCATCGGCATTGCTAAAGTCGAACATATAAATTGATTTTTTTCATATCGTATGTAATTGCATAATAGATAAATAAATGAATAAACAATAATTCAGTTGCGAATTGAAAGCACTTACTTGGTTTAATTTCTGGCCAATTTTCCCGTTCAATACGAATGTCTTCATATTTGATTCCACCATAGGCGAACAAAATGCGAATTGGTTCAGCCAATGCCTTGAAATTGAAATAATACAATTTGTATGTTGGGTTTGCTGATGGTTGTGACATTTTTTTTTTTGCGATTTTCTGAGAAAAAAAAAAAGAAATTCTATGAGAAAGCTGCCATTAATTCATCTATTTTCAATGCTATCAAAAACAAATATATAATCACAAGTGACAAATGACTCGTAAATAGTTTAAAAAAATTACTTAGACATTATGCGAGCTCAAATGAGTTGTTGGTCACTCAAGAGAGGATAAAAATCGAAAAACATTTACTTCAATTTTTCTGCACTCGAATGAACGCCACAATTCAAACTTATTCAATGTCTATGTTCTCTAAAACGTTTTTGAAATTGAAACGAAAATTGTTCTTTTTTGATTTGTTGAACGTTTTTCAATTGTTAAAAATTCATATGATTTGAATAACATTGAAACAAATTAAATATTTTGAAACGATTGTTCGTATAATATGTTCATTTAGAAAGATAAATTCGAATATTACAGTGACCATTTTTCAAACTAACTCAATTTAATGTTTAAACTTACATTTTCAATAAATTTTTCACGGAAAAAGAACACAAATGATGTAATTGCTTTAACGATTCATATGAAACTAAATGAGAATATGAATAGGCGACATATATAGATCAAATAATCTAAATCATTGTGATGATTCAAATGTTAGTGTGTTTTCTAGTTTGCTGTTCGATAACCATTTCATCATTTGTAATGTGTTGGTTAACATATACTTGAAAACAAATTCCGTTGTTTGTATTATCAATTTTAAGTGGAATCATTTGAAAAAAAATTTTCTGCAAAGAATGCAAATCATTGTGAAGTAAGATAATATCAATATGTGCTTAATCAGAATGATTTGACAAAACGACATCGATGTCAAAATGCTCCGTTATTTGTGACTAATTTGTGTGTAAGTTTTTTTTCGACACTCATGGTATCAGATTCAATCTTGGATAATCATTTTAAAAAATCCATTATTAATTTCACTATTTTTCCACCCAACAGTGTGTATATCACAACCCGGTAGTTCTTAAAATGTGTTCATGATTTTATTCCATTCTAGAGAAATTGTATTTATGATTCCAAATATTATTGTCTGCAACTTTTACTTGCTTAAATCAACAAGAAGTACAAGTCAAAACATGGGAAAAAGCTTAATTTCTTTTAAATTCTACATAATAAAATACATTTTGTTTACATCTTATTGAAAATGTCTGAGGATTTCTTTATTTACATATTCTTAACACTAAATTTACATTTTTCTTCCTTATTCCAATTTCAATAATTTACTATGACTCTAATTTGTTCAATTCATATCACATTTATTTACAGACTTAAAATCTCTTTTGTTTATTTATCATTTGTTCAATATTCAATGACTTTAATCGACCTCTTCAACGGTTGGTCCTCGGTAACTGTTGAAATTGTTTCCGGCTTGTTGACCGCAGTTATTTGGACCATTTGTCGCTCCGGCTCCCGCTCCACCTGTGTGAATCTTTGTCATGATTGGCGAACAAATTTGGCTCACTTCTTTCATTTTGTGTTCGAATTCGTCTTTCTCAGCCAATCCATTTGAATCGAGCCATTTGATGGTTTCATCGCAACAGTTTCGTGCTTTTGATTTCTCTTCTTCGCTCAATTTATCGCCGGCTTGATCGATTGCCTGTTTCACACTGAACACATATCCCTCAAGACTGTTTCGAGCGGTAATCTTTTCACGTTGTTTCTCATCTTCTTCGCGATATCGTTCGGCTTCGGCCAACATTCGATCGATTTCCGATTGCGATAACCGGCCTCGGTCATTTTTGATGGTGATGTTTTTGGAGTTACCGGTGCTCATTTCTTTGGCCGTTACATTGAGAATGCCGTTTGCATCCAAATCGAATGTCACTTCGACCTTTGGCACACCTCGTGGAGCTGGCGGAATTCCGCTCAATTCGAATTTGCCCAAAACGTTGTTGTCTTTGGTCATTGCTCGTTCGCCCTCAAACACTTGAACTGAAACGCCTGGTTGATTGTCCGCATACGTTGTGAATGTTTGCGTTTGTTTGCATGGAATGCGGGCATTTCGTTCAATGATTTTCGTCATGACACCTCCAGCCGTTTCGATACCCAGTGAAAGTGGAGTGACATCAACCAAAAGTACATCTTGGATTTTGGAATCTTTACTGCCTGATAGAATGGCCGCTTGAACCGCTGCTCCGTAAGCAACTGCCTCGTCTGGATTAATTGACAAATTCAATTGTTTTCCGTTGAAGAAGTTTTGCAATAGTGATTGAATCTTTGGGATTCGCGTTGATCCGCCCACCAAAACGATTTCATCGATTTTCGATTTGTCCAATTTGGCATCGCCAAGTGCTTTTTCCACTGGTTGCAATGTGGCACGGAACAAATCGGCACACAATTCTTCGAAACGAGCACGAGAGATTTTCGTATAGAAATCAACACCTTCATACAGTGCATCGATTTCGATGGTGGCTTCAGTGCTGGCTGATAGTGTTCGTTTGGCTCGTTCGGCGGCCGTTCGCAATCGTCGCAATGCTCTTGGATTTTGTGTCAAATCCTTTTTGTATTTTCGTTTAAATTCTTCGGCAAAGTGAGTAACCAATCGATTATCGAAATCTTCACCGCCCAAATGTGTGTCACCGGCTGTTGATCGCACTTCGAATAGTGAGCCATCATCAATTGTTAGAACTGATACATCGAATGTACCGCCGCCCAAATCGAAAATCAGCACGTTCTTTTCGCTCTTGAGATTTTTGTCCAAACCGTATGCCAAAGCGGCGGCAGTTGGTTCGTTGATAATTCGAAGCACATTCAAACCAGCAATCATACCGGCATCCTTAGTCGCTTCGCGCTGTGCATTATTGAAATAGGCTGGAACTGTGATGACAGCGTCTGTGATTGTTTCGCCCAAATATGCTTCGGCCGTTTCTTTCATCTTGGTCAAAACCATTGAACTTATTTCTTCGGGTGCGAATCGCTTGCGTTCACCTTTGAATTCGGCCACTATTTTTGGTTTTCCATTTTCGCTTACGACTGTGAATGGCCAATGTTTTAAATCGTCTTGAATTTTTGGATCATCGTATTTGCGGCCAATCAAACGCTTTGCATCGAAGATGGTATTTTTCGGATTCATGGCGACTTGATTTTTGGCCGCATCACCAATCAAACGTTCGCTATCTGTGAATGCCACATAGCTCGGTGTTGTTCTGTTGCCTTGATCGTTTGCAATTATTTCCACTTTTCCATGTTGAAATACTCCAACACACGAATAAGTTGTTCCCAAATCAATTCCAATTGCGGGCATTTTAATGTTTCTTTTTCACTTTTTCTCACTTTCAAAATCAAATTCAAAATTATTCTTCACTTTGTTCAACTTTTATTTTCTAATTTAAACTTGTGTTTTGAATTCACTCGTTTAATATTCTCCTCGACTCTCTTTCTCTTTTCGCTTTGTTGTGATTACTTCACTTGATTTCTGTTTACTGACTTGAGTGCGGACGGTGCACAGTATTTATATTATTTTCATGCTTTCTAGACCATTCGATGTTCGAAGCGTTCGAATGTTGTAGAGTTTCTCATTCATTCTCGAATGTTCCACACGTTCGATGTGCGTCAATTGAAGTATCTAGAAACATTTGATAGGTTTCATGTATGCCAAATGTATAATGGAAAATACATTTGAGAAGTTTCTCGATTTTAATGAAACGCAACAAATGTTCGTCATAATAACTAATATAACTCTAGAATATATCGCTATATACATGAACAGTATGTTGAAAAACTAAATGAGTTTGAACCAAATGAAAGCTGACTAGAATAGATATTAGAATCTATTTTTGATTTTTGATTTTTGATTTTTGTATATTTCCACTGTTTCTGTCAATAAGACCGAAATCAAATTTGTCTTGCGCTCTATCATTGCAAAATATAATAATCGCAAAAGTCATTATTGCTACATTGGACCATAATTTAACAATCGATTAACAATAAAACATTTATCTAATCATTTTCGAACGTATATAAAACGAAACGGATTTAAAAATTTATTTTGAAAAGCTCCAACGTTTCCTTTTGTTGGCAAAATAAAAGTGAGAGTCGTGGTAGCGAAATAAATAAAAGATTATACAATAATTTATGGCGATCATATAAGAACAGCTTTAAGATAAGATTCAAAAGTTAAGATGCAAATACCATCAGTGTAAACATGCCCAAAATTATCTTATTCATTGAAACATATTGAATGTGTATGTTGGAATTGTTATTCAGAGAATAATGCGTAACACGTGTGTTTCAACTGGATCAAGCGTTACAATTTCCACAAGCCGACAATTTATATTTTATTTCATATTGCATGCAGTTTATTATATTATTTCCTCAATTCTTATCAAAAAATTATTGTTATAAAAAGACGATTTCATTTCAACTGTGAATCAGTACAATGGCAAATCTACTTTTCATAAAATTGCCACATTTTTAACATTTGTTTGATATTTTACATTTTGCTAAGAATTGTGCTTCTTGGAAGGTACAATAAGCCGACACAGTAACATATCCAAAACGTTTTTCACATCTCAACTTGATGTTTTGATTGAATTGATTGAATCGTTGCCCGAAACATTTGATAGGTTTCATGTATGTGAAATGAACGGTTGATGGAAAATATATTTGAATGGTTTAGAAATATACTGATCAATAAATGAACATCAGTAGCTTTGAAACTATTATGAAACGAACATTCGAAATGTTGCTAATTTACCCTTCACTATATATTATATTCAAATTATAAATAGTACAGCCATTTGCCTGCATAATTGGAATCGTATTTATTAGTTACCCAAGAACCATGTAACAAAAATATCTTTGTACATTTTTAGCCTCAAAATGATTAATAGAAATATTTTATTGTGCGTAGTGCTAGCGAAGCTATATTTTTGATTTGTGTGTCATTTAATTTGGAAATAGTTTTGGTCTTCCCTGTTTCCTCCAAGTGTTTTTAGAAGCCAATTTTCCCATTAAGCTTTGGTATATTCAAAATGACTGGCTTCTGTCGGTTCGTTTGTAATTTCATTTCTTTTGTGTGAGCCCCACACGATCGTTATCTCTATCATAAATGACTGTGGCTATATTGAAAAATAGAGAACCGATCAAAAAATCGTCTCCTCCACGATTAAAACCAATTTGACATTCATCCTGGAGAAAATAATTGGAACAAAAATAATGAAAAAATAATGAAAAAAGAAGATCATTGAGATATTCAATGAAAATTAATATGATTTCCACTATGTAAACATTGAACTCATATTTGATTCTCATATAAATATCACTTCTCAAGCTCATCAAACGTTCAATTTCATGTATTACATTCTAAACATGCAAAACATGCAAAACAATACTAACAAAATAGACCCATGAATAGGTATCAAGTGTCATGACGATTTTAGCTTCGCCAAAATGAAATTCCACGTCTGGTAAACTTGTTCGATTAGCACAATCAACGAGAAAATGTTGTCCATTCCAAGTGGCGGCAATATTATCCGTGATTTTATTTAAAAATGTTGGCGGCATATCTTAAAATGTAAGAAAAACATCCTAAATTTGAATTTGGTTTTCATTCTCTTTCCAAATTAACTCAATTTCATTACCAATTGTGCCTCCTGCTCCCGTATCTAATACGGCTTCATTGTTTGTTACAACAGTTAGTAATTCAGAATTGTCAGCCTTTGAACGTAATACAATTTTGGTTAGATTCACTCTCCAGCCAGTTCTCATGTGGTTTATTTCCATAACCGGTATCCAATAATCAGCTTCAACATCACAACCACCGAATATAACTTCGCTATTTGATTCTTTTTGCGGACGAAGCTTAACGCATGCAATTCGTTTTTTGATTTTACCTTGTTCATATAATCGATCAATCATTGATGAATCATCAGTTTGTGCTACTGATGGGTAACAAAAGCCCATGATACCGTCGAATGGAATGCCAGTTGTAACTACATCTGCTAAACCAAATGGTTGATTTTTGATTGTCAAACCTCCAACCTTTGAATGAAATATATTTGTAAAATGCTTAGTAAATGATCATTCGTTCGGTTCGATTCGAATCATAAAATGAGGAAATAAACAAATCTTTCAAAGTTAAAAAGATGAAAGAAATTTTATGTAAATTACAGAAACGGTTTCCACTCCAATGCTCCCATTCACTGAAGCACCGATATAACCCAAGAAGAAATCACCATCTCCTTTTTGGTAGGTTGTCGATGCTGTTTCATTGAAAAAATGCTTTGCAGCTGTAATGATTTGTTGAAATCAGTCATTTGAGAAATTTCTTCACATAAATAATTTGATACAAACCTTTGTTGTTACTTTTCGTTGATGATACCCATAAATCCGCAGAGCCGGTGTCAAAAACCACCGTAAACTTTTGCGGTGGCGTTCCAATCTCAACTGACACACCATAGTCCACCTTAAAGCGTAAGCATTACAGAATGATAATTTCAATCGAGATATTTGCGATATATTTTCAAATAGGAAAACTCACATCCCTCAAACTTTCTGCGGGGATTTTTGTTAAATCATTATCAATGGCAGCCCGTCGTCTTCGTGGTGTAAGAGGAATTCTAACGAACAGAGTCATATATATATATATACGTCAATATCAACAACATTTAATAATCCACAACTAAGCATACGAACATCACCTTATAAAATCATTAGAATTTTCATCGCTACTGACTGATAATGCAACAATGTCACTGAACACATAAGTGATTGATAGAAAAACAACAACAAATCTAAACATTTTTATGAAAAATTGATACAAAAAATGCGAGAAATTCTTAGCCTCTTGATGTGCAACTGTATTCTTCAATTTTGAATTGATTGCTGAAACCGAAACAAGGCATGCCCAAATTTATATTCAACTTTGTTGTACAGGTATATGTACGAGAAAATCTATTTTCTCATCTTGTTAAAATTCATAATTATACAAGAAAAATAAAAATATCAAGCAGCTTCGATTCATCAATTTTTTCCGGGTATTCATGTTCCGTATTCGAATGCATTTGTAGCTATTTGCATCCATCACAACGCCATAGATGCTTCATAAATGTTGAAATCAAAAAGCGTGAAAAAGGTGCAAATCAAAATATATTCACTTATTCAAGCAATCAGTTATATATACTTATATGTATATCAATTGAAAGAAGAAAGAAACTGTCAAATCCGATTTTTATACAGTTCAATTTCATCTCTTTCACGTGTTAACATGGCATTTAATAGTTGTTTGTTAGTAAGTCGCCGATTTATGCAAATGATGTTATAATTTCATTTAAAAATTAAATTAAATGCTTAAACCTTAAACTTGATATCAACTGTAATTTTAACGCTTTTCAGAACTATATCGGATTGTGCGAAATTCAACGAAATGCAATTTTGAATTCGCAAGTGATTTGTTCAGTTTCATTGTATTTTATTCGAATGAATCAATTAAAATTGTTATTCAAACAAATCATTCTATTCGTAGAATGGAATTTATGTAAATGTAATGGAATGATGAATAGAATTGAATTTGGTTTTTTAGTTGTGCAAATTAATTTGTCTATTATTATGTCTGTTAATGGTTTTTTTGTTACTGTAAAAACAATACGCTGTATTCGAATGAATAATGAATTAATGTTCCATATTTTAAGTCAAGTGCAAATTCACAAAGGAATAATTATTCAATTCTTGATAAACTTGTCTAATATACGAACCATTGCTTATAGATAAAGAAAAGAATGCAACGAAATAGACAAAGAATTCTTTACACAGAGAAATATGGCGAGAAAATATTTTATTTGAAACGAAAAATAAAGATAATTGGCAACTTAACGATTATTTTCATTACAAAGATCTTTTCTCGATTATTTGTACTTTTTTATTTTCTAAATGTTTGAAAAAATAAATTTTTTTTTGTAGCATTACACATTGACTACTTTGGAAATGACACCCTCAGCATTTTAGTCACTAGGTAATTGAAAGAAAATGTTTGAGAAATTGTAGCGGCTCCAAAGGTCAATAGAAAAGGAAACGATAATTTGTAAACTATTCATTTCTAGATTGGAAGGCTCCACACTAACCATTAGTGCCAAACGGAAAATGGTTTTGGAAACAGGTCCAGCGTTATTTTTGGTTTCTTTGGTAAATCGCAATCTTTTCGTTCTCCCATTAACACTTCAGCATACGCAATTCGTTGTTCATAATATTTTTGTAGAATATCAATAAGTGATTCAAGTACTGTTCTAATTCCACCCTGTGATTTTTTATAATTTTTCAATACTATTTTTGGATCTTTGGCATTTAGTTCAGTAATAAGTCCATTTGTTTCAGTAGCAAAAGCATGCTTAGCATTTTGTACTATTTCAGTTTTATTTTCAAAGCTTCTGCGCCACGTTGAATTTTTTCGCTTCATAATTGGTACATTATATCGAACTGTTTTCAAAACGTCCGGTGTAAGAGTTTCTTTTTCCCATTTATTGAAGATAAGTGTATTTGGAAGTGGAGTATCGATACCTCGGTCATTTTCAAGATATTTCAATATTTTATCGCAACAACTGTTTATAGTTCGTTGATTAGTCAAAATATCGTTGATCAATTTATTATTAGGTGCTCGATGTTGCATGACACGTACAACATCTTGATGAATGTTATACGTAGTCAGTGCAATTATAGTGTTATTAGTTCTTTCATAAGCATCAAACACTGGCGATAAATGAGTTTTCCAATTGTGTTTTTCATTATTTACAGCCTTTTCATAAGCCTTTTCTGCATCAACAAATGCTATTGTTCTCCGAGTACCAGAAGTATTTTTAATCCGATCGAATGCATTCTTGGCATTCACTTTCTCTTGATTAATCAATGGTCTTACTTTAGTTGCAAACAAATTCACTATCGTTGCATAAGTTGGATTTGCCACCGACTCTTTGATGAATACCTGATAAAAATAATAATGAATCTTTTCATTTAAAAACAATGAAATTTATATAAATTGAGTTAAATTCAATGGAAAAAGAACGAGAAAACCACATTCATTTCAAGTGAACGTAAATTGATTCTTACTGGATTCCAGTAATACAAACCAAAATATATTTGAACATTTTTTACCTCATCAAACAAGAAAATTACCAAAATTGACAAAAACACCTTCATCGTTTTCTAGTAATTTCATTGAATTTACAATGATTCCTAACAATTTGCACTTGTAAAATAACTTTATATTCTCAATTGTCGCACACAAGCTGCGCAATATTCATAGAAGTGGAAAAAACAAGCTTAAACCTTCTTGTGTCAATATTAATTGGTATTTGTTTGCATAAAATATTCTATTTATTATAAATTCCGCAAAATTTCAATGTGTTTACGACAAAATATTCATACGACATCATTGTTTTATTCGATTATTTTCTTTGCTTTTCAAACAGTTTGAATAAATGAAAAATCTACCTATCGCTTTTGTAATGAGAATTGTTTCAAAATCTACCTAAAATGCTTTCATTGTTGATGAAGTAGATTTGAATCCTCCACCAAAAGTATTTTATATATTCAACCGGTTGAGAGCTTTCGAAATAGCGGAACAATTAATGCATTAACAATGAGAAATTGTTTCCGTTAGATTCATTTTTGACGATTTCTTACCTTTCTTAGTCCGCCTTGAAAAGAAAGAATATTTGTTTCAAAAGAAGTGAAGATTTTTTTTAATAAGATTTTAAACTAATGCTTATGTTCATGTTGAAGTCATTATCAAATGATACAAATGTGATTTTTTTAAACTCTTTATAGTAAAACACATTTTGTTTACATCTTATTGAAAATGTCTGAGGATTTCTTTATTTACATATTCTTAACACTAAATTTACATTTTTCTTCCTTATTCTAATTTCAATAATTTACTATGATTCTAATTTGTTCAATTCATATCACATTTATTTACAGACTTAAAATCTCTTTTGTTTATTTATCATTTGTCCAATATTCAATGACTTTAATCGACCTCTTCAACGGTTGGTCCTCGGTAACTGTTGAAATTGTTTCCGGCTTGTTGACCGCAGTTATTTGGACCATTTGTCGCTCCGGCTTCCGCTCCACCTGTGTGAATCTTTGTCATGATTGGCGAACAAATTTGGCTCACTTCTTTCATTTTGTGTTCGAATTCGTCTTTCTCAGCCAATCCATTTGAATCGAGCCATTTGATGGTTTCATCGCAACAGTTTCGTGCTTTTGATTTCTCTTCTTCGCTCAATTTATCGCCGGCTTGATCGATTGCCTGTTTCACACTGAACACATATCCCTCAAGACTGTTTCGAGCGGTAATCTTTTCACGTTGTTTCTCATCTTCTTCGCGATATCGTTCGGCTTCGGCCAACATTCGATCGATTTCCGATTGCGATAACCGGCCTCGGTCATTTTTGATGGTGATGTTTTTGGAGTTACCGGTGCTCATTTCTTTGGCCGTTACATTGAGAATGCCGTTTGCATCCAAATCGAATGTCACTTCGACCTTTGGCACACCTCGTGGAGCTGGCGGAATTCCGCTCAATTCGAATTTGCCCAAAACGTTGTTGTCTTTGGTCATTGCTCGTTCGCCCTCAAACACTTGAACTGAAACGCCTGGTTGATTGTCCGCATACGTTGTGAATGTTTGCGTTTGTTTGCATGGAATGCGGGCATTTCGTTCAATGATTTTCGTCATGACACCTCCAGCCGTTTCGATACCCAGTGAAAGTGGAGTGACATCAACCAAAAGTACATCTTGGATTTTGGAATCTTTACTGCCTGATAGAATGGCCGCTTGAACCGCTGCTCCGTAAGCAACTGCCTCGTCTGGATTAATTGACAAATTCAATTGTTTTCCGTTGAAGAAGTTTTGCAATAGTGATTGAATCTTTGGGATTCGCGTTGATCCGCCCACCAAAACGATTTCATCGATTTTCGATTTGTCCAATTTGGCATCGCCAAGTGCTTTTTCCACTGGTTGCAATGTGGCACGGAACAAATCGGCACACAATTCTTCGAAACGAGCACGAGAGATTTTCGTATAGAAATCAACACCTTCATACAGTGCATCGATTTCGATGGTAGCTTCAGTACTGGCTGATAGTGTTCGTTTGGCTCGTTCGGCGGCCGTTCGCAATCGTCGCAATGCTCTTGGATTTTGTGTCAAATCCTTTTTGTATTTTCGTTTAAATTCTTCGGCAAAGTGAGTAACCAATCGATTATCGAAATCTTCACCGCCCAAATGTGTGTCACCGGCTGTTGATCGCACTTCGAATAGTGAGCCATCATCAATTGTTAGAACTGATACATCGAATGTACCGCCGCCCAAATCGAAAATCAACACGTTCTTTTCGCTCTTGAGATTTTTGTCCAAACCGTATGCCAAAGCGGCGGCAGTTGGTTCGTTGATAATTCGAAGCACATTCAAACCAGCAATCATACCGGCATCCTTAGTCGCTTCGCGCTGTGCATTATTGAAATAGGCTGGAACTGTGATGACAGCGTCTGTGATTGTTTCGCCCAAATATGCTTCGGCCGTTTCTTTCATCTTGGTCAAAACCATTGAACTTATTTCTTCGGGTGCGAATCGCTTGCGTTCACCTTTGAATTCGGCCACTATTTTTGGTTTTCCATTTTCGCTTACGACTGTGAATGGCCAGTGTTTTAAATCGTCTTGAATTTTTGGATCATCGTATTTGCGGCCAATCAAACGCTTTGCATCGAAGATGGTATTTTTCGGATTCATGGCGACTTGATTTTTGGCTGCATCACCAATCAAACGTTCGCTATCTGTAAATGCCACATAGCTCGGTGTTGTTCTGTTGCCTTGATCGTTTGCAATTATTTCCACTTTTCCATGTTGAAATACTCCAACACACGAATAAGTTGTTCCCAAATCAATTCCAATTGCGGGCATTTTAATGTTTCTTTTTCACTTTTTCTCACTTTCAAAATCAAATTCAAAATTATTCTTCACTTTGTTCAACTTTTATTTTCTAATTTAAACTTGTGTTTTGAATTCACTCGTTTAATATTCTCCTTGACTCTCTTTCTCTTTTCGCTTTGTTGTGATTACTTCACTTGATTTCTGTTTACTGACTTGAGTGCGGACGGTGCACAGTATTTATATTATTTTCATGCTTTCTAGACCATTCGATGTTCGAAGCGTTCGAATGTTGTAGAGTTTCTCATTCATTCTCGAATGTTCCACACGTTCGATGTGCGTCAATTGAAGTATCTAGAAACATTTGATAGGTTTCATGTATGCCAAATGTATAATGGAAAATACATTTGAGAAGTTTCTCGATTTTAATGAAACGCAACAAATGTTCGTCATAATAACTAATATAACTCTAGAATATATCGCTATATACATGAACAGTATGTTGAAAAACTAAATGAGTTTGAACCAAATGAAAGCTGACTAGAATAGATATTAGAATCTATTTTTGATTTTTGATTTTTGATTTTTGTATATTTCCACTGTTTCTGTCAATAAGACCGAAATCAAATTTGTCTTGCGCTCTATCATTGCAAAATATAATAATCGCAAAAGTCATTATTGCTACATTGGACCATAATTTAACAATCGATTAACAATAAAACATTTATCTAATCATTTTCGAACGTATATAAAACGAAACGGATTTAAAAATTTATTTTGAAAAGCTGCAACGTTTCCTTTTGTTGGCAAAATAAAAGTGAGAGTCGTGGTAGCGAAATAAATAAAAGATTATACAATAATTTATGGCGATCATATAAGAACAGCTTTAAGATAAGATTCAAAAGTTAAGATGCAAATACCATCAGTGTAAACATGCCCAAAATTATCTTATTCATTGAAACATATTGAATGTGTATGTTGGAATTGTTATTCAGAGAATAATGCGTAACACGTGTGTTTCAACTGGATCAAGCGTCACAATTTCCACAAGCCGACAATTTATATTTTATTTCATATTGCATGCAGTTTATTATATTATTTCCTCAATTCTTATCAAAAAATTATTGTTATAAAAAGACGATTTCATTTCAACTGTGAATCAGTACAATGGCAAATCTACTTTTCATAAAATTGCCACATTTTTAACATTTGTTTGATATTTTACATTTTGCTAAGAATTGTGCTTCTTGGAAGGTACAATAAGCCGACACAGTAACATATCCAAAACGTTTTTCACATCTCAACTTGATTGAATTGATTGAATTGATTGAATCGTTGCCCGAATTCAATACCTATTAGGTTGGATCGAATTTTTCGAAAACTTTTGTTCCGGGACTTTGTTTGAAATAGCATCCTCAGACCTCCACCACTTATACGAAGTTTATAAAATTGCATAATTTCCATTGGAATGGAAAATTAGTGAAATTGTGCCTCATATCGCCAGCAAATGACTCAAATTGGTGAATAAAGTAACTAAAATCGATTTGCAGCTATTTGAATAAGCATATTGTTGAGTTATATAATGCAAATTATATGAAACATAGAGTTCATGAGATTTGAAGCTGAAAGACTGGTTTTTTTATTTATTTATTCTACGCCTAAGAACAAAATTTAAAATCAAATATAATTCAAATATTTAAAACCTAGATTAATACAAATACGGAGGCACTTGAAGCGATTTAATTTGCGATCGATAATTATTGCGGTTGTCTATGCCACGAATATCAGTATCAATTCCATTGAATAATCTACTCGTGCGATTTAATGATGCATATTGTCCATAATTAGTACGACGTGCAGAGACTCTAATTACTTCCCGTCCATTACTACGTAGTAATCTAATCGCTTCGTTTATTACAAACTGATTTAGTAATTGATGAGCGTTTACAAAGCCATTTAATAAGTCATAGAAGAAGAAAAGGTTAGCGTTCACTCTTTTTCGTTCTAATAATTTAATTCCAATCATTTGACATCTAGTTTCATAAGATGACCAGGGATTATTTTCATCATTCCACTCTAAATAGCGTAAAGCAAAGTGCGTAAACTTGTGTTGAATCCTCTCAATTCCATCAATATGTATTTGGTATTGTCGATGCCATATGATACTAGCGTATTCTAAAATTGATTTCATATGAGAACAATAAAAACTTTTCAAAGTATAAGGATCTTGCTCCTACGTTTTAAAAGTTCCAAAGTGGCAAATGCTTTAGCTATGATAGAATCGATTTGAGAATTAAATGTAAGCGTAGCATCTTTTATGTCACTAACTCTTTCAATTTTTTCATTACCCATTACGTAATTTGCAATATGTGGATTATCTTTTCTATGAAATGACATTATTTTACATATATTTTTTTTATATTGACCAAACACCGATTGAGTAGCTTATTAATACTTAATAGAAACTCAATCGCAACGCATTCGTTATTAATAACTGCGTAAGAATTTGTATCGTCAGCGAATAGCAATAAACGAGCAATATTCGGCTTGAATTTTTCAACCATATGGTGATTCATGGTGCATTTACAATTCTATTTACATTTTCATAATATTTTTTAGGACTGTTCGCTTTTCATCTTTTCATCTTTTAATCATAATATTTTAACTAAATTTTCAAACAACAAATATGGAAACGACAATCAGATTGAGAATATGCGATTGTCAATATTCATGTTGGGCTTTGCCAACAATCGACTTGCTTTTATTATCGCTGCATGAATCTTTGCGACCTCACACTTTCGATGATTTAATCGAATTTTTACATGGATATTTGGATTAAATTTTAAAAATCCTCAAATATAAAAAGCACGTGCCAACATTGAATGATTTCAAGCAGCAGTATTTTGAAAGAAATCGGTTATTAACTTCCATTCCCCTATGTTTATTATTCCAATAAAAGATTTTACGTGGCATGTCTCGAACAACCAATTCTGATCAATGAGAAAATTGGACAAGCTGACTGTGGAGCATTGCTTGGAAAAGATGAACTTACCAAAAATCACAAGCGAATAATGTATCAATCTTCAAATGTTCGAAATAATCCACGGAAACTTATTCCATTTAACGATCGACTGGGAGTTTTGGATTCCGAATAAAACAAACATTTAATTAAACAAGTTCAAGTATAACTGAGATGTTTTTTTGCGACAAAACGATTGATTCTAGGTTTGCTTTAAATAACTACATTTTTCACATGAATATTTTTTGAAAACCTTCTTTGAATACCATTACCAAAATATTTAGATCAGAAATACACCAAATAGACACTTACAAAAAGTTATTTTTAAATAAAATAGATAATTCGGCGAAGCATATATTTAATCAATCAATGATTCAATTGTTCGCGAGGGATAAGATCAGACCTTGGACGAATGTTGTTGGTCCAGAGAAATACACACAAAAAACGGTTGTAGCCAAGCGTAAAACAATATGCAAGCGTCACGCAACGATTTAGCAGATAAATTTAGCAACTAAATTCATCAGCAAATAATTATTCAGTACATGAACTGGTCTGGATAAGATACCTTTGAGAAGACATTTAAAATCAATTTCCCTTTAAAATTATTGTGAATTTGTATAGAATGTTGAAATAAAACAAACAGTTTTATTATCGACTGCACTCAGTGGTGGTTAAAACAAGAAGAAGGTCTTTATTGATTTGCATTGAGAATTAGACCATACATTCTGTACAAAAGTGAATACTGTCAAAAGTGACAGTTAAATTTAAAACCTTTCAACACTCCCACTTTTAAATTTTAATTTAGAAATGATGTGGATTTATGGTTTACTTTTCCATGCAAATTTCCCTAATTAAATTGATTATTTTACATATTTGTTTTTCAAAAAATGCTATAATGAACAAAATAAACAAAATTAATTCAAAGTTATAATTCCCATCATATTGCGAAACTTTTCAAATTTTTCTTTGCTTAAGGATTTTGTAAATATGTCTGCAATTTGATCATTTGTAGAAACTGAATTTAAATTAAACAATTTTTCTTGAAATTTTTCCCTAATGAAATGGTATTTCACATCAATGTGTTTAGATCTTTTATGAAAAACTGGATTCTTAATGAGTTTAATTGCACTTTCATTATCTACAAAAAATTCCGGCTTCCACTCATTGGTTGGTTGTAGCTCCCTTAATAATAAACGTAACCAAATCAAATCTCTTATTGCAATTGAAGCCGCAACGTATTCTGATTCAGCGGTCGATATTGACACGGTTGATTGCCGTTCAGAGCCCCAGCTTATGATGCTATTTCCCAGCTTGTACATGTAACCAGTGGTGGAGCGTCTTGTGTCAACGTCTCCAGCAAAATCGGCATCACTGAAACCGATAAAATCTAAATTTGTTAAGTTTTTAAAGAGTATACCGTAATTTTGGTGCCCCTTCAAATAACGTAGAATCCTTTTTACTGCATTAATATGTGCATCTGATGGATTTTCCAAAAAACGACTGGCAATTCCCACTGCATAACTGATATCAGGCCTAGTGGCTATGGCCAAGTACATGAGACTGCCCACCGCTTCTCTATACGGAAATGTAACGGTACTTTTTTCTTCATAACGACTCAACACCACATTTGGATCAGCAGGTGTTGTTACGGCATTGCAATTTTCCATATTAAATCGCAAAAGTACCTTTTTTGCATAGCTTTCTTGATGTAGAAAAATAGATCCATCAGGTTTTCGCACTATTTGAAGCCCCAAATAATAATCTGCTTCAAATACTTTTATTTCGAATTTTTTCTTTAAATGTTCGATGATTGATGCGATGAAATCTTCATCATTCGATGCAATAATGCCATCATCTATATAAATGGATAAATACGTTGTGCATGTTTTCGACGTATGAACAAACACACATGAATCGGCATCACTTTGTTTAAACTGAAATGTTTTTATGAAATTCGAGAATTCTTTATTCCAACATCTTGATGCTTGTTTCAACCCGTACAGACTTTTTAATAGTTTGCACACTTTTTCACTTTTATCGTTGAAACCTTTTGGTTGAGTCATGTAAATTTCTTCCTCTAATTCACTATGTAAAAAAGCTGTTTTTACATCGAATTGTTTCAGTTTCAAATTCTTTGATGCTGCAATCGCAAAAATCGTACGAATTGATTGAAATTTTACAACAGGACTAAATGTTTCAATATAGTCGTTTCCATACACCTGAGTAAAACCACGAATTACTAATCGAGCTTTGTAGCGATCAATTTCACCATTTTGATTATACTTAATTTTAAAAATCCATCGATTGTCAATCGTTTTCTTTCCCTTTGGCAAAATAACTAATTTCCATGTTTCGTTCTTAATCAACGAATTGTATTCATCACTCATGGCATCGATCCATTTGTCTTTGTTTTCACTTCTCATTGCTTCTTCGTATGTGTTAGGCTCATTTACTACAGCCATGTATGCATTCACCATCAAAGCAACTTCATCATTGTTATTGATTTTACATAAATTGTTTTGTTGACTTCGTAAACGCGAATTAACAATATTTCCCGAATTTACATTACACCAACGATCATTTTTCTGTACATCGCGAAAACCGTCTTGATTGTTTTCATTCGCTGATTCGTATGAAGTGTCACTTATGTTTATAATTGATTGATTTTGTGAATTTTCCGATTCGTTTAAATTATTATTTTGCTGATTTTCTTCAACTATCGTGTCGTTGAGAGATTTTTCACATTCAGTGGAAATAACTGATTCGTTGTTAGCACTTTTATCGTTCGAAACAATCGATTCATTGGAATTTTTTTCACTGACAACAATTGAGTCCATTTTTTCGTTAAAAATTACATCACGAGTCACATCAATTTTATTTTTGGCCAAATTTAGCACTCTGTATCCTTTTGATTCATTGCTATAACCAACAAAAATGCCTTTTACTGATTTCGCATCCCATTTTTGTCTTAACTGTTTTGGAATGTGTATATAAACATCAACGCCAAATATTTTGAAATCAATTAAACTTGGTTGTTTGTTGAACCATAATTCATACGGTGTTTTTCCTTTGATTGTTGATGTTCCCGTACGATTGATAATGTAAACGGCTGTATTCACCGCTTCAGCCCATAATTTTAAATTTAATTCTCTTGAATACATCATTGTTCGAGCTGCTTCAACAATTGTGCGCATTTCTCGTTCAGCGCTACCGTTTTGTTCTGGTGAATATGCTACACTTTTTTCATGCCGAATGCCATTTTCATTTAAATATTTTTCCATATCAGCATTTATATATTCCGTTCCTCTGTCTGATCGTAGCACTTTTATTTCTATTCCAAATTCATTTCTTGAGTTTTTTTTAAACCTTTTGAAATGTTCGAAAACTTCCGATTTATTTTTCATAAAAAATACGGTACGATAATGAGAGAAATCGTCTTTAAATAGAACAAAATAGCGTGAACCACCGATCGATGTCTTTTGCATAGGACCGCAAACATCCGAATGCACGAGCTCACCACATTTTTTTGACTTACTGTTACTCACATTGAAACTCAATCGATGCTGTTTACCGTATGCACACGCTTCGCAAAAGAATTGTTCATCATGAAAATCAATGTTCTTTTGTCGTAAGAATGCTTTTATATGCGCAACATTTTGATGACTGAGTCTTTCATGCCACACTTTAACGGATTCTTTTTTGTAAGCAACATGTGCTCTTTGATTTGACACTGTATTGACTTTGAGTGCCATGTGATATAATTTTGCTCTGCGGACTCCCACTATAACTTTAATTTCGCCTTTCATAATTTTGCAACCATTTTTATCCATTTGTAAATCATAGCCTTTATCAAGAGTTGCACCCGCAGAAAATAGATTAACATGTAAATTTGGCACGTAATACACATTCATTAGCCTTTTTTCTTGCCAATCTTTTCCGTTATACGCTAATATATTAATATCGCCCTGACCATGTGCTTTAATCACATCACCGTTTCCAATTGTCACTTGGATACTCTCACAAAATTCATTGTATGATGTAAATAATTCCTTCTTAAACACCATATGACTGGTTGCTCCAGAATCTAAAATCCAATTATCGTCTTTAACTGTATCAATATTGCAAACTAACGCGTCAGCTCTGTTCACATTTTTTTCAGTGCGTAGTTTCGGACAGTCACGACGCCAATGAAAACCAGCATAGCACACGTGGCACTTGCCCGGTTCTTTCTTTTGATTTTCTGACTTTTGTGCATTGTTCTTTTTTGCGTATTTCTTCTTATTAAATTGTTTCGCTAACAATGCATCACATTTCTCCGTCTTACATGGAGTGGATCGACTCTCTTCGTTCATTAGTCGCATACGTAAATTTTCAAGCGTTCGGTCTTCTTTTGCAGTCGACTCCCATGCACTATGAAAATAATTCAAATCAAAAGGCAACGTCATCAGAATTTTCGTTATGACCATTGAATCACAAATTTCAACTTCTAAATCGCTTAATTGTTTAACAATTTCATCAATCTTTGAAATATGAGTCGCTATGTCGTCATTTGGGTCTTTCGTGAAATTGTAAAACCGTTGTTGCAAAAAATGAACACTACATGCTGTTTTTTGTTCGTATACACCATGCAAATTGTTCCACATTTCACATGAATTTTTACAATTGATAATGTGTAAGATTGCTTGCGGACCGGCACTTGTTGCGATGACCTTTTTTGCTTTGATATCCTTCTTTTTCCAGATATCCATTTTTGTTTGAAATGAGGCATCAGAAAAATCCGGCAATTTTAATTCTCCACTAACGACATCATAACATTCGTTTGCTTCTAATAATATTTTTATTTGAAATTTCCAATTAATCCATTGACTTTGATTATTCAGTTTTTCGATTTTATAATCAAAATTTTCCATCCTTCTTGTCAAACCGCGTGCTCAAACAAATTTACCAAAAATAATTCTTTATTTATTTACTTTTCAAATAAATTTTTACGATAAACTCTTCGATTGTTTCCTTTGTTCGTCTTTATTTATTTTAAAGTGAATTTTGTTGATTGATTTAATCGATGAAATTTGATACCTTTTTAAGTTATAACGCAGTGTTGGCGTATACTGGGCCCATAACCTATAGAATGTTGAAATAAAACAAACAGTTTTATTATCGACTGCACTCAGTGGTGGTTAAAACAAGAAGAAGGTCTTTATTGATTTGCATTGAGAATTAGACCATACATTCTGTACAAAAGTGAATACTGTCAAAAGTGACAGTTAAATTTAAAACCTTTCAACAATTTGGCTAGACAAAAAATTACATTGGTTCAGCTCAATTTGGAATAAATAAATAATTAAAATAAACTCATTTGCAGAGAGGATCGAAATAAAATTTGAATATTTCTTCATTATAATTGAAATTTTGATTATTACTTAGAGTTTTTCTCAAACTTCTCTTATTAACATCGAAAGAATATAACTTGAAATTGTACATAAAAAAAACTAATAAAATCTATCAGTTGTGCTCGGCTTGAAATTGGTCGCCAGCGTCTATTTGAACTTTACTTGCATGTTTACTAATTTGACTTTAAAAAGAAACTCACCACATTGAAATGAAACTCACCACTAGATATTTGCAAGACTTCAAGTTCAGTGCAACATCGCAGAAAACGGCACAAAACAATATATCATCCAAAATCAATTGGAATCAAAGCAAAAGAGGGCTTAATTGCTAACATAAACCAATTATGCAAAAGATTTTTCAAATTCTTTATAATAAAAGACATTTGTTTATATTTATAATTTCATCTTCAGTTCTTTATTGAACTTAATTATTATTATCATACTTATTACAATTTTAACTTATTCAGACTGGTTTCTCTTTTTTATACATGTTTTAATAAATAACCTATCCAGCAATAACACATATAATAAATAACACTTAATGCTAATTAACAATTTGTTCAATATTCAATGACTTTAATCGACCTCTTCAACGGTTGGTCCTCGGTAGCTGTTGAAATTGTTTCCGGCTTGTTGACCGCAGTTATTTGGACCATTTGTCGCTCCGGCTCCCGCTCCACCTGTGTGAATCTTTGTCATGATTGGCGAACAAATTTGGCTCACTTCTTTCATTTTGTGTTCGAATTCGTCTTTCTCAGCCAATCCATTTGAATCGAGCCATTTGATGGTTTCATCGCAACAGTTTCGTGCTTTTGATTTCTCTTCTTCGCTCAATTTATCGCCGGCTTGATCGATTGCCTGTTTCACACTGAACACATATCCCTCAAGACTGTTTCGAGCGGTAATCTTTTCACGTTGTTTCTCATCTTCTTCGCGATATCGTTCGGCTTCGGCCAACATTCGATCGATTTCCGATTGCGATAACCGGCCTCGGTCATTTTTGATGGTGATGTTTTTGGAGTTACCGGTGCTCATTTCTTTGGCCGTTACATTGAGAATGCCGTTTGCATCCAAATCGAATGTCACTTCGACCTTTGGCACACCTCGTGGAGCTGGCGGAATTCCGCTCAATTCGAATTTGCCCAAAACGTTGTTGTCTTTGGTCATTGCTCGTTCGCCCTCAAACACTTGAACTGAAACGCCTGGTTGATTGTCCGCATACGTTGTGAATGTTTGCGTTTGTTTGCATGGAATGCGGGCATTTCGTTCAATGATTTTCGTCATGACACCTCCAGCCGTTTCGATACCCAGTGAAAGTGGAGTGACATCAACCAAAAGTACATCTTGGATTTTGGAATCTTTACTGCCTGATAGAATGGCCGCTTGAACCGCTGCTCCGTAAGCAACTGCCTCGTCTGGATTAATTGACAAATTCAATTGTTTTCCGTTGAAGAAGTTTTGCAATAGTGATTGAATCTTTGGGATTCGCGTTGATCCGCCCACCAAAACGATTTCATCGATTTTCGATTTGTCCAATTTGGCATCGCCAAGTGCTTTTTCCACTGGTTGCAATGTGGCACGGAACAAATCGGCACACAATTCTTCGAAACGAGCACGAGAGATTTTCGTATAGAAATCAACACCTTCATACAGTGCATCGATTTCGATGGTGGCTTCAGTACTGGCTGATAGTGTTCGTTTGGCTCGTTCGGCGGCCGTTCGCAATCGTCGCAATGCTCTTGGATTTTGTGTCAAATCCTTTTTGTATTTTCGTTTAAATTCTTCGGCAAAGTGAGTAACCAATCGATTATCGAAATCTTCACCGCCCAAATGTGTGTCACCTGCTGTTGATCGCACTTCGAATAGTGAGCCATCATCAATTGTTAGAACTGATACATCGAATGTACCGCCGCCCAAATCGAAAATCAGCACGTTCTTTTCGCTCTTGAGATTTTTGTCCAAACCGTATGCCAAAGCGGCGGCAGTTGGTTCGTTGATAATTCGAAGCACATTTAAACCAGCAATCATACCGGCATCCTTAGTTGCTTCGCGCTGTGCATTATTGAAATAGGCTGGAACTGTGATGACAGCGTCTGTGATTGTTTCGCCCAAATATGCTTCGGCCGTTTCTTTCATCTTGGTCAAAACCATTGAACTTATTTCTTCGGGTGCGAATCGCTTGCGTTCACCTTTGAATTCGGCCACTATTTTTGGTTTTCCATTTTCGCTTACGACTGTGAATGGCCAGTGTTTTAAATCGTCTTGAATTTTTGGATCATCGTATTTGCGGCCAATCAAACGCTTTGCATCGAAGATGGTATTTTTCGGATTCATGGCGACTTGATTTTTGGCCGCATCACCAATCAAACGTTCGCTATCTGTGAATGCCACATAGCTCGGTGTTGTTCTGTTGCCTTGATCGTTTGCAATTATTTCCACTTTTCCATGTTGAAATACTCCAACACACGAATAAGTTGTTCCCAAATCAATTCCAATTGCGGGCATTTTAATGTTTCTTTTTCACTTTTTCTCACTTTCAAAATCAAATTCAAAATTATTCTTCACTTTGTTCAACTTTTATTTTCTAATTTAAACTTGTGTTTTGAATTCACTCGTTTAATATTCTCCTCGACTCTCTTTCTCTTTTCGCTTTGTTGTGATTACTTCACTTGATTTCTGTTTACTGACTTGAGTGCGGACGGTGCACAGTATTTATATTATTTTCATGCTTTCTAGACCATTCGATGCTCGAAGCGTTCGAATGTTGTAGAGTTTCTCATTCATTCTCGAATGTTCCACACGTTCGATGTGCGTCAATTGAAGTATCTCGAAATATTTGATAGGTTTCATGTATGTGAAATGAACGGTTGATGGAAAATATATTTGAATGGTTTAGAAATATACTGATCAATAAGTGAATATCAGCAGCTTTGAAACTATTATGAAACGAACATTCGAAATGTTGCTCGTGAACAATGCACGAAATATAACAGCTAATTTACCCTTCACTATATATTATATTCAAATTATAAATAGTACAGCCATTTGCATGCATAATTGGAATCGTATTTATTAGTTACCCAAGAACCATGTAACAAAAATATCTTTGTACATTTTTAGCCTCAAAATGATTAATAGAAATATTTTATTGTGCGTAGTGCGTGCGAAGCTATATTTTTGATTTGTGTGTCATTCAATTTGGAAATAGTTTTGGTCTTCCCTGTCTCCTCCAAGTGTTTTTAGAAGCCAATTTTCCCATTAAGCTTTAGTATATTCAAAATGACTGGCTTCTGTCGGTTCGTTTGTGATTTCATTTCTTTTGTGTGAGCCCCACACGATCGTTATCTCTATCATAAATGACTGTTGCTATATTGAAAAATAGAGAACCGATCAAAAAATCGTCTCCTCCACGATTAAAACCAATTTGACATTCATCCTGGAGAAAATAATTGGAACAAAAATAATGAAAAAAGAAGATCATTGAGATATTCAATGAAAATTAATATGATTTCCACTATGTGAACATTGAACTCATATTTGATCCTCATATAAATATCACTTCAATTTCATGTATTACATGCAAAACATGCAAAACAATACTAACAAAATAGACCCATGAATAGGTATCAAGTGTCATGATGATTTTAGCTTCGCCAAAATGAAATTCCACGTCTGGTAAACTTGTTCGATTAGCACAATCAACGAGAAAATGTTGTCCATTCCAAGTGGCGGCAATATTATCCGTGATTTTATTTAAAAATGTTGGCGGCATATCTTAAAATGTAAGAAAAACATCCTAAATTTGAATTTGGTTTTCATTTTCTTTCCAAATTAACTCAATTTCATTACCAATTGTGCCTCCTGCTCCCGTATCTAATACGGCTTCATTGTTTGTTACAACAGTTAGTAATTCAGAATTGTCAGCCTTTGAACGTAATACAATTTTGGTTAGATTCACTCTCCAGCCAGTTCTCATGTGGTTTATTTCCATAACCGGTATCCAATAATCAGCTTCAACATCACAACCACCGAATATAACTTCGCTATTTGATTCTTTTTGCGGACGAAGCTTAACGCATGCAATTCGTTTTTTGATTTTACCTTGTTCATATAATCGATCAATCATTGATGAATCATCAGTTTGTGCTACTGATGGGTAACAAAAGCCCATGATACCGTCGAATGGAATGCCAGTTGTAACTACATCTGCTAAACCAAATGGTTGATTTTTGATTGTCAAACCTCCAACCTTTGAATGAAATATATTTGTAAAATGCTTAGTAAATGATCGTTCGTTCGGTTCGATTCGAATCATAAAATGAGGAAATAAACAAATCTTTCAAAGTTAAAAAGATGAAAGAAATTTTATGTAAATTACAGAAACGGTTTCCACTCCAATGCTCCCATTCACTGAAGCACCGATATAACCCAAGAAGAAATCACCATCTCCTTTTTGGTAGGTTGTCGATGCTGCTTCATTGAAAAAATGCTTTGCAGCTGTAATGATTTGTTGAAATCAGTCATTTGAGAAATTTTTTCACATAAATAATTTGATACAAACCTTTGTTGTTAACTTTCGTTGATGATACCCATAAATCCGCAGAGCCGGTGTCAAAAACCACCGTAAACTTTTGCGGTGGCGTTCCAATCTCAACTGACACACCATAGTCTACCTTAAAGCGTAAGCATTACAGAATGATAATTTCAATCGAGATATTTGCGATATATTTTCAAATCGGAAAACTCACATCCCTCAAACTTTCTGCGGGGATTTTTGTTAAATCATTATCATTGGCAGCCCGTCGTCTTCGTGGTGTAAGAGGAATTCTAACGAACAGAGTCATATATATATATATATATATATATATACGTCAATATCAACAACATTTAATAATCCACAACTAAGCATACGAACATCACCTTATAAGATCATTAGAATTTTCATCGCTACTGACTGATAATGCAACAATGTCACTGAACACATAAGTGATTGATAGAAAAACAACAACAAATCTAAACATTTTTATGAAAAATTGATACAAAAAATGCGAGAAATTCTTAGCCTCTTGATGTGCAACTGTATTCTTCAATTTTGAATTGATTGCTGAAACCGAAACAAGGCATGCCCAAATTTATATTCAACTTTGTTGTACAGGTATATGTACGAGAAAATCTATTTTCTCATCTTGTTAAAATTCATAATTATACAAGAAAAATAAAAATATCAAGCAGCTTCGATTCATCAATTTTTTCCGGGTATTCATGTTCCGTATTCGAATGCATTTGTAGCTATTTGCATCCATCACAACGCCATAGATGCTTCATAAATGTTGAAATCAAAAAGCGTGAAAAAGGTGCAAATCAAAATATATTCACTTATTCAAGCAATCAGTTATATATACTTATATGTATATCAATTGAAAGAAGAAAGAAACTGTCAAATCCGATTTTTATACAGTTCAATTTCATCTCTTTCACGTGTTAACATGGCATTTAATAGTTGTTTGTTAGTAAGTCGCCGATTTATGCAAATGATGTTATAATTTCATTTAAAAATTAAATTAAATGCTTAAACCTTAAACTTGATATCAACTGTAATTTTAACGCTTTTCAGAACTATATCGGATTGTGCGAAATTCAACGAAATGTAATTTTGAATTCGCAAGTGATTTGTTCAGTTTCATTGTATTTTATTCGAATGAATCAATTAAAATTGTTATTCAAACAAATCATTCTATTCGTAGAATGGAATTTATGTAAATGTAATGGAATGATGAATAGAATTGAATTTGGTTTTTTAGTTGTGCAAATTAATTTGTCTATTATTATGTCTGTTAATGGTTTTTTTGTTACTGTAAAAACAATACGCTGTATTCGAATGAATAATGAATTAATGTTCCATATTTTAAGTCAAGTGCAAATTCACAAAGGAATAATTATTCAATTCTTGATAAACTTGTCTAATATACGAACCATTGCTTATAGATAAAGAAAAGAATGCAACGAAATAGACAAAGAATTCTTTACACAGAGAAATATGGCGAGAAAATATTTTATTTGAAACGAAAAATAAAGATAATTGGCAACTTAACGATTATTTTCATTACAAAGATCTTTTCTCGATTATTTGTACTTTTTTATTTTCTAAATGTTTGAAAAAATAAATTTTTTTTTGTAGCATTACACATTGACTACTTTGGAAATGACACCCTCAGCATTTTAGTCACTAGGTAATTGAAAGAAAATGTTTGAGAAATTGTAGCGGCTCCAAAGGTCAATAGAAAAGGAAACGATAATTTGTAAACTATTCATTTCTAGATTGGAAGGCTCCACACTAACCATTAGTGCCAAACGGAAAATGGTTTTGGAAACAGGTCCAGCGTTATTTTTGGTTTCTTTGGTAAATCGCAATCTTTTCGTTCTCCCATTAACACTTCAGCATACGCAATTCGTTGTTCATAATATTTTTGTAGAATATCAATAAGTGATTCAAGTACTGTTCTAATTCCACCCTGTGATTTTTTATAATTTTTCAATACTATTTTTGGATCTTTGGCATTTAGTTCAGTAATAAGTCCATTTGTTTCAGTAGCAAAAGCATGCTTAGCATTTTGTACTATTTCAGTTTTATTTTCAAAGCTTCTGCGCCACGTTGAATTTTTTCGCTTCATAATTGGTACATTATATCGAACTGTTTTCAAAACGTCCGGTGTAAGAGTTTCTTTTTCCCATTTATTGAAGATAAGTGTATTTGGAAGTGGAGTATCGATACCTCGGTCATTTTCAAGATATTTCAATATTTTATCGCAACAACTGTTTATAGTTCGTTGATTAGTCAAAATATCGTTGATCAATTTATTATTAGGTGCTCGATGTTGCATGACACGTACAACATCTTGATGAATGTTATACGTAGTCAGTGCAATTATAGTGTTATTAGTTCTTTCATAAGCATCAAACACTGGCGATAAATGAGTTTTCCAATTGTGTTTTTCATTATTTACAGCCTTTTCATAAGCCTTTTCTGCATCAACAAATGCTATTGTTCTCCGAGTACCAGAAGTATTTTTAATCCGATCGAATGCATTCTTGGCATTCACTTTCTCTTGATTAATCAATGGTCTTACTTTAGTTGCAAACAAATTCACTATCGTTGCATAAGTTGGATTTGCCACCGACTCTTTGATGAATACCTGATAAAAATAATAATGAATCTTTTCATTTAAAAACAATGAAATTTATATAAATTGAGTTAAATTCAATGGAAAAAGAACGAGAAAACCACATTCATTTCAAGTGAACGTAAATTGATTCTTACTGGATTCCAGTAATACAAACCAAAATATATTTGAACATTTTTTACCTCATCAAACAAGAAAATTACCAAAATTGACAAAAACACCTTCATCGTTTTCTAGTAATTTCATTGAATTTACAATGATTCCTAACAATTTGCACTTGTAAAATAACTTTATATTCTCAATTGTCGCACACAAGCTGCGCAATATTCATAGAAGTGGAAAAAACAAGCTTAAACCTTCTTGTGTCAATATTAATTGGTATTTGTTTGCATAAAATATTCTATTTATTATAAATTCCGCAAAATTTCAATGTGTTTACGACAAAATATTCATACGACATCATTGTTTTATTCGATTATTTTCTTTGCTTTTCAAACAGTTTGAATAAATGAAAAATCTACCTATCGCTTTTGTAATGAGAATTGTTTCAAAATCTACCTAAAATGCTTTCATTGTTGATGAAGTAGATTTGAATCCTCCACCAAAAGTATTTTATATATTCAACCGGTTGAGAGCTTTCGAAATAGCGGAACAATTAATGCATTAACAATGAGAAATTGTTTCCGTTAGATTCATTTTTGACGATTTCTTACCTTTCTTAGTCCGCCTTGAAAAGAAAGAATATTTGTTTCAAAAGAAGTGAAGATTTTTTTTAATAAGATTTTAAACTAATGCTTATGTTCATGTTGAAGTCATTATCAAATGATACAAATGTGATTTTTTTAAACTCTTTATAGTAAAACACATTTTGTTTACATCTTATTGAAAATGTCTGAGGATTTCTTTATTTACATATTCTTAACACTAAATTTACATTTTTCTTCCTTATTCTAATTTCAATAATTTACTATGATTCTAATTTGTTCAATTCATATCACATTTATTTACAGACTTAAAATCTCTTTTGTTTATTTATCATTTGTCCAATATTCAATGACTTTAATCGACCTCTTCAACGGTTGGTCCTCGGTAACTGTTGAAATTGTTTCCGGCTTGTTGACCGCAGTTATTTGGACCATTTGTCGCTCCGGCTTCCGCTCCACCTGTGTGAATCTTTGTCATGATTGGCGAACAAATTTGGCTCACTTCTTTCATTTTGTGTTCGAATTCGTCTTTCTCAGCCAATCCATTTGAATCGAGCCATTTGATGGTTTCATCGCAACAGTTTCGTGCTTTTGATTTCTCTTCTTCGCTCAATTTATCGCCGGCTTGATCGATTGCCTGTTTCACACTGAACACATATCCCTCAAGACTGTTTCGAGCGGTAATCTTTTCACGTTGTTTCTCATCTTCTTCGCGATATCGTTCGGCTTCGGCCAACATTCGATCGATTTCCGATTGCGATAACCGGCCTCGGTCATTTTTGATGGTGATGTTTTTGGAGTTACCGGTGCTCATTTCTTTGGCCGTTACATTGAGAATGCCGTTTGCATCCAAATCGAATGTCACTTCGACCTTTGGCACACCTCGTGGAGCTGGCGGAATTCCGCTCAATTCGAATTTGCCCAAAACGTTGTTGTCTTTGGTCATTGCTCGTTCGCCCTCAAACACTTGAACTGAAACGCCTGGTTGATTGTCCGCATACGTTGTGAATGTTTGCGTTTGTTTGCATGGAATGCGGGCATTTCGTTCAATGATTTTCGTCATGACACCTCCAGCCGTTTCGATACCCAGTGAAAGTGGAGTGACATCAACCAAAAGTACATCTTGGATTTTGGAATCTTTACTGCCTGATAGAATGGCCGCTTGAACCGCTGCTCCGTAAGCAACTGCCTCGTCTGGATTAATTGACAAATTCAATTGTTTTCCGTTGAAGAAGTTTTGCAATAGTGATTGAATCTTTGGGATTCGCGTTGATCCGCCCACCAAAACGATTTCATCGATTTTCGATTTGTCCAATTTGGCATCGCCAAGTGCTTTTTCCACTGGTTGCAATGTGGCACGGAACAAATCGGCACACAATTCTTCGAAACGAGCACGAGAGATTTTCGTATAGAAATCAACACCTTCATACAGTGCATCGATTTCGATGGTAGCTTCAGTACTGGCTGATAGTGTTCGTTTGGCTCGTTCGGCGGCCGTTCGCAATCGTCGCAATGCTCTTGGATTTTGTGTCAAATCCTTTTTGTATTTTCGTTTAAATTCTTCGGCAAAGTGAGTAACCAATCGATTGTCGAAATCTTCACCGCCCAAATGTGTGTCACCGGCTGTTGATCGCACTTCGAATAGTGAGCCATCATCAATTGTTAGAACTGATACATCGAATGTACCGCCGCCCAAATCGAAAATCAACACGTTCTTTTCGCTCTTGAGATTTTTGTCCAAACCGTATGCCAAAGCGGCGGCAGTTGGTTCGTTGATAATTCGAAGCACATTCAAACCAGCAATCATACCGGCATCCTTAGTCGCTTCGCGCTGTGCATTATTGAAATAGGCTGGAACTGTGATGACAGCGTCTGTGATTGTTTCGCCCAAATATGCTTCGGCCGTTTCTTTCATCTTGGTCAAAACCATTGAACTTATTTCTTCGGGTGCGAATCGCTTGCGTTCACCTTTGAATTCGGCCACTATTTTTGGTTTTCCATTTTCGCTTACGACTGTGAATGGCCAATGTTTTAAATCGTCTTGAATTTTTGGATCATCGTATTTGCGGCCAATCAAACGCTTTGCATCGAAGATGGTATTTTTCGGATTCATGGCGACTTGATTTTTGGCCGCATCACCAATCAAACGTTCGCTATCTGTGAATGCCACATAGCTCGGTGTTGTTCTGTTGCCTTGATCGTTTGCAATTATTTCCACTTTTCCATGTTGAAATACTCCAACACACGAATAAGTTGTTCCCAAATCAATTCCAATTGCGGGCATTTTAATGTTTCTTTTTCACTTTTTCTCACTTTCAAAATCAAATTCAAAATTATTCTTCACTTTGTTCAACTTTTATTTTCTAATTTAAACTTGTGTTTTGAATTCACTCGTTTAATATTCTCCTCGACTCTCTTTCTCTTTTCGCTTTGTTGTGATTACTTCACTTGATTTCTGTTTACTGACTTGAGTGCGGACGGTGCACAGTATTTATATTATTTTCATGCTTTCTAGACCATTCGATGTTCGAAGCGTTCGAATGTTGTAGAGTTTCTCATTCATTCTCGAATGTTCCACACGTTCGATGTGCGTCAATTGAAGTATCTAGAAACATTTGATAGGTTTCATGTATGCCAAATGTATAATGGAAAATACATTTGAGAAGTTTCTCGATTTTAATGAAACGCAACAAATGTTCGTCATAATAACTAATATAACTCTAGAATATATCGCTATATACATGAACAGTATGTTGAAAAACTAAATGAGTTTGAACCAAATGAAAGCTGACTAGAATAGATATTAGAATCTATTTTTGATTTTTGATTTTTGATTTTTGTATATTTCCACTGTTTCTGTCAATAAGACCGAAATCAAATTTGTCTTGCGCTCTATCATTGCAAAATATAATAATCGCAAAAGTCATTATTGCTACATTGGACCATAATTTAACAATCGATTAACAATAAAACATTTATCTAATCATTTTCGAACGTATATAAAACGAAACGGATTTAAAAATTTATTTTGAAAAGCTCCAACGTTTCCTTTTGTTGGCAAAATAAAAGTGAGAGTCGTGGTAGCGAAATAAATAAAAGATTATACAATAATTTATGGCGATCATATAAGAACAGCTTTAAGATAAGATTCAAAAGTTAAGATGCAAATACCATCAGTGTAAACATGCCCAAAATTATCTTATTCATTGAAACATATTGAATGTGTATGTTGGAATTGTTATTCAGAGAATAATGCGTAACACGTGTGTTTCAACTGGATCAAGCGTCACAATTTCCACAAGCCGACAATTTATATTTTATTTCATATTGCATGCAGTTTATTATATTATTTCCTCAATTCTTATCAAAAAATTATTGTTATAAAAAGACGATTTCATTTCAACTGTGAATCAGTACAATGGCAAATCTACTTTTCATAAAATTGCCACATTTTTAACATTTGTTTGATATTTTACATTTTGCTAAGAATTGTGCTTCTTGGAAGGTACAATAAGCCGACACAGTAACATATCCAAAACGTTTTTCACATCTCAACTTGATTGAATTGATTGAATTGATTGAATCGTTGCCCGAATTCAATACCTATTAGGTTGGATCGAATTTTTCGAAAACTTTTGTTCCGGGACTTTGTTTGAAATAGCATCCTCAGACCTCCACCACTTATACGAAGTTTATAAAATTGCATAATTTCCATTGGAATGGAAAATTAGTGAAATTGTGCCTCATATCGCCAGCAAATGACTCAAATTGGTGAATAAAGTAACTAAAATCGATTTGCAGCTATTTGAATAAGCATATTGTTGAGTTATATAATGCAAATTATATGAAACATAGAGTTCATGAGATTTGAAGCTGAAAGACTGGTTTTTTTATTTATTTATTCTACGCCTAAGAACAAAATTTAAAATCAAATATAATTCAAATATTTAAAACCTAGATTAATACAAATACGGAGGCACTTGAAGCGATTTAATTTGCGATCGATAATTATTGCGGTTGTCTATGCCACGAATATCAGTATCAATTCCATTGAATAATCTACTCGTGCGATTTAATGATGCATATTGTCCATAATTAGTACGACGTGCAGAGACTCTAATTACTTCCCGTCCATTACTACGTAGTAATCTAATCGCTTCGTTTATTACAAACTGATTTAGTAATTGATGAGCGTTTACAAAGCCATTTAATAAGTCATAGAAGAAGAAAAGTTTAGCGTTCACTCTTTTTCGTTCTAATAATTTAATTCCAATCATTTGACATCTAGTTTCATAAGATGACCAGGGATTATTTTCATCATTCCACTCTAAATAGCGTAAAGCAAAGTGCGTAAACTTGTGTTGAATCCTCTCAATTCCATCAATATGTATTTGGTATTGTCGATGCCATATGATACTAGCGTATTCTAAAATTGATTTCATATGAGAACAATAAAAACTTTTCAAAGTATAAGGATCTTGCTCCTACGTTTTAAAAGTTCCAAAGTGGCAAATGCTTTAGCTATGATAGAATCGATTTGAGAATTAAATGTAAGCGTAGCATCTTTTATGTCACTAACTCTTTCAATTTTTTCATTACCCATTACGTAATTTGCAATATGTGGATTATCTTTTCTATGAAATGACATTATTTTACATATATTTTTTTTATATTGACCAAACACCGATTGAGTAGCTTATTAATACTTAATAGAAACTCAATCGCAACGCATTCGTTATTAATAACTGCGTAAGAATTTGTATCGTCAGCGAATAGCAATAAACGAGCAATATTCGGCTTGAATTTTTCAACCATATGGTGATTCATGGTGCATTTACAATTCTATTTACATTTTCATAATATTTTTTAGGACTGTTCGCTTTTCATCTTTTCATCTTTTAATCATAATATTTTAACTAAATTTTCAAACAACAAATATGGAAACGACAATCAGATTGAGAATATGCGATTGTCAATATTCATGTTGGGCTTTGCCAACAATCGACTTGCTTTTATTATCGCTGCATGAATCTTTGCGACCTCACACTTTCGATGATTTAATCGAATTTTTACATGGATATTTGGATCAAATTTTAAAAATCCTCAAATATAAAAAGCACGTGCCAACATTGAATGAGTTCAAGCAGCAGTATTTTGAAAGAAATCGGTTATTAACTTCCATTCCCCTATGTTTATTATTCCAATAAAAGATTTTACGTGGCATGTCTCGAACAACCAATTCTGATCAATGAGAAAATTGGACAAGCTGACTGTGGAGCATTGCTTGGAAAAGATGAACTTACCAAAAATCACAAGCGAATAATGTATCAATCTTCAAATGTTCGAAATAATCCACGGAAACTTATTCCATTTAACGATCGACTGGAAGTTTTGGATTCCGAATAAAACAAACATTTAATTAAACAAGTTCAAGTATAACTGAGATGTTTTTTTGCGACAAAACGATTGATTCTAGGTTTGCTTTAAATAACTACATTTTTCACATGAATATTTTTTGAAAACCTTCTTTGAATACCATTACCAAAATATTTAGATCAGAAATACACCAAATAGACACTTACAAAAAGTTATTTTTAAATAAAATAGATAATTCGGCGAAGCATATATTTAATCAATCAATGATTCAATTGTTCGCGAGGGATAAGATCAGACCTTGGACGAATGTTGTTGGTCCAGAGAAATACACACAAAAAACGGTTGTAGCCAAGCGTAAAACAATATGCAAGCGTCACGCAACGATTTAGCAGATAAATTTAGCAACTAAATTCATCAGCAAATAATTATTCAGTACATGAACTGGTCTGGATAAGATACCTTTGAGAAGACATTTAAAATCAATTTCCCTTTAAAATTATTGTGAATTTGGCTAGACAAAAAATTACATTGGTTCAGCTCAATTTGGAATAAATAAATAATTAAAATAAACTCATTTGCAGAGAGGATCGAAATAAAATTTGAATATTTCTTCATTATAATTGAAATTTTGATTATTACTTAGAGTTTTTCTCAAACTTCTCTTATTAACATCGAAAGAATATAACTTGAAATTGTATATAAAAAAAACTAATAAAATCTATCAGTTGTGCTCGGCTTGAAATTGGTCGCCAGCGTCTATTTGAACTTTACTTGCATGTTTACTAATTTGACTTTAAAAAGAAACTCACCACATTGAAATGAAACTCACCACTAGATATTTGCAAGACTTCAAGTTCAGTGCAACATCGCAGAAAACGGCACAAAACAATATATCATCCAAAATCAGTCAACTCATTATGCTATTGCTATAGGATTTGCTATTTAATAGGTCCTATTAAATAGTATCTAGTATGTGCTATTAGCATACTATTATTATCAACTATCTTCTTGTTGCTGATGATAATGATAACGGTGATCTTGATAATGATAACCATGGTGATGGTGATTGATAGTTGATGATTGGTGTTTGATTTTTGATGATAATTAATATTAGTATGCTAATAGCACATACTAGATACTATTTAATAGGACCTATCAAATAGCAAATACTATAGCAATAGCATAATGAGTTGACTGTCCAAAATCAATTGGAATCAAAGCAAAAGAGGGCTTAATTGCTAACATAAACCAATTATGCAAAAGATTTTTCAAATTCTTTATAATAAAAGACATTTGTTTATATTTATAATTTCATCTTCAGTTCTTTATTGAACTTAATTATTATTATCATACTTATTACAATTTTAACTTATTCAGACTGGTTTCTCTTTTTTATACATGTTTTAATAAATAACCTATCCAGCAATAACACATATAATAAATAACACTTAATGCTAATTAACAATTTGTTCAATATTCAATGACTTTAATCGACCTCTTCAACGGTTGGTCCTCGGTAGCTGTTGAAATTGTTTCCGGCTTGTTGACCGCAGTTATTTGGACCATTTGTCGCTCCGGCTCCCGCTCCACCTGTGTGAATCTTTGTCATGATTGGCGAACAAATTTGGCTCACTTCTTTCATTTTGTGTTCGAATTCGTCTTTCTCAGCCAATCCATTTGAATCGAGCCATTTGATGGTTTCATCGCAACAGTTTCGTGCTTTTGATTTCTCTTCTTCGCTCAATTTATCGCCGGCTTGATCGATTGCCTGTTTCACACTGAACACATATCCCTCAAGACTGTTTCGAGCGGTAATCTTTTCACGTTGTTTCTCATCTTCTTCGCGATATCGTTCGGCTTCGGCCAACATTCGATCGATTTCCGATTGCGATAACCGGCCTCGGTCATTTTTGATGGTGATGTTTTTGGAGTTACCGGTGCTCATTTCTTTGGCCGTTACATTGAGAATGCCGTTTGCATCCAAATCGAATGTCACTTCGACCTTTGGCACACCTCGTGGAGCTGGCGGAATTCCGCTCAATTCGAATTTGCCCAAAACGTTGTTGTCTTTGGTCATTGCTCGTTCGCCCTCAAACACTTGAACTGAAACGCCTGGTTGATTGTCCGCATACGTTGTGAATGTTTGCGTTTGTTTGCATGGAATGCGGGCATTTCGTTCAATGATTTTCGTCATGACACCTCCAGCCGTTTCGATACCCAGTGAAAGTGGAGTGACATCAACCAAAAGTACATCTTGGATTTTGGAATCTTTACTGCCTGATAGAATGGCCGCTTGAACCGCTGCTCCGTAAGCAACTGCCTCGTCTGGATTAATTGACAAATTCAATTGTTTTCCGTTGAAGAAGTTTTGCAATAGTGATTGAATCTTTGGGATTCGCGTTGATCCGCCCACCAAAACGATTTCATCGATTTTCGATTTGTCCAATTTGGCATCGCCAAGTGCTTTTTCCACTGGTTGCAATGTGGCACGGAACAAATCGGCACACAATTCTTCGAAACGAGCACGAGAGATTTTCGTATAGAAATCAACACCTTCATACAGTGCATCGATTTCGATGGTGGCTTCAGTACTGGCTGATAGTGTTCGTTTGGCTCGTTCGGCGGCCGTTCGCAATCGTCGCAATGCTCTTGGATTTTGTGTCAAATCCTTTTTGTATTTTCGTTTAAATTCTTCGGCAAAGTGAGTAACCAATCGATTATCGAAATCTTCACCGCCCAAATGTGTGTCACCGGCTGTTGATCGCACTTCGAATAGTGAGCCATCATCAATTGTTAGAACTGATACATCGAATGTACCGCCGCCCAAATCGAAAATTAGCACGTTCTTTTCGCTCTTGAGATTTTTATCCAAACCGTATGCCAAAGCGGCGGCAGTTGGTTCGTTGATAATTCGAAGCACATTTAAACCAGCAATCATACCGGCATCCTTAGTTGCTTCGCGCTGTGCATTATTGAAATAGGCTGGAACTGTGATGACAGCGTCTGTGATTGTTTCGCCCAAATATGCTTCGGCCGTTTCTTTCATCTTGGTCAAAACCATTGAACTTATTTCTTCGGGTGCGAATCGCTTGCGTTCACCTTTGAATTCGGCCACTATTTTTGGTTTTCCATTTTCGCTTACGACTGTGAATGGCCAGTGTTTTAAATCGTCTTGAATTTTTGGATCATCGTATTTGCGGCCAATCAAACGCTTTGCATCGAAGATGGTATTTTTCGGATTCATGGCGACTTGATTTTTGGCCGCATCACCAATCAAACGTTCGCTATCTGTGAATGCCACATAGCTCGGTGTTGTTCTGTTGCCTTGATCGTTTGCAATTATTTCCACTTTTCCATGTTGAAATACTCCAACACACGAATAAGTTGTTCCCAAATCAATTCCAATTGCGGGCATTTTAATGTTTCTTTTTCACTTTTTTTCACTTTCAAAATCAAATTCAAAATTATTCTTCACTTTGTTCAACTTTTATTTTCTAATTTAAACTTGTGTTTTGAATTCACTCGTTTAATATTCTCCTCGACTCTCTTTCTCTTTTCGCTTTGTTGTGATTACTTCACTTGATTTCTGTTTACTGACTTGAGTGCGGACGGTGCACAGTATTTATATTATTTTCATGCTTTCTAGACCATTCGATGCTCGAAGCGTTCGATTGTTGTAGAGTTTCTCATTCATTCTCGAATGTTCCACACGTTCGATGTGCGTTAAATGAAGTATCTCGAAACATTTGGTCTGCTTGTGCTGAATAATAAGTTGAATGATGAAAATCAATTTGAAAGGCTTCTGTTTTGTTCCTATAGCAAACACAATGAATGTTCTGACTTAATATTAAAACAGCTGATTTTTGTATTTATTATTCTTTATGCTTATTGAAGAACCATACAATTGTTTCGAAGTTCAAGGTGAAGGACAAATGCTATTAAAAAAATCAATATAAATTCCTCTTCTTTTTTTGAATTTTGCCATCCAGTAATAATTGTTTTTTTTTGTACATTTCTTCCTAATTTCATGGTTGTTTTTTATTCCAATTCTTATTTATTGAATTTATGGTATTTTTTTTAATTTTTGTTTTTAAAAAAAAAGTCATCGAACATAATTAAATTCGAAATAAGTCAAATTAAAATATAATCGTCTCAATGTCATAACAAGAATATGTAAAAATGAAAACATAAGAAATTGAACTAATGCGTTTAAATAACTGAAAAGTTTTTTGTCTCTAAATTTAGACACTATTTATAGCCAGTGACATCCATTACATATTGTATGCGTATACGAATTGTTATGTCAGGATGTTCTTCTTATTATGTTCTGCAAAATTGGGACTTAGATAAAACTATGAAGTTTATATTAACCAGAGAACACTCTGTCTTTCGACTCTTTCGTGCTTCAATCATTCAACTGCAAAAACAAAATCAAACAAAAATCGTTGCTTCTTTCAGTAGGTGATATATACAATTGACAATTGACAATCGACAATTGAGTAAATAAAAGTTCCGTTTTCCCAACTAAGATAGACTATGTACTATATTGTATAGACGTTATTTTCAAAATCAGTATTGCGAAAAAAAACCTTCATTATTTTATTCATTCATAATTTTATAACTGGAAACTAGACAAACAATCGACAATTAATTCTTATTAATGAAATACGGAGAATGGTTGTCGGTTCAAATAATTCCCATTTCAGTACAACCATTTAGCAAATATGCATAATCAAAATATTGCGTATTAAGATTGTAGAATCTACGTTGAAGATACGTTGAATAGATGAATTGCAAAATGATAAAAATGATAAAAATATTGACTCTATTTGTCGAACATTTCCCCATTCCAACAAAGTAAAAATGTTTGTCTCTTATACTTTCGAGGCAAAAAAAAATTGAAAAATATTTCATATTCAAGTATACTGAAGTGTGATTTTCTCTTTTATCTATTGGTAGTACAAATGTATTTTAAGGATTTCTGAAGAGATGGCTAACTTATAACTATCTTCATTTCAAAGCGTCATCATTACTTATCACTTTTCAGTATTTGTCATTTCACCAAAGTGTAAACAACATTTTTTTACAAATTTTCAACGCCACAAAAAGAAGGCATTTCTGCATAATATTGTTACTGGCGATGAGAAGTGGATCCATTACGACAACCTCGAGCTAAAAACAGCAGATGTGATCCGCAGTCAACCAGTACCATCGACATAAATGCAAGATTTCCATGGTTTCAAGGTAATGCTCTACATATGGTGGGATGAGAGGTGTCGTGTATTATGAGCTGCTGAACCCGAATAAAACAATCACGGGGGAAATTTATGGTATTTTTACACACTTTTTTTGGCAGATATTTTAAAAATGTGTTTATTTTTAGGGAATTTGAATGTGCTAGAAATTTCTGCCAAGAAAATTGAATTTTAACAGGAGTTTTTTTTTCACGTACATTTTCAATTATATAATTGTAATTGCAAACAATTGTTGGATGAAATGTTTTTTCTAACACAATGGACATTAGTTTGTTGCTAAAAAAAAATTTCATATAGGTACTTGTAAGTAGAGTACATTTTTTAATTGATTTCAAGTGCGCGGATTTTAATTAGTGGAATTAATTTTTGGATGAAATTTTTTTTTTTTGCATTGTGATGATATATTCTATTTATATTAGAGTTTTCTCCCAGATAACTCAAATAAATAGTGAGCTCACTGAAATCGCGATTGTTTACGTAATTTTTTCGCTGTTATCCATTACCTAATTGCAAAATACATTTTTATTTCGATTATTCACTTCAAAATACATATATATTAGCATTATCTGCCATGCAAATCAAAAAGTGACTCTCTTGTTCAACAGCTCTCGGTCTATTACGTTTCACATAAAAACAACATTTTATTTCCATTAATCATATGGTGGTTTCTATGCAAAAAATGCTTTGTTTGTACAAAATAGAAGATTTCAATTCATTAATTACAAAAATCTAAAGAAAAAAAATAAATAAATCATTTAAATGTCAAATCATTTTTAACTACTGAAGGTAAATGGATTCTATTCAATAATTATTATAAATCCGATGGTCGACTGAAAAATCTCATTTCTGTAAACATAAACAATAAAGATATGTACAGTACACAGTTGAATATTTCACGCCACAGCTGATTTGCATATGCCTCAAAATAATCGTTACGTTTTCTCTGCAAACATCTCAGACTCATTTTTCATTCATCGTTTGACGTACATCAAAAGTATGGAATATTCAAGTATACACACACAAAAATTTTAATCAAAAGTAAGACGAAAAAAGTCTTATATACGGAATAAGACATTTTACTGTCTTACTTTTGAAGTCTCAGTTAATTTTAAATAATTTTTAAATTGTGAGATTTCAGAAAAAATCGTTTTGTTTTGAAATTTCATCGAAACATTTGACAGTTCACACAAATCATAATTGCAATTGAGTTCTCTCTTTCTAACACATTCGATGTTCAAGCATTGCTGTATTTTTCCCATTCGTCGATTAGCATGCGACACAAAGAAGAGAGCGTAACAATAAGCCGTCCTCTTATATTTAGAACAGAGAGGACACACACAGCATCGCCCATAACAACGAATGTGTTAGAAAGAGAGAACTCGATTGCAATTATGCTTTGTGTGAAATGTCAACTATCGATGGAATTTGAAAACAAAACGTTTTTTTCTGAAGTCTCATCATTTAAATATTATTTATTCAACAAAATCTATGCACTGAGACTTCAAAAATAAGACAGTAAATCGTCTTATTCCGTATATAAGATTTTTTTCGTCTTACTTTTGATTAAAATTTTTGTGAGTGTAAATGAGAACCTCACTTAGTATGTATAGTATTCATGTATATAGCGATATATTCTAGAGTTATATTAGTTATTATGACGAACATTTGTTGCGTTTCATTAGAATCGAGAAACTTCTCAAATGTATTTTCCATTCTACATTTAGCATACATGAAACCTATCAAATGTTTCGAGATACTTCAATTGACGCACATCGAACGTGTGGAACATTCGAGAATGAATGAGAAACTCTACAACAATCGAACGCTTCGAGCATCGAATGGTCTAGAAAGCATGAAAATAATATAAATACTGTGCACCGTCCGCACTCAAGTCAGTAAACAGAAATCAAGTGAAGTAATCACAACAAAGCGAAAAGAGAAAGAGAGTCGAGGAGAATATTAAACGAGTGAATTCAAAACACAAGTTTAAATTAGAAAATAAAAGTTGAACAAAGTGAAGAATAATTTTGAATTTGATTTTGAAAGTGAAAAAAAGTGAAAAAGAAACATTAAAATGCCCGCAATTGGAATTGATTTGGGAACAACTTATTCGTGTGTTGGAGTATTTCAACATGGAAAAGTGGAAATAATTGCAAACGATCAAGGCAACAGAACAACACCGAGCTATGTGGCATTCACAGATAGCGAACGTTTGATTGGTGATGCGGCCAAAAATCAAGTCGCCATGAATCCGAAAAATACCATCTTCGATGCAAAGCGTTTGATTGGCCGCAAATACGATGATCCAAAAATTCAAGACGATTTAAAACACTGGCCATTCACAGTCGTAAGCGAAAATGGAAAACCAAAAATAGTGGCCGAATTCAAAGGTGAACGCAAGCGATTCGCACCCGAAGAAATAAGTTCAATGGTTTTGACCAAGATGAAAGAAACGGCCGAAGCATATTTGGGCGAAACAATCACAGACGCTGTCATCACAGTTCCAGCCTATTTCAATAATGCACAGCGCGAAGCAACTAAGGATGCCGGTATGATTGCTGGTTTAAATGTGCTTCGAATTATCAACGAACCAACTGCCGCCGCTTTGGCATACGGTTTGGACAAAAATCTCAAGAGCGAAAAGAACGTGCTGATTTTCGATTTGGGCGGCGGTACATTCGATGTATCAGTTCTAACAATTGATGATGGCTCACTATTCGAAGTGCGATCAACAGCCGGTGACACACATTTGGGCGGTGAAGATTTCGATAATCGATTGGTTACTCACTTTGCCGAAGAATTTAAACGAAAATACAAAAAGGATTTGACACAAAATCCAAGAGCATTGCGACGATTGCGAACGGCCGCCGAACGAGCCAAACGAACACTATCAGCCAGTACTGAAGCCACCATCGAAATCGATGCACTGTATGAAGGTGTTGATTTCTATACGAAAATCTCTCGTGCTCGTTTCGAAGAATTGTGTGCCGATTTGTTCCGTGCCACATTGCAACCAGTGGAAAAAGCACTTGGCGATGCCAAATTGGACAAATCGAAAATCGATGAAATCGTTTTGGTGGGCGGATCAACGCGAATCCCAAAGATTCAATCACTATTGCAAAACTTCTTCAACGGAAAACAATTGAATTTGTCAATTAATCCAGACGAGGCAGTTGCTTACGGAGCAGCGGTTCAAGCGGCCATTCTATCAGGCAGTAAAGATTCCAAAATCCAAGATGTACTTTTGGTTGATGTCACTCCACTTTCACTGGGTATTGAAACGGCTGGAGGTGTCATGACGAAAATCATTGAACGAAATGCCCGCATTCCATGCAAACAAACGCAAACATTCACAACGTATGCGGACAATCAACCAGGCGTTTCAGTTCAAGTGTTTGAGGGCGAACGAGCAATGACCAAAGACAACAACGTTTTGGGCAAATTCGAATTGAGCGGAATTCCGCCAGCTCCACGAGGTGTGCCAAAGGTCGAAGTGACATTCGATTTGGATGCAAACGGCATTCTCAATGTAACGGCCAAAGAAATGAGCACCGGTAACTCCAAAAACATCACCATCAAAAATGACCGAGGCCGGTTATCGCAATCGGAAATCGATCGAATGTTGGCCGAAGCCGAACGATATCGCGAAGAAGATGAGAAACAACGTGAAAAGATTACCGCTCGAAACAGTCTTGAGGGATATGTGTTCAGTGTGAAACAGGCAATCGATCAAGCCGGCGATAAATTGAGCGAAGAAGAGAAATCAAAAGCACGAAACTGTTGCGATGAAACCATCAAATGGCTCGATTCAAATGGATTGGCTGATAAAGACGAATTCGAACACAAAATGAAAGAAGTGAGCCAAATTTGTTCGCCAATCATGACAAAGATTCACACAGGTGGAGCGGAAGCCGGAGCGACAAATGGTCCAAATAACTGCGGTCAACAAGCCGGAAACAATTTCAACAGTTACCGAGGACCAACCGTTGAAGAGGTCGATTAAAGTCATTGAATATTGGACAAATGATAAATAAACAAAAGAGATTTTAAGTCTGTAAATAAATGTGATATGAATTGAACAAATTAGAGTCATAGTAAATTATTGAAATTAAAATAAGGAAGAAAAATGTAAATTTAGTGTTAAGAATATGTAAATAAAGAAATCCTCACACATTTTCAATAAGATGTAAACAAAATGTGTTTTACTATAAAGAGTTTAAAAAAATCACATTTGTATCATTTGATAATGACTTCAACATGAACATAAGCATTAGTTTAAAATCTTATTAAAAAAATCTTCACTTCTTTTGAAACAAATATTCTTTCTTTTCAAGGCGGACTAAGAAAGGTAAGAAATCGTCAAAAATGAATCTAACGGAAACAATTTTTCATTGTTAATGCATTAATTGTTCCGCTATTTCGATATCTTTCAACCGGATATTAAAGTGGATTCAATCTAATTGAATTGTGAAATAATATATTTTGGACTATTTAAAATTCCATTTTGCTCTGATAGATCTCTACTTTTGGCTAACTAAAATTTAATTCGTTTGATCAAAACATTTCTATCATTTGTCCTATAAAATACTCGATGTTATTTTGTATTTTTCATTGAATAAAGCAATACTTCGATCAAACTTGGAACAAATGAGTGATTTCTATTCATGACTTATTGCAATCGTAGTGCATTTCTCTAATTTGTTAGTTCGTGTTTATTAAAAGTCTGTTCTGAAAAAAAAAAAAACAAATTTGTATGTGGTTTTGCATTTGTTGTATATATGGGTTATCGCTTTGTTTTTAGGCTTAACCCTCAAGCCACTAAAACCGTCTACAGACGGACATCACAAAAATCGAAAAATCTTTTCACTCGGAATGTTTTTCTTTATATTCACAAAATTACGTTTTTGAGGATTGACAATCTGCATATAACGGTCTCGTTTCGAACGCACAAATTCAAATATTGACGGAAACAGCTACAATATTGACAGAATTTTGTATTTTCCTTCCAGTGGCTTAAGGTTTATCGTTTTTGCACATCTTTGAGTTATTGCTGTCAGAAGCTGGTTTCAAGAGGATTCAAGTTTTTGAAAGTCAAATATTCTCCGTTAAAATATATTTTCGTCAGATTTTGAAAGCCACTTCACAATGATAAAAATATTGGTTTCTATTGAATAATTGAATCTGAATGTTTTTAACATTGAGCAAATGGCATGTTCAAATTGTCATATTATAACGTTGAGCTATCCCTTTCAATGAATTTTTCTCCTCTGCCATATATGGTCTGCCGATTGAACTATTTATTCCGCTAGTGCATATGACCACCTTTAGACGGGCACGACATAATTGTGTTTGAAATTCAAACAAAAAAAAGTCACTTTACTTATGACTTAAATTACTTTCAGGAAGGTTCAACCATTCTTCTAATATCAAATCCATTTAACAATTGCAATTTCAAATTTTTTTTAATTCGAGCGTATTATTTGCCATTTGTGTGAGTTTGAACATTACAAATAGTGCGTCCAAAAATCATTAGTATAAATGGAAAAAAATTGCACCACTTTTTAAAAACAATGACATTCAACATAGCCTAATATATGGAAAATAACATTCAATATATCCGAGAAACGTAAAAGACATAATTCATGTCAAATAGAGATGTACCAATACATTATAAATGTTCAGTTTTAATTCTTTTTAAATTATCTCAATTGTAATGTAAGATTCAAACGCACTAATACTTATCCAATTCCAAATACATTGAAAATTCCATTGGTTTTCTGGGGAAATTATTAAATCATAGCGAAATCGCTAGAAATTGTTGTTTAAAAATCTATTGAAAATTGTTAATGATATTCTTCCAGTTTCTGTTTGGCCGAAAAGTTTTCGACGAAAACACAGCATTTTTCGCTATATAATGAACTAACTATAAAATATCAGCCAAATTCAAAATTAATACATTTGTTTGTCAATTTAGCACAATTTTCGTGGAAATAATTAATCAAAAATACTCAATGAATATGTTAAGGTAAATATCTAGGTAAATATCAAAATTAGTTTATTGAAAATTTTACGACAGATATGTCAAGCTATTTTTGCTTCAAAACGCTTAATATTTCTTCAGCTTTTTACATGAAGCAAACACAAATCATAATCAATGGTTTCTCCATAGTCATGAGAAACCATAGAAAATTCTTCAAATTTCATTTGCTAAAATTGGAACAAAGGCCGAAAAGCCAAAAACCAATAGGTCGACAGATATGTATATTATAAACAAGCTTTATGAGTAATGGCAAAATCTCATCACAAACTCACGTTCATAGTTTTTACAAATGAATTGACAGGTTTTATCACGTGTATATATAAAATATATTTTAAAGTATCACAGATTTTTACTAAATATTCGAATCGTTTTTATTCATAGCTTCATTTGGTGGCATTAATTTTTTTTCACATTTTCAGCTTCAAAAACATTTGTTTTCTCTTTCTTTGATATTTCTCTATAAAATTGTGCTTTGTATTTCTTTGATTGCCCAAATCAAAAGTAAATATTTGTATTTCATTCATTCATTTATCACTGCGCTCATTTCGAAAATAAACAGTGAATTAAAAAATGAATTTTGAACCTTGCCACATGTTATTTTATATTTACGTAACAACGCTGTGTTCATACAATAGAATCATAAGGAGAAAATAAATAAATGCTGATAAGCACATCAGCTGTTTTGTTGTCGCAGTAAAAAAAAGTCGATTCGTTTATCACACAAAAGTTCTAGAAACCTCTCAAATGTATTTACATTGTATGATGTGTGTGAAGACCAAACCATCCAAATGTTTCTCGATGTTTCAAAAGGCAAAATACAGAACGAATTGAATGTTCGAGAAATGATGAGAAAGACATTATATCTCTACAAAATACAAACACTACTACAGCAAATACAGCGTGGAAAAGGTATAAATACCGTACACGGCGTGGAAGGAGACAGTTTACAAAAAAAGAGTGAAATAATCTCAATAAGCAACGACAAAGAAAGAAGAAAACGTAGAGAAGTTTTAAATGCGGGCAAAGAGAATCGTAAGAACAAGTGAACGTAATATAATTGTGGTGAAAAATAAAGAATAATTTTTATTAAATTTCGTTTTTTTTCTCCTTCTTCAAATGCCTGCTATTGGAATTGATTTGGGAACAACTTATTCGTGTGTTGGAGTATTTCAACATGGAAAAGTGGAAATAATTGCAAACGATCAAGGCAACAGAACAACACCGAGCTATGTGGCATTCACAGATAGCGAACGTTTGATTGGTGATGCGGCCAAAAATCAAGTCGCCATGAATCCGAAAAATACCATCTTCGATGCAAAGCGTTTGATTGGCCGCAAATACGATGATCCAAAAATTCAAGACGATTTAAAACACTGGCCATTCACAGTCGTAAGCGAAAATGGAAAACCAAAAATTGTGGCCGAATTCAAAGGTGTATGCATGCGATTCGCACCCGAAGAAATAAGTTCGATGGTTTTGACCAAGGTGAAAGAAACGGCCGAAGCATATTTGGGCGAAACAATCACAGACGCTGTCATCACAGTTCCAGCCTATTTCAATAATGCACAGCGCGAAGCGACTAAGGTTGCCGGTATGATTGCTGGTTTGAATGTGCTTCGAATTATCAACGAACCAACTGCCGCCGCTTTGGCATACGGTTTGGACAAAAATCTCAAGAGCGAAAAGAACGTGCTGATTTTCGATTTGGGCGGCGGTACATTCGATGTATCAGTTCTAACAATTGATGATGGCTCACTATTCGAAGTGCGATCAACAGCCGGTGACACACATTTGGGCGGTGAAGATTTCGATAATCGATTGGTTACTCACTTTGCCGAAGAATTTAAACGAAAATACAAAAAGGATTTGACACAAAATCCAAGAGCATTGCGACGATTGCGAACGGCCGCCGAACGAGCCAAACGAACACTATCAGCCAGCACTGAAGCCACCATCGAAATCGATGCACTGTATGAAGGTGTTGATTTCTATACGAAAATCTCTCGTGCTCGTTTCGAAGAATTGTGTGCCGATTTGTTCCGTGCCACATTGCAACCAGTAGAAAAAGCACTTGGCGATGCTAAATTGGACAGATCGAAAATCGATGAAATCGTTTTAATCGGTGGATCAACGCGAATTCCAAGGATACAATCACTATTGCAAAACTATTTCAACGGAAAACAATTGAATTTATCAATTAATCCATTTGAAGCGGTTGCTTACGGAGCAGCTGTCGAAGCTGCTATTCTAATTGGCAACAAAGATTTTAAATGTGAAGATTGTCTTTTTGTCGAAGTTTCACCGCTTTTGCATGGTAAAACATCTAGAGGAGTTGTAACTAAATTGATCGAACGAAAAACAAACAAACGTAAAAATTCAGAATTTATTTCAACAACGGAACACGCTACACAATTCAAAGTTTTGAAGATAAGTGAACAATGAGCAATAAGCATTCATAAAAATGGTAATTATATTTTGGATGAAATAGGAATGACAATTCATTTTATTAAATTTTAATTTTGAATGTTTTGCGTAAAACTGAGTGTATTCAATATAGCACCATTCGACCGTGCTAGAAACGTAACCATTCGAATTTGCGAACAAACAATTTTTTTTTATGAAGAATTTGAAAAATCAAAATCACACTCCTCAAAAATACATTCTCTTTCCATAAATTTTAATAATCATCACTTTAATTTTCATTTTCATTTTTTCCACAATTTCATTAAAATAAAACAATATTAATTTACAAATTTTCATATTGACCGAATTTATATAATTTTACAGCATTATAAATTAAGATTGGAATTTTCGTGGACAAATCAAAGGCAGTCGTCTTATTGGTCATCTGAAGTTGAATTAAAACTTTCGATTTCCATGCAATTTCAATCGAAGTGAAAATGATAATATCTTGTGAAAACAATAATCAAAATTCTGTTTTCCTTTAGGCAAGTTGATTTACACATTCGAAACTTTTATTATACACGTCGAAACCGAATAACATCGATTTGAATAAGATTGGTTGCACGTCATTTGTTATTTATTTTATAAAGTGTAGATCCGATTTCATTATTGAATATAAAGATATTGTAGTGACGATCGTCACATCATCGATGATGTTTTGGTCCAACAGCAGTTCTAACAATGATGCCAACAATAGCAAGAAATGCAGCAGATTTGATAACATTCTTTGGCTTTGCCTGACAAACCAATCCAAGAGCCGTGCCAATAGTACCGCGATGTAAATAAAAGTAGTTGCATGTGAACATGGACGCAAATGTGAATATGAACTTGAAAATGGCATTCCTCTTGCTTCCATCTCAATAGTTTGATCACATAGAGCCACAATGTAAGTAGCAGTTTTAAGAATCATGCTGCTTCGACTAACTTTTTTTCTTTCTTCAGATCGATAGTCATTGCTTTTCATTTAATTGTGAAGCTGTGAAATAAAAAGAAACGTAAATTAAAAATTCATTTAATATTCAAATTAAAAATTCATTTAATATTCAAATTATTTATTTACGAAAAACCAGCAAATTCAGTATTTTAATCCATTTTTCGTATTCTTTGATAATTCTCATTCCGTAGAATTGATGCACTTGATGAGTGAAGTTTATATTGGAATTTTAACTATTGGTTAATAGTAATAACAAGAAGAATTTTATTGCATAAACATATGAGCTTAGATTTATTTTGTTCGGAAAATGAAATTCATTGCAAATTGGAATTATGTATTAAATCATAATTTCTTCTTTATATAGATTCCGGGAGAAAATGAACAAAACCTGATTTTTGAATTTTCATAATATAAAAAATATGGATTGCAATTGTTTAGAGCACAAAAATGTGAATATCTAGAAATGGAAGATGTATCACCACAATATCAAATTCAAATTATATCTTGTATGGTGCTAATCGTAATCAATATTTGGAATTCTAATATCATGTTAAGCCATTCCTTGGTAGCATCACCGATCGGATTCGGGTGGTAAACTCTAGGGTAAACTTTGTAGATTTTTGCAAAGGAACTAGAATGAACCGATTTCAGAACAGAGTAATCTTGTATAAAATGAAGGAAACTAATGATCCTTACATTATTAGAAACTCAATGAGTTGATGTGAAAATCAAAAGAAAAACTGATAGAAAATACACAATATTTCGAGTTTTGTGTTATCGTTATTCATTCACTTACTAAATTCTGAATATAACCGACCTTTTGGCTTTCAAAATTCAAATGATAAAGTACAGTTTTGCAAAGTTTGGGAAAGTTTTCGATTTTATGCTTAACAATTTAACAGAATAAGTCATTTATATATTTCTGTTTATGTCTTGACCACTCATTTTTATTATAATCGTCATGCATCGAACCATTTAATTACAATGTGATTGGCTAATAAAAACTCCTCATTTATAACAAATATAATCCATTTCTAGTCTTCTGTCAAGATTTGAGCGCATTCCATCAATTATTAAGCAAGTTATCGGCTTTTTTGTTTTGAAAAAAAATGGAAAAAAACGAATTCAGCGTTTTACATCCGTAAGATGAGCTTTTCCGCACTGAAAATCCAACGCATACAATTTATCCAATTTCTGTTACGAATTCACTACATTTTATCTTGAAATAACATGTTTCACGTTTTTCGATAATCAAAACTACTTTCTCTCTAGCTAACGTAGCCCCATAATAATAATAATATATTTATTTAGATTTCTCCATAAAAAACAACATTACAGTTTTTACATTAAATTCAGTTAATAGTATTATAATACATAGTTTTTTAATTTATTTTCAAACAATTTTAAAGAATCAACTTGTCTAATTACATTTGGAATGGCATTATAAAGTTGAATTCCCCTATAAAATTGGGCATTTTGACTACACATTTTGGTAGCATTAGTGACTGCAATTGTATTAGCAGTCCTTAAATTTCTATTGTGAATTTGCGCCCTATATTGAATTTTATCTGTGAGATATTTTGGAGCTAGACCCCTTTCAATTTTATTTTTAAATAATAAAGTTCTAAAAATTATCTGTTGCTTGACATTCATACATTTCAACGAATTGAATAGAAAATTAACACTAGTATCACGGTTTACATTTAGAATTTGTCTCATACATTTAATTTGCAACTTCTGAAGCCTACACTGACATTAATTTGACAGCGAATACCACAACCTTTGTTTTGAAATGTCATATTTCCAACGAAAATTGTAAAGTTTACAACCATGGTTGGAATTCTATACATCACAGATTTGTTTGCACTAATACCAACTTGCTTGAGCGCGCAATTGAAATGTCACATTTACAACCAAATACGCAAATGCTTTGGTATTAGTGCAAACAAATCTGTGATGTATAGAATTCCAACCATGGTTGTAAACTTTACAATTTTCGTTGGAAATATGACATTTCAAAACAAATGTTGTAGTATTTGCTGTCAAATTAATGTCAGTGTATCAATGTTAATGTTACTAGATAAAAATAGAATAGATGCGCAATAAGTAAAATGTGGTTGAATGAGTGACTTATATAAATATTCTTTTTGACTTTTGTTTAAAACATTTCTTAATCTACTTAAAACTCCAACTTTTTTACCTACTTTTTTATCAAATTTGAGTTGATCATCAATAAAAACCCCCAAATATTTTATTTCATTCTCAATTTCTAATCTCGAATCATTAATAAATATATTTATGTTATTTCGATCGACAGCTTTATTTGTGATAATCATTGTTTTTGTTTTGTCAACGTTCAGTTTCAGTTTAATTTGGCATAATTTATCAAAAAGTCTACTTAAGTCTTCATTAATTTTTTTAATTGCCTCATCAATCTCATTAGTAGAAATAAATATAAGTGTATTTTCAGCAAACATTTTAACTGTACAGTATTTAATGCAAGATGTTATACAATTTATGTACAAAATAAATAATAATGGGCCTAACATCGAACCTTGGGGCACACCCAAGTTATTATCACGTTTATCCGATACTACATCACCAATTTTTACAACTTGACTTCTGTTTGTTAAGTAACTTCTGAACCACTGAAGAGACAACGGCTGTACTCCGTATTGTTTTAACATTTCAATTAGTAAATTCGGTTCAATGACCTCAAATGCACGTTGAAGATCCAGAGAAACCAAGATTGAAACTTGCGATTTATTTTGCGCCGCTCTCAAATCAAAAAGTACATCATTGATTGCTGTTTCACATGAGTGCAACGAACGAAATCCCGACTGACATTGGTTCAGAAGGTTATTTGACTGAACGAAGCCGTTAAATTGATTGTACGCTAGCTTTTCTATCACTCTTTCAATGCATGGTAACATATTAATAGGACGATATTCATTAATAAGTACAGTACCGCTCTTCTTTTGAATTGACAAAATTGTAGACTGTTTAAGTGCCTCAGGAAAGATCCCATTGTTGAACGATTCATTAATGATATTGGTCAATTGTAAGCCAATAACAAAGATCGTATCCCACAATACAGTTGGCTTAATAAAAAACTCATTGGTGTTGTCTTTCAGCTCTTTGATGCACAATTTTATCTCTGTTAATGAAACACTACGAAATTCAAAAGAGAGATTTTCAACAGTAATTATGTCATTTTCATAGATTTTGAGCGGTATGCGTTCGTGCAGCTGAACAATGCTAGTCACAAAAAATTCATTAAATTTGTTAACAATATCAATATCGTCGACGAATGATTTGATCACCACATTTTATATAAGAAATTTCAACTGATTCTTTACATAAAAACGACTTCAGCACTTTCCACGTTCTCTTGATGTCTCCTTTTACACGATCTAATTTCCTTTGGTTCGATTCGTATTGTTTTGTGCGTATATTGTTTTTGTATTCATTTTTGAAAACTCTGTATTCATGCCATTTTTCATTGATATTAGCTGTTGCAAATTGAGCGATTTTATACAATCTGTTTTTTTCTAATCGCATATTTTCCAAATCAATGTCGAAAAAGTTGTCATCATTTCTGATTAATTTCTTTGATTTGAATTGACTAGTACTCAAGCTTAACACATTTAACAGCCAATTCATTTTGACATTCAATGATGCTTGATCAATGAACTGCCACGAAAACATGTATGATTCAAGTATGTCACAGAGTTTCAAACGATCGTAGTCTTTCCATATGGTGATTTGGCGAGTTTTTGGTTTAATTGATTCACATTTCTCGCATATATTAATTTCCAAAATCGCATGATCGGAAATTTTATCATCAATCAAAACAGAACATTTAATGTTTTTAGACACAATATTTGACAGACACAAGTCAATTAATGACGATGAATTTTGTGTTGGTTGGACCATTTACAAGCTGCTTTATGCCATTATCATCACAGAAATTTTTCAGTCTTCTTATATGAACTGAATCAGCATGCATATCAATATTGAAGTCGCCACATAGCATAATAGTTCTGTGATCAGGAATGTTATTAAACCAGTTTTCAAAAGAGTTTAACACTAGGGATTTGTTTTCACTCGCAGACAGATATACACCAGACATAAAAACAGGCATTTTATTTACAAATATATCAAAGGATAAAAACCATGCTAAATTTTCACTAATAATAGATACATTGTCATATTTAATCGAATTATGTATAAATGCACACACGCCACCAGTATGTTTAGAATGAGACAAACAATTCACAAAATTATAATCTTTTAGTCGAAAGTCAGCAATATCACAGTCCTCAGTTACATGCGTTTCATTTCGAAAAACAATCAATGGGTTTTTTTTCTTTATCACATATTTTAACTCAGTAAAATTATTTCTTAGGCCTTGGATATTGGAGCATAAAACAGTAATAATAGCCGATGGTTGCTATTCCGATGCGTTGTATTCAATTTTGTTAACCAGTGATTCAATTCGGCGCTTATATACAGGGCATTCAGTGATGTTTTGTGTCGATTTTGGTTTTTGATTTAGCGTTGGCTGAATAACAGTTATTAGGTGCGTGCAAAAAAAATGTCGATTTTTTCGGTGAAAAGAAAATTTTATTTCATAACTAAATGAATGAGCATTTCAACCAATGTATTCTCCATCGTTAGCTATGACTTCGCGCCATCTTTCAGGAAGTTGATGGATTCCGCGTTTAAAGGATTCCTCATCTTTTGAAGCAATCCAGTCAGCGACCCATTTCACCGCCAGGTCAATTTGCATCGATCGAAACAAATAGTAGTCCGAAGGAGCAAGGTCTGGAGAGTACGGGAGTTGATCAAGCTCATCCCAGTCGAAGACTTTTTTCTTTTTTTTACGATGTTTTCACGATGTGGCTTGGCATTATCATCGTGAAAAAAAACTTTGTCTTGTTTAGTCGCTATTCGTGGATGTTTCACCTTCAATGCTTGCTCCATTTTGATCAATTGTTGTTCGTAGCACTTACCATCAACCGTTTGGCCAGGTTTCAGCAGCTCATAATACACGACACCTTCCTGATCCCACCAAATGCACAGCATAACCTTCTGGCAATGAATGTCTCGTTTTGATAGCGAAGGCCTGGATCAATATACGCTGCTTTACGCTTGGGATTGTCGTAATAGATCCATTTTTCATAGCCAGTAACAATTTGACTCAAAAAACCACGTTTTTTGTGTTCAGCAAGGTGTTTTTTGCGTTTTAGATGATGTTTCATGGATTTTACTGCCGCTTCCCAAATGCCACATTCATGAGGTGCAGATGGCCTAATGAAATGCCATTCTGTTCCGTTTACTTGTATTGTGTGTTGTACTTTCTCTTCTTGTCATATTTTCAACGCTTTTTGTAACTCATTCCTTGCTTCTATGAAATTTGTACCGTGATCACTGTACACCTTTTCTGGATTGCCTCTTCTACTTACAAATCCTTGATACGCATTCAAGAAATCATCTGAAGATATGCCTTAAGTCGCTTCCAAATGTATGACTCTTGTGACTAAACAGACGAACGCCGCTATCCAGCCTCTCGTATCTGGCAGATTTCGTAAGCGTGTGCTCAATTGCTCATGTTCAATTTGTCTGATAAACGCCTGGTATATTGTCCTGCCATATCAACGCCAACATTTTGAAATGGATGCGCTGGTTTTATTGTGATTTCTGGCAGTTCTGTCATTATTTGCTTGCATGTTACTTGTGCTTGCGTGACGCATCCTTTACATATATTAATGTAACGCTTTGTTTCGTCTCTCAAATTCGGAATCCAAAATTTCTTTCGAATAAACTGTATCATCATCTGTGCACCTCCGTGCAGTGTTGCTTTGTGTGCGTAACTGTAACGTAATTAGCAAATACGACAGCCTAGATTTCTGTGGTATGATATACTGATGCCTCTTGTCGTATGCGATATTCGCTTTGTCAATTCTACCGTTTACTCTCAGCATCTCATTCGAATGTACACTTAAATTGGTTCAAAAATAAACTATGTTGCCTTTGCTATACATTTAAAATACATTGCGCTCAGCTTGGTTGATAGATACCGTTAAGTGTTCAAAATTATTTTGCAGGCAATGTAATCAATCTTTTTGAGATCTGCAAAAAGCCAGTAGTCACTGGGGGCCAGATCAGGCGAATATGGAATGTGGGAGCAATTCAAATCGTAATTCGTTGAATTTGACCATTGTTTGCATTGACTTATGGACCGGTGCATTGTCTTGATGAAACAATATTTTTTCTTTGCCATGTGAGGGCGTTTCTCTTTGATTATTTCATTCAATCGATCCAACAGCGCTATGTAGTAGTCGCTATTGATTCTTTTACCCTTCTCAAGATAATCGATGAACAAAATACCATGAGCATCCCAAAAAACTGAGGCCATAACCTTGCCAGCCGACTGCTGGGCTTTTGGGTACTTCGAGACGGCTTTCACCGGCTGCAGTCCATTCAGCAGACTGCTGATTTGGTTCTGGTGTGAAATGATGTATCCATGTTTCGTCCATGGTCACATATCGGCGCAAAAAATCCAATTTATTCCGCTTGAAAAGGTCCAAACACTGCCCGGAATCATCGATACGTTGTTACTTTTGCTCTGGTGTCAACAAACGCGGCACCCATTTTGAGCAGAGCTTTTTCATACCCAAATGTTCATGTAAAATCGTAAACACACTGCCTTCTGATATCTTCACGGCCTCTGCTATCTCCTTTAACTTCAATTTACGATCAGCTATCACGATTTTTCGAATTTTCACGATGTTTTCTTGAGTAACTGCCGTATTTGGCCTGCCTAAGCGGTTGCTTTGGATCGGGAACATTTGTCCCATAGCCGAAAATGTATGTTATAAACGAATTTCCGGACGTGGGGCATTTGATAACATTGTGAAGCTTATAAAAAATCGACGATAAAAATCGGTTGATATTCAGTTTCAAGGAACATAGAGCCAAAAGAGCAGTTCTCAATTTCATTGGTGATATTACTGGTGATTTATTTGGTGTGTTGGGATCACGATTTGCTCAGCAGTACGTAAACGATATCTCAAGTTTGGAAAATAATCAAGAACATTTAATGTCTCTTTGGAAAAATCACACATCAATTTTGAATTGAACGATTAATATAATTCGAAAAGATGAAAATGAAATTATATTACAACGAGATAATATTTTGGCATTAGTAGCTACATTAAAATATAACGCTGATCAACAGCAATCCATTGACAATTTTCACATGATTTGGTCATATATATTTCACTTAATTACTGATTATGAGAGACAGCAGGAGATGTTATTGGACATTCTGAGTGGAGCTAACAAAAATCATATCGATTTTAATTTACTCCATCTACATCAGATTAGAGAACAATTGATTCTAATCAAGAAACATATTTCTGATGATTTTTCTCCTCCTGAAGGAACTGACTTTTATAAATTAACAAAAATTACACAATTTTTTACAGAAAATAAACTATTTTTTGTAATCGCTATTCCTCTTATAAACGATGAAAAGTTTCAAATGTATAAAATTCATCCAATTCCGTTCAAAGTTGAGAATAAAACATATAAAATTAAAACCAAACTCATTCTTTTGATAGTATCACTCAACAGACAAAAATATCAATTGATTAAAGCTTCATTCAAAAATTTGATTCTCGCCGCGGAAATGGCTTCTTAGCCAGAATCTTAATGCTCCTTGCATGTGAACTCTGTTTAATCATCGCACTTATACACCATGTGATTATCCTGTGCAAAACAAAAACGATTGGACCGAACTAGATGAATCCAATAAATGGTTATACTTTATCTATTCTACAACTGAAATCATCACAGTGTGTGGTGAGCATGTCAATCGTCACATTCTATCTGGCAGTGGGATTATAAAATTGCAATCAACAACAACAACAACAACAACAACAATCATTTAAAGACCATTAATGCCTTTCAGCGTCTGGTCTGTTTTGTAATGGTCGGCCAACAACAATTCTCCTCCAACATACCCTATCGAGAGCCAGGTCTTCAGTTTCCCTATTCCAGTCATACCCTCTTTCATTCAAATCATTTTTTACCGAATCCAAATATCGTCTTCGCGGCCTACCTCTACCTCTCGGTGCATTCACTTCAGCATTCAAAATTAACTTTGGCAAACGATACTCATTCATACGCTGTACATGACCAAACCATCTCAACTTAGACTTTCTTGTTACTTCATCAATCGAATCCACATTCAAATCTTCCCGTATTCTTTCATTCCTAATTCTATTTTCCCATTGATCCCTACGCGATACACTCGAAATCATACGCAACACTTTCATATCAGCTACTTCTAAATTATGAATTAAATTATTTGAATCGACCCAGCTCTCGCTGCCATACGTGATAGTTGGTCTGAAGATTGACCCATGAATCATCAACTTCGTCTCCTTACTCAACTCTCGCTTATTAAAATTGCAATCTCATTGCACATTTCGTGATACTGAGCATGAACTGATATCTAGTAGATATTATCTACATCCGATATGCAAGATGTTTCAAATGATTTTTTTGTGCCGAATTTAAGCTTAAATGTTTTGTTGCGGTCGCACTGTGAGAAATATATTCGAATGAATAATTTTATTGAATGAGAATGAATGGAATGAATGTGAATGAATGTGAATGAATGTGAATGAATGTGAATGAATTGTGAATAAATGTGAATGAATATATGCAAAATGAGGGAGAGTGAGAAAGAATGTATGATGTATGAATCTTACTTTTTGCAAATGAGTTATGAATATACAACAAAGTGATAGAGAGAGAAGAAAGAAAGAAAAAGAAAGCAATGTGATTAGAGCAGGTGAGGTTTGCAGTATGTCGGAGCAATACACAGTGAAAGCAATGTATGAAAGTAGGTCTGTGTATTGCAATGAAAAAATGCAAGAGGTTGTGGCGGACTGAAAGTCCACGCACACCCAAAGAGGAAAAGAAAAGTTATGAATTTAAAGGCGGCAGAGCTAGTCCACGCGCCAAGTAATAGGACCAATGTAAATCAGTCCCGTAAAAAGAAAAAAACAACCAATAAAACGCACAGTTTTCAGTTGAGATTTTTTCCTATCTTTATTGAAGCACCTTATGACTACTTAACAATATTGCTTATACATTGCTATGGTGAATTATAAGGATGATGAACTGAAAAATTGAGTTTGAAACAAAGGTTTATATTTTTTTTTTTTTGATAATTTGATAATTAGTTTACTTATGTTAAATATACGTGTTTTGTGTTTCTGATTGTATGTATGTGTGTGTGTGTGTGTGTGTGTGTGTGTATGTGTGTGTGTGTGTCTGTGTCGTACCATACTCCCCCGCCTTGAGCGATGTAGCTCAATCATTTAGTTGTTAATTCCGCTTGTCTTTCTTCTTCATTGTCGCTGATTGGTAACATACTTAGCTTGTGAATAGGTCGCCTTAAAACTTTAGATCGACATAGTACATCGACTGCTCTTACCAAACCGTCGGTTCCTGGAAATGTTTTGATTATTTTACCCAAAGACCAGCATGTCACTGGTTCATTGTCTTCAGATACGAGTACAATTTGATTGACTCGTATATTTGGTTGCTCCTTTTTCCACTTTCTACGAGCTTGCAATGTTTGTATGTACTCTTTTGACCATAGTCGCCAAAAGTCGCCACGTAATCGTTGCAAATATTGGTAATGATTCAACCGATTTACTGGAATATGTGAAACATCCGGTTCTGGGAGCGTATTGAGCGCTTTGCCGATCAAGAAGTGACCCGGTGTAAGTGCTTCGTATTCATCAATTTGCGTTGGGAGTGCCCATAGTGGTCGAGAATTTACAATTGCCTCAATCTCTATGATCAATGTGTTAAAATCTTCGAAGCACAAACGAATATTTCCTAAGACACGCTTAAGATGATGTTTCATAAGTTTGACACTACTTTCCCATCCACCAAAATGTGGTGCGCGAGCTGGAATTGTAGTCCAATTGATACGATTATTTGTTAATGTCTTGTTTAAATCACCATCTGCGTTTGCCAGTGCTTGATCAATCATTACTTGTATCTCAAACGCTGCTCCGATAAAATTCTTTGCATTGTCTGAAAACATACATTTTGGAATACCGCGTCTAGCAATAAAACGTTTGAATGCTTTAAGAAACTGTGCGGATGATAAATCGCTCACTAATTCAAGGTGTACTGCCCTAGTCGTGAGGCATACAAAAACTGCAACATAACCCTTGACAAAAGGTGCATTTTTGCGTGTAGATGATTTTATATCGAAATAACCAGCATAATCTACGCCTGTAAATGTGAACGGTATTGTTTCTTCAAGCCGATACGATGGGATTTCACCCATTTTTTGTATCAGTAACTTTTTCTTGAAGCGGAAGCAAGTGATACATTTATGAATTACCGTTTTTATGTCCTTTCTGCCATTCAAAATCCAAAATTTTTGACGCAATTTCTGCGCAGTCAGACCATAACCACCATGTAACGTTTGTTCATGTGCATGACGTACCAATAGAGTTGTGAAATCATGCTTCGATGGTAAAATAATAGGATGCTTCTCGCTCTCTGAAAGAAACGATTTTTGAATGCGTCCACCCACCCGTAAAACACCATGTTTATCGAGAAATGGATCTAAGTTAAGGATTGGACTTTTATTATCAATGGCCCGGTTTTTTTGTAACTGTTTAATTTCAGTTAAAAAGCATTCTTGTTGAACCAATTTAATTAGTTTATTTTCGGTTTCTATTAATTCCTTACTCGTGATTGAATCCTTTGTTTTAGTTTTTATTTCTTTCCATCGAAGACAACGTGAAATCACGCGCAACATCCTTTCATATTTTGAAAACATTCTTATAATACAATTGGATTCGTTTGTTTTAACAATAGCAACAATCATTTGCTTGCGTTCCTCTAAATTTTGTTTTTGTCCATATTTTTGTAATTCTGTTTTTGGCCACATCTCGTTGGTTTTCAAAAGAAATTCTGGTCCATGCCACCATAACTGGAATCGTTCTAATTCGATCCGAGTCATTCCACGCGATGCGCAATCGGCTGGATTTTGGGAGGTCGGAACATGTCTCCATTGATGTGATGGTATTAAATTTTGTATTTCTGTTACTCTGTTTGCAACATATGTTTTCCATCGACTCGGGTGATTTGCGATCCAATGGAGAACGATTTCGGAATCAGTCCATGCCTGTTGTTGCAAATTTGGAATTCTTAATGCGACCTTTACCTTTTCCGTTAAATTTGCGAGCAGCACTGCTGCATTCAATTCCAAACGTGGTATTGTTAACTTTTTTAATGGAGCGACCTTGGTTTTGGCTGCTATCAGTTGGAGTTTGATATTTCCATCCGCTTCTTCCACGCGAATGAATATAACACTTGACATGCCTCTTTCTGACGCATCGCAAAATCCCTGTAAAGAGACGCTTTTGATATCGTTTTTTAACCCGATCCATCGTGGCACCCTTACTGTACATGGGCTAGCGAATTGTTGACGAATATTTATCCATTCATGAATTATCTCGTCGGGTAATTTTTCATCCCATTCGACCTGTAAGAGCCATAGTTTTTGCATAAACATTTTTGCTGTTATGACACAAGGTGATAACCAACCGAGTGGATCGAAAAGTTTGGATATTGCTGATAGAATTATTCTTTTTGTTATTGTTTGGGTATTATTTCTTTCAATTGGTAAAAATAAAAATGTATCTGTCTGTTGATGCCATTTTATACCAAGAGTTTTGAATACGTTCGACGGTGAGTCATCTTTATCATCATCTTTTAGTTCACTTAAAATTTTTTCATCGTTTGCCTTCCATTTTCTGAGTGAAAATCCATATTCTAAAAGTGTATCTGACAGTTTTCTTATTATTTGTTTTGCTTCATCAAGTGTATTGACTGAATCAAAATAATCATCAACGTAAAATTGTTTTTTAATTTTTTCTGACAATTCGGGTGAGAGTGCAATAATCTCATCTGCGATTAAAAATAATGTTCTAATGGCCAGAAATGGCGCACTCGACACACCAAAAGTTACAGTTTTCAAACGGTAACTTTTTATTTCAGATTCACCTGGTGCTTGACGGAGGATTCTCTGGAATTCCGAATGTTCCGGATCAACCCAAACCTGACGATACATCTTTTCGATATCACCAGTTATTGCGAACTGGTTTTTTCGCCAATGAATCAAAATTGAGAATAAATCATTCTGTATTGTAGGGCCAACTAATAATTGACTATTTAATGAATTGCCGTTGCTTGTTTTGCAACTAGCATCATAAACTGCTCTTACTTTAGTTGTAGTGCTTGATTCCTTGAATACAGGATGATGAGGTAAATAATTGTGTTGCTGTATGGTTGTGTCAGCCAATTCCATTTGATTTAAGTTTAAATATTCTTGAATGCTTTCATCGTATTTTGCTCTGAGACTAGGATTGGTTAAAAAACGTTTTGTCATGTTTGTATATCGTTTTTCTGCTATGAATTTTGACTCACCTAGCTCAGGTTTTCCGTTTTTAAATGGTAATTGAACCATAATTCGACCATCCAAACAACGTCTTGTTGTTTTTGCATAAACTTCTTCGGCCAATTGTTCATCTGGCGTGAAATGTTTTGCTTTTGGAATTTCTTCACTTTCCCAAAAACGTTTTAACTCGTTCGACAGGTCTTCATTGGATATTTTTAACGTGAAGATTGATGCAACCATTTTTTGTCCACCATCACCGCCTGAAATTATCCAGCCAAGCTCTGTTTTTTGAGCGATCGGTTGTCCGGTCTTGCCCTTAACAAGTCCATCTAAAATTATTTCAGCGTGAACGGCGGAGCCAAGTAAAATGTCTATTCGACCACTTTTCATCCATTCGTGATCGGCCAATTCTAAATTATTCAAATGAGTGAAATTTTCATTGATTTGTGTTGTTGAGACTGACGTGATGTTTGGTACAACAAGTGCTGGAATTTTCAAATTATAACTTGGCTTATGAACTGATTTTATTTGGCACGTTGTTTTCTTTTTAACGTTATAAGCCACCGTATCACATACACCAAGAATAGGAACGCCAATAATAATTTCAGGTAATTTGAGTGCGTTACATAAACGTTTTGTTATTACATTTGCGGTGGCACCCTGATCTATCAGTGCTCGTGCATAAACATTTTGATTTCCATTACTAACTTGGATTATAGCAGTTGCCAGAGTGACATTCTTTAAACGGTGTTTCTCATCCATGTGAAGAATAATTTCACTTTGCATTTCCAGTGCTTGTAATTCTTCTGGATCTAACGACACTTCGTTGTCAAGCGAAATATTACAAATTCGTGTTGGAGGATGTAAAATCGTATGATGTCGCATATTACATTGACGACATGAATATTTAGATATGCACTTCTCGACTGGATGTGGAAATAAGCAATTCGCACAGAGACCCATCTCTGTTACGTGCTGAATTCTGTCTTCAGCTGGTAACTTGTTCAACTGCGGACACTGAAATGAAAAATGTTCACCCATTTGTTTGCAAATATTGCATACTTTCTTCTGATTTGAATTAGTAGTGGTAATTAACACCTTCGATTGTCGATTGACTGAACCAACTTGATTTTTAGACGTTGTTCGAGTCGTGGCTACAGTTTTTAAAATGTTTATTCGAATCTCCAAAAATTCACCCAATTCGGTGACTGTTGGAATGGTTTCACGCCCCTGAATTCGTTCTTCCCAATGCTGAATGCTTTTTTCATCAAGTCTTTGAGTTAACAAAAAAATGAGAATCGAATCCCAAGACCCCGTATCGATACCAAAACTGTTAATCGCAGCGATGCATTCATTCATTACATCGAGCATTTTCGTCAATGCTTCTACCGATTCGGACTTTGACGCTTCTAATTCGAATAATCGCTTCAAATTTGCATTAATTATTGTTCGTTTTTTATCGTAATTTTTTTTCAAAATCTCCCATGCTCGATTGTAGCTGCCAGCCACCATTGGTAAGTGTCGGACCTTGTTTGCGGCATCGCCCCGCAAATACCCTTTTAAATAAGTGAACCGACAAATATCGTCGATTATAGCTGGGAATGTGTTCTGGCATGTTGCTTTGAATTCTGGCCATTCAATTTCATTACCAGAAAAAGGTTTGATTTGCAACGGAGGCAGTTTAATTGTGGCTGGTAAACCTATGGTTGAATTGTTGTAATTTTGATCATTTGTTTCATTTCTATTATCAACGAATGGCGTTACAACTGGATTTTGTGCAACATTCAAAAAGTTGTTGTGTACATTATTGCGGGAAATGTTTGACTCATGGGCTTGAGTATTATTCAAGGTAGTACCATTGCTTGAGACCGAACCATGCACGTTTTCATCACGACTGTTTGGCATATTTTGCTCCACAATGCTAGCCCGTCGCATCATTGTCATGGATTCATGAAACATGCTTGCATCTTCAGGCATTAATTCGGTTATTCTAGCTAATCCCGATATATACATTTCGTGAATGCGAGCGTTTTCAGTAATAAACGCATCGGTACCAATCCAATCACGAGAATTCTCGAGCTCATTGGTGTTAGTTCGAAAATCAACCCATAATTCTTCGAGTGCTTCTTTTCGGCTCAATAGATCAACTACTGTTGTCTCTTTTTCAAATGCACCAATGACTCTTGTTTGACGCTCAATGTCATTTACCAACCGTTTTCTCGTAAAATTGAGCCGTTCAATTTTATTTGCCATTTTTTTTTTATTTATATATATTTTTTTTTTTTTTTTGTTTGGCTTTTATTCAGCTCTTTTCGAAAACTTTTTTTTTTGTATATAGATTGTATATTTTTTTTTTTTTATTATGGCTCTTCTTGAGCTCTTTTTGTATTTATTTTTTTTTTTTTTATTGTGTACTTATGAGAGAAACTAAACCCAATTCTGTTATGTACAAAAAAAATTTTTTTTATTTACAAAATTGCAAATTATGTACAGATTGTAGTTTTATTGTTGATGGCGTACAATGTATTTTTCACGCTTAATATTGTTCCGCCGTTGTTTCCGAGTTAACTTCGGTTGGTATTGAACAATTGGCGTTGGTTGAAATTGCACAGCTTGTGGTAGCTGGTATGGCAATGGAATTTGATAATTCAATGGTTGATGGTGAAATTGTTGCATCGACTGTTGGTTGAAATGATGTGCTTCCGGATAATACTGGGTTTGAATTGTTGGTGGATACGGAAGATTTACCTTGTGCGTCCAAAAACTCCTTAATGGTGGTTCTGGTGCCGGTGTCACAATCGGTGGAACAAACTGTTTTTTAAATTCAGCGCTTGGTGATCCAACTTGAACACCAATACTGCGTGTTTGAGGTTTTTCTGGAGCCACCTGAATATAGCGAACAACCCGTTTAATGGTGTCGATTGAATTTTCGGGAATTGGATCAGGCTGTTGTACGAAGCTGATGTTGTCAGTCTGAACTGGTTTTCTTGTTGACAATTGGAGAAAATATCCCCTATCATCAACTGAGTCCCCTTCCAAATCGACTCTCTCGTTTAAATTGATGATGTCGGCGTCTTCCGACGGTTCACCGGTGAGCGAATGGGGAGAACACAACCTTGCGCGTCGAGTATTTACTGGAGTATTCCGGATTTTCTCAACAATTCCACTGAGTTTTTTGTTCGCACTTTGCTCAGCGGTTTTTGCTGCTGTTTCAAACAGTTTACGACGTTGATCAGGCGTAATTTTTGGAAGTGTTTGTACGAGACGTTGTTTTCGTAATCGGTTTGTAATGTGTCTCACGACAATTTTGCGGCCATTTGATCGAATATTCTGCTTGAGTTTAACAATTGAATATTGCTTCCCAGCGTAACTTCGCTTTGCTACCAAATGTTGCGGTCGCACTGTGAGAAATATATTCGAATGAATAATTTTATTGAATGAGAATGAATGTGAATGAATGTGAATGAATGTGAATGAATGTGAATGAATGTGAATGAATTGTGAATAAATGTGAATGAATATATGCAAAATGAGGGAGAGTGAGAAAGAATGTATGATGTATGAATCTTACTTTTTGCAAATGAGTTATGAATCTACAACAAAGTGATAGAGAGAGAAGAAAGAAAGAAAAAGAAAGCAATGTGATTAGAGCAGGTGAGGTTTGCAGTATGTCGGAGCAATACACAGTGAAAGCAATGTATGAAAGTAGGTCTGTGTATTGCAATGAAAAAATGCAAGAGGTTGTGGCGGACTGAAAGTCCACGCACACCCAAAGAGGAAAAGAAAAGTTATGAATTTAAAGGCGGCAGAGCTAGTCCACGCGCCAAGTAATAGGACCAATGTAAATCAGTCCCGTAAAAAGAAAAAAACAACCAATAAAACGCACAGTTTTCAGTTGAGATTTTTTCCTATCTTTATTGAAGCACCTTATGACTACTTAACAATATTGCTTATACATTGCTATGGTGAATTATAAGGATGATGAACTGAAAAATTGAGTTTGAAACAAAGGTTTATATTTTTTTTTTTTTGATAATTTGATAATTAGTTTACTTATGTTAAATATACGTGTTTTGTGTTTCTGATTGTATGTATGTGTGTGTGTGTGTGTGTGTGTGTGTGTGTGTGTGTGTGTGTATGTGTGTGTGTGTGTCTGTGTCGTACCATGTTTCACGCATTGGAATTGAACGGGAACAAGAACCGAATGCTAGCTTGGTATTGAAAAATTTCGTTAAATCAAACATTTCAGAAATCATTTCCACTCTCGAAGTCAACAGTCAAATCTGAATCATGGGGCTAATTTTCACGATCACGTGAATACAATGATCTTTAAAATTTTATCTCACGAACAATGCGAACATTTACATGAACTGTTCGCAAACGGAAATAAAGAAAAATAAATATTTTCCAGACAATTAAGGTGATTTTAGCGACGAGCAAGGGGAAAAGTTCCATCAAGATCTGGCTGCAATGGAGGAACGATTCAATAATCGATATGCACCAAACATGCTTTGCGAAGATTGTTGGTCGATCATACGAGATACCCACGCCCTCCATAAGCGAGTAGGAACACAACGCCATTTTTAGATGCATCATTTTATTGTCGATGCATCATCTTTCTTATAACAATACCCATAAATTGTATTACAGTTGTTTTTTTAATAAATTCGATAAAAATACTTAATTTGATTAGCCAATGACCAAATTATTTGAAAACACGACCAAAAAAGAAAAATGTGAAAAACCCTAGGGGGAAATGACTCTTGCAAATCTTTTCAAAATTTTAGAGAAATCGAAGCATTTTCACGAATCTTCATTTACATGTGAAGTTGACAAAGAGAACCTTTTATTTATTTTCAAGTAGAATACGCGAATTTTTAAACTTTTGATCATATTTTTGCAAAAAAATCGGGATCCGCTGCGTGTCACTTCCCCTTAGGAAAAACCGCATTTTTCCATTTTTTTGGCGAATTCAAAAAAATTGTCGAAATACTTCATGCGGTTTGTATAAATAGCATAGGATGAACCTGAAAGATTTCAAGTTTCATTATCAGGTTCCAAAATGGATGTAACTTTCTGATTTATTTGCCGTTTTTAGATATATCAGTTGAAAAAAATATTCCTGAACACATTATTTTTATATATTTACCTCTATATTTTTTGGACAACGCAATCAAATCGAGTGATTGTCATGTCATTGGATAGCAGTGCTTCTCTCTGATTATAGACCACTTTTGGAATCAATTATAGAAAAATTTGACACCAATAGAGAATTTTCCTACAAAGCGATATTCAAAAACTCATAGACGTGCTAGCAACAAACGGGGACCGGATTTGAAATCGCAAGACCAAACTCTAACACACTATGATAATCATTTCTTGTTTAGGGCAAGTGTGTTTAGTAGTGTTATGTTTTGCATTAAGCAAATTTATTTATTTCACAAGTCGAAAATGAATAACATCTGTTTGAATATTATTTGTTTGCACTTCATTTGGTTATTTATTTATTTTATAGTAAGTGACTTCATTATTGTAGATACAGAAACTCTAATGAAGATGATGTTTTGGCCCAACAGCGCAACCGACAATGGTGCCAACAATACCACCAAGTGCTCCAAAGAATTCTACTGATTTAGCAACACCAGGTCCCTTGGCTTTACATATTTTCGCAAGAGCAACACCAACAGTAGCGCCACCAACAAGTCCAACGCCGAGGCCTGCGAAGGCGGCACCAACATTATAACCAGTATGACCGAAGTATATATAACAGGGCCGTAGCTCCCATACATCCGTTCGGGGCTCAGCCCCATCTGAAATTTGCTGAGCCCCATCTGGAAATTTCTTTGAGTCTAAAAAATTTCGTTGAAACATTTCTCAAAACGCAAAAATGTACATTATATAAAAAATGTTTCAGTGCAATAACACACATACGTTACATTTTGCATATTTTTATCTTAGCAATGCTAAAATCGATCACAAACGACAAATACACAATCATATTAAAAATACCATTTTGTAATACATACAAATTATGTCATACATGTTTATTCTTATTTAAGTATATTGCATCAATGTAGGCATCGGTTTTGCATGACTTTTGGTTTGGCTATGGCTCACAACAGATCCGCTATATTATAATACAAATAAACGATTTGGTCGTTTCATTTTGCGATTTAATTGCACAAGCATGTGCACGTTTAACGTTGAATGTATTTTTGTTCGCATCGTTCGTTATTCTTAATCCTTTTTTCCTAAAATCGTATTGACAAATGTAAACCGTTTGGAGGAGAAATACATAGCGTTGCTGTGAGCTGTGACCGGCAATACACGACCATAGTACACTTTGCTTGGTTCGCTTTTGTTTGTGTACGCTCAACCAAATATAAGTTGCAATGTTTATTCAATCGACAGAAGAGCAAGAACGCTCTACAACAAAACGTGATTTCATTTAATTAATTCTGTGTTTTTGTTTTACTTTCTCTGTGTTTGACACGATGGCATCCAAGCAGAAGCCAAAAAAAATTAAACTAGACTCTAGTCAACGGAAATTGAACACATTTTTCTCTCAAACGAGTGTTTCAGCGATCGATTCCGTAGTAGATAAAAGTAATTTCAGAAATGATAAAGGTAAAGTGAAAATGAAAATTCCTTGAATAAAAAATCCAATTTTTATTCGTGTTATGAATGTTACAGAAAATTCAGATCACAACACAGTGCCATCTCAATCTCAACCATCGGACATAACGCCGATTGGAAGTCCATTTGTGAAGCAAAATTTTTGTTTGTTAGCCCCATTTCCAAAAAACAAAGATAATCGTTGTTTTCAACCAAGCTGGGCAAAGTCATTTGATTGGATCGAGTATTCAAAGGATCAAGATGCGATTTATTGCTACCCGTGTCGACAATTCAACCCTTCTGTTAAATCAAATGCTTCTTTCATAAACGATGGTTTTTCCAGTTGGAAATATGCGCTTGAAAATAAAAAGGGTTTGCATTTGCACGCAGAATCAGACATCCATCGATCATCAGTGTTAGCATGGAACGAACAAAAGAAACGAGCCAACTGTGAAAAAAGTGTTTCGAACCTCGTTAGCGCAAAAATACTTGAAATGCGTCGTTATTACGTCAGTTCTATCATAGACGTTATTCGGCTTTTGATTGAGAACGAACTGTCACTTCGTGGGAATTGGGATGCAGTAAGCGGCACTGAGGGTGGTGTGTTTATGAGTATATTTCAGTACACAGTCGAAAAGGACAAAGAGTTGAAGAAATGTCATGATATAATGCCAGATTACGCCAAATACACATCACCAGACATTCAAAATGAAATCATTGAAATCATTACTGAGTGTGTTCGACGGAACATTGTGGCCGATGTGAATAAATCGAAATATTTTGCCTTGTACATGGATGGCACAAAAGACCGAATGCATCGTGAAATATTATCAATTGCCGTTCGATACATCAAAGATTCAAATCCCGTTGAATCATTGCTTGGTTTTGAAAGATCTCATTTTCTGGATGCGCATTCGTTGGCCCGTGTTGGCTTAAATGCACTCAAAACATATGGAATCGAAGATTTATTTCGAATGATTTGTCAATGCTATGATGGTGCTAATGTGATGAAAGGTGAAGAGGGTGGCGTCCGCTACTACGTGAACAAAGAAATTGGCAAAGATGTCCCGTATGTTCATTGCTACAACCACAGACTACATTTAGTCATCGTTTCTTTAGTGAAAGATATTCAGGTAGTAAATAAATTTTTTGGCGACATCAACACAACATACAAATTTTTCCAACGGTACAAAGTGAAGGAAATCTATGGTGGCTCTGCACTCAAAGCACTTATTGAAACAAGATGGACTGGGCATCTTTTTGCAACAAAAGCAATTTGGAGTAATTTCAAACAAATCAGACATTGTTTGGTACAAATCATAAAGAACGAATCAAACACTTTTGAAGCCGACGACATTATCACAGCAACCGGTATCATTATTGCTATTTCAAATATTGATTTCGTTTTCTTGATTCTACTTTTCAAAAATGTACTTGAACTCATCTCACCGGCTGACAAATTTTTCCAAAGTCGTAGTGTTGGCTACAGAGCTGGAAAACCAGTAATCGACCAAGTCATAAGTGATATAAAAGAGCTGAAGATTGACGGAAAGTTTGAAGAATATTATGATGGAGCTACGGTTCTCCTGGACGAAACTGAGCCAGCAGAATCAATAACATTTGCTGCGCGTACGACTCGCAGCCGTATACCATTGAATTCATCATGTGTCAATACGATTAAAGAAAAATTGAATGAAGTGTTCAATAAGACTATAGATTTGACTTTGTCAGAAATGTCTCGTCGTTTCGAAGAAAACTCAGAGGTTTTAATTGCTTTGGACTCAGTATTTGAATTTGATCATCAAAGCCTACAACCACTTGAAGCCGTTGGAATTAAAATTCCAGACCTGAATGAACTGAAATTCATAAAGAAATTTTATAAAAACACTAAAGAAAAGCGTCAAGGTGAGCATTTCAATTTCCTTCAAGAAATGTCGTCGTTGAGAAATACTTTTGAGGACACTTATCAATTGCTTGAAGCTGTCGAAACATTTGGGTGTTCTACTTCAATTTGCGAATCGTCATTTTCAACACTTAATCGAATTGCAACTGCCGGAAGAATTAGCATGAATTGTGATCGAATGAAAAACCTCACATTTTTGGCATTTGAAAAACAACGCATGAAGAAAATTGATAACATGGAAATTATGCAGGCATTCAACTCTAAGAAGAATCGTCGTGTGCAATTATTTTGATCTCATTTATCAATCGATTATATTAGTTGAAACAAGTCACAGTATCATTTGTTCGAAAATAATAAATAATTATATTGGTCTTATTTATCTCACAATAAATAGTCATCATGCTACCTCTAAATAAATAACTATATATACAAATGTATTTATTCATATATTTATATTATTTGAATAAAATTCATTATTTTGACTGAAAGCAGTAGATTTGAACTCAATTTTTTGTCTCGGGGCTGAGCCCCATTTGAAATTTCAGCCGAGCTACGGTATTGTGCGCATCAATCATTATGCATTGATTTAGTATGTTTCAATATGCATACACACATGAAAAAGAAAAAAAAAAAAACATTCACAAACCTGTAGAACAAAAGAATTGTTTTTTGTATATTGTATGTGTAAGCATCATAGCTGGTTAGCGAACACAAACCACACAACATTATCTTTTTCATTGTTGTTCTATTCGTTTATTGAAACACATTCTTTTCAATATTATCATAATGATTCGAATTGATAGAAACGCAAAATTAACAGGTGCACAAAATCCTTTTACTTTACAATGATCATGGCAATTCAATTGCTCAAATTGCGGTTCTAAAGGCTACTACGGTTAGATATCTTTCAAAAAAAGTATCTAGATAAAAGTATGTGCTATATTCTTAAGTCTATTTTTTGATACTGAATACACCTAAAAAAGGGTGAAGATAAGATAATATCTTGGTGATTACTGAGAAAATTTCGAAATACTTTCCAATTTTTTTAGCATTCTTCAAAAATTAAATGTTTCATTTCTGTATTTCCACATGAAATTTTTGCTACTTAGATCATTTTCGAGAATCTAGATAATATAAAGTATCTGACTAATTATCTAGGTACAACATACAGATACTCAAAATGTATCTAAGATATTGAACATTTCATTGAAACTACTTTCAAAAATGGAAAATTTCATATTTTAAAAACACGTGAACATTTTGGAAAGTAACTATTTTTTACATTATCTAGTTAAGATGTCGATTTTTTGTGATTGATTCATATGAGATAGATAATAATTCATCTGCTATCTTATCAAGTCTATTTTGGCTCTGAAGTTTGGAATACTCACAACCTGGGGCAAATTAAACGGATAGAATCTGTTCAAAAACAGTTTTTACTTTATGCCTTGAGGAGATTCAGATGGAACAATGGATATCACCTTCCAAAATATAAGCATAGGCTGCTGTTACTTCAAATGATTTCTCTGGATAACCGTAGGAGGGTTGCTCAAGTGATATTCATACTAAAATCGATCAAGGGCGAGATTTGCTTGGATGTACAGTCTCTACGTTTTCTAATGCCCGAAATTACATTTTGTTGGCAATCCTTTATTTCACATCATATAGTCGCGCTATTCAATCCAATGATTCATACAGACATCGAGTGTCAAACGAATAGTGTGATAACTAAGCGAGTGACGACTGCGAGAAACTAAACGTGCGCTATGCATGTACATTAGTTATTGTCTGCAGTAGAAAATACTATTCTGTTTACATGCGCGCGCTCACTCACTCTCATGCGAACGCTCATACATAGTGACGATGTCACGTTTCTCCTCTTGTCTTCCGTTCTATCATTCTGTAAGTGCATGTATTGATAACGATTATTGAGTGTATTGCGCATTTCTTTTGCAGAACAAATATGTCGCACTACACACAATACTAAAAATGCTGTTATATGTTTTGGATGACATTTCAAATATTCCCCTTTTATTGCATATGTTTTATTACACAGAAATAATATTATTCTACACAAAAATTAAACACTTGCTGCTTTTCTACATTCTTATTACATTTGTATATGTATGAGAATCGAATAGGAAGGAAGCAGACTGCGTTCACACCTACACATTGTGCATGCGACAAAGCCACAGATACAGTGAATTGAATATGAATACGATAACTATATGCACGAATCGCTTTGCGTCTCATTCTTACTACAAGCAATCATTGCATGTTTGATCTGTGAGTTGTTCGGTTGGCAAGAATGAGTATATTTTTTAAGGTTATTTCTATATTTCATTTCGGGTATTAGAAAGCGTAAAGACTGTATTCTTGGAGAAGATTCAATTTAGAGTACCCTACCGCTTAGTCAGAAATGCTACATTTTTGAGTATTCAGGATACTGTTATGGCTATCAAAAATATATGCCTTTGAGTTTTCTGATTGAAACATTCAAAAATTATTATAATTTTAAAATTCCTCTTTTAGAACAATTTGTAATTGATTTTAATGTTAGTTCGAATGTAATTAAAATGAGACTAATTGAATTGTTCAAGAGATTGTTTTCTATGCATTTCAGTATTGCAATTAAAAATTACAGTCACTTGTTCCGAGATCGTTAGGAATAGATCGTTAATTGGTGCAAATGTTGAGTCATTTAGTTTGTATTTATTATATTGTAAATTTTAATTCATTTATGAACCACCTTTGCGAAGAAACGCTGTATGGTGCAGAATAATAATAATAATAATAATGTTTACTACGCTTTAATCCAAAAATATACCGAATTCTATCGTTGTCAGCAACAAGATCTCGGTTGAGCTGATTTTGAGTGCTATGTGGAGCATAGTAACATTGAGCCATAAGTTACTACATTTCCATAATCCATTATGGGATCAATGAGTGCCGCAGCCATATCACGTTTGATATAATCGGGTGTTCAAAGCTTTGATTGACGAAAAAAATGCGATTGAGCACACCAGACAATTTCAGCAATTTACACTTGTCACACATACAGATCATGCAAGCTCTGTAGCAACAATAGCGCCGTTGCCGTTTTAAATGTTTTTGACTATAGCTAGAAATTAAAAGCAACAACAATAACATTCGAAATACTAACGCTACTGTGCTACTACGTTTTTCTTCTGCACATAGTCTTATAAAACATGATCTGTGTATGACTTGTCACGTTCTTGGAATGAGAGATTTTCGTCAAAAATAACACCAAGGTTTTTAATTGACTTACAGAATTCAAGTGTTTCATCACTAATTTTCACATCACCGATCGCATCAAAATTTAACCGACTTGTATGATATTTAGATTGACTCTCTTTCATTCAAGTCGTTCTTAACCGAATCCAAATATCGTCTTCGCGGTCTACCTCTACCTATCGATGCATTCATTTCAGCATTCAAAATTTACTTTGGTAAACAATAATCATTCATACGCTGTACATGACCAATCCATCTCAATCTTGACATTCTAGCTATCTCATGAAACGAATCCACATTCAAATCTTCCCGTATTATCTCATTCCTAATTCAATTTTCCCATTGATCCCTACGCGACACACCCGAAATCATACGCAAAACTTTCATATCAGCCACTTCCAAACCATGAATTAAATTATTTGAATCGACCCAGCTCTCGCTGCCATACGTGATAGTTGGTCTGAAGATTGACCCATGAATCATCAACTTCGTCTCCTTACTCAACTCTCGTTTATTGAAAACATGTGACCTAAGCTGTGCAACAACTTTATTACCATTCACTCTGCGATGTTCTGAAGTTCAAATTGAAAAAATATTACATTAAAATTTACTTTGCCACTAATTATCAAACTTTTGAATTATAATTTTCATACAAAATTAACTACGATTGAAATAGATTCTTTGATAAAAAATAATATTTGACAATAAAAATGTTAAAAAAAAAATAGGAAAAAGAAAAGAACAGAAAAAATGTAAAACAACATAAATGCTAATAATGTCCTTAATCAGTAGACAGCTAGCCAATCTTAATATTATTTACGCTGAAGATATCTGAAGTTTCGATTCTCGCATTTGGCATAATTTTTTTTCTTCTTTCTTTATTCATTTTCAGAAAGTTCACATTTTGCTCAAATCGAACTCATTATATTTTTAACATTTGTAAATATTTGATCATATAAAAATGGCAAATGTCTCAAATTTTTTTCCTTTTTTCTCATTTTTCACAACAAGTGACTAATTGCAATATTTTGACGCACACAGTATGTGCGGAGAAAATCGAAAAAAAAGAAAAAAAAAATAAAACAATTTTGAGTTCAACAGAGAATTGAACATTCAACCTCTCGCACTTAAAGCCAGAATCATACCACTAAATCATCATTGTACACAGTAAGCGTCACCGTTCAAGTTGCTTTTGAGTTTTTTACAAATTCTTTGTTCAGATTCAATATCGAAATAAGAACTGAATATTTCTAACAGAGTGGTAGAGAACTCTGAATTGTAATTTCTCCAAAAGAGCATCTGAACATATTCACCCTTGATCAGTTTCAATATAAAAATTATTTGCGCAATCTTCCTTCGATTCTCCAGAGAAATCATTTGAAGTAACAACAATCTATGCTCATATTTCGGAAGGTAAAAGCCATTGCTCCATCTGAATCTTCTCAATGCATATAAAAGAAATTGCTTTTGAATAGATTCAATCCGTCTTGTCTGTCCCAAGTTGTGAGTATTCCATACCTGAGAGCCATATTCTAGAATCGGAATAACAAAACTAAAGAATAATAACTTAATAGTATATGGATCATTAAATTCTCTAGCAAAACGCTTGATCCAAGCCAATTTAGATTTTGCCTTGGCTACCACAAATTCAATATGAGCTTTGAAATTAAGTTTCTCATCCAAAATTACACCAAGATCTTTTATTTGGTCAACTCTTTCAATTACTGAGCTATCTACGTTGTAATTGTAATCAATAACATCTCCAAAGCGATGAAATATCATTCTTTTTGTCTTTTTAACATTCAACTAATTGATTCAATGTGAAGAATTTAACAACATTATTCAAACTCGCTTGAAGAACATAGCAATCATTAATTGAATTTATGTGGTGGGAAAGTCTAACATCATCAGCAAATGAAAGAATCGACGAATTTCCACTGAAGTAAGGTAAATCAGCAACAAACAATATAAATAATGTTGCAGCAATGGGGTAGCCCTGACCCGAACCAGAAGAAACAAAGATAGAGTTTGATTCATAATTGCTAACTTTAACAATTTGCTTTCTACCACTCTATATAAGACTTAATCCAACTCAAAAGTTGATAATTCAGACCCATAACATTTAATTTGTGAATCAAGAGGTTTCACAGAGTCAAACGCCTTAGCAACATCAATATATATTGCATCCGTTTGATTATGAGGTCTATGTTCATACAATGTTTGAGATGTGAATTCTACCAAGTTAGTAATGGTTGATCTGTCTCTAAAAAAACCATGCTGACTTGAATCAATTATATTTTTTATATGAAAATTCAGGTGTTTCGCAATGAAATCCAAAAGTTTGGGAATCCATTTTGCATATATGCAAAAATCACATTTTGCTATAGCAACACCCCTATAATTTTCAATATTATTCCTTGATCCGTTTTTATGAATTGGTTTGACAAAGGAAATCTTCCATAAATCAGGAACATGACCAAAATTGAGTGATTTACTCAGTAAAAAATTTATGGGTTTAATTAAAATCAGTCTAATACAGTTCTTAATAAACAAATTTTTTTAGTTTATCCGGACCAGAAATCAAATTATTTGGGAAATCATGGACTTGCTGCAAAATAACATCTTCATCAATATTCAAATTGGGAACATTCTGACATAAGTCATTTATTGATTTAAAATCCTCATCATTGCGGGCATCAGACACAACCATTTTATGCTGTGTATAAGCAGAGGAGAAAAATTCGGCAAAAAGATTAGTGATTTCAATACCATCACATGACTGAAAACCATTATAATACATTTCATTTGGCAGATTACAGTCGGTTTTCCTGCATTCACATGCTTGAAAAATTCCATTGGATCTAAATTAATCATCTCCTCCATCGCTATTTTATAATTAATATAGGCAATGCGAGAATTACGATGATAATCCATGCATGCAGATTTTAAATTATTATCATCATCCAATGACTTGTGTCTCTTTTTCCGTAATTTGTTCACTCTGTTCTTCAAATTAATTAGGTTAGAATCAAACCATTTAGGGTGAATTGAATTATTTTTCCTTTTCAAATTAACGTGTGTATCTATTGCACTCTTAATGGAAGAGTAGAAGTTATTCAAGTTATCATCAATAGAATCATTTGATAATAATAAATCCCAATCAATATTGGAAAAATGATCATTTATTAAATTGTAATCTGCATTTCTAAAATCTAAATATGTGCAGTGTTCTTTTTCAAAACCAACATTAATTTTCCAGAATTCCCTTTACTCCCTGAATATAGTCGGTGACAAAAATATGTTCCTATTTCTATCTCTTTTATCCGTACGCTTGTCTTGCCATTGCAATGCTCAGTGTGGGCTAAATTGTGCGCAACATATTGAATATTATTGGATACATTTGATGCCCTACTACATTCACATGCATACAAAACATTGTGATCGCTTCATTATGTTTCGGTGATTCTTCTTTGTGTTGGTTATATTCAATGAATGATGTTAGATATGCCTAATATGACCAGGAAAGGATCGATCAATCAATCAATCTCTGTCGATCTTATTACTAAGCTATTGCAGAATATTGGCAATGTATATTTTATATTCATGCATACAGTTTTGCAGTGGAAACTCTGTCACTATATAACGGTAACATTTATTGTTTATGCAAGTCCCAAAACTCTGATTTCATTCCATTTTAGTTCTCTTTGATGCATATAATAATACATTTGCTCTGATTTGTTTACATTTTATTTATCATGGATTGTCTTACACGAAATGATCGACAAAAAAAACTCACAGGCACCCATAATCGATAACTAAAAATATTCGTTGTCGTGAGTCCGTTAAATAAAATGAACATATACATCCAATGGTTCTCCATTGTTTTTATTCAACCTTCTATTGTGAGTAATCGAAAATCGCTGAAAATCGAAAAAAAATCTAAATTTTTTTTTTTTCAATTCTACACCAGATTTTACATGCCATTTCATGATGATTTAGTTTAATTAATTATTATGAAATTTTCATCTGGTATGTTCGATTTGATGAGATGCGCATTTTTTGAAATCACTATTGGTAAATTTCGATCTCATGCTATCTTGCTTACTGATAAAAATCAACACTCTTCATAATCAAATACTGTACGCACAACTCGCACATATATTTGTCGAACATTTTAATAGCGCATCAAAATAAATATGCGATTTGTGCGTACTACGTTTGCCAATGAAGAGGATTGATTGTAGTCAGTTTCATGAAACTATATAAAGCCGGTTAGAATTGTGTTTTCGTGAGTCCGTGTGATACAAAGAACAAACACATCCAATAGCTTTCCATTGTTTTCATTGGTTTTCAAAAAATCGCTGAAAATCGAAAAAAAATCTAATTTTTTTTTTTTAATTCTAGTATAGGATTTTACATGCCATTTCATTTGGTATGTTCACTTTGATGCGCATTTTTTATCACTCAAATCACTGTTGGTAAATTGACAATACATACAAACACATTTCACAAATATACAAGTTTTCGTTTGTATTGTGAATGGTCCACAGATCAGTTGTCAGTGTATGTGCATGTTGCAGTATTGTATCTCGATTAATCACAAAAAGTGTATAAAGCTATTGCGCATAATTGTATTCAAATGTAAGAATGAGATAGAAACAGGAACATATTTTTGACACAGATAATACAAATGGCTTAAACTGATAATTCGGTGACCAAATGTCTGAATCATTCAATAAATCACAAACGTAAAAGTGTTCAAGGTAGAAATTTTGAAGCTGATATGTTTGTATTTTTTATTCACTTTTTTACTCGCAAAATCAGCCCTAAATGAATCCGATTTAATTCCCAATTTTCCAGGTATTAATGAAACTAGATCATCAGTTGTGAAATCATTGGCAAATTTTGAAACATGTAACATGTAATGTAACTATCTAAAGGCTCAATAAATGGTTTCACAATTACTTCTGGTTTATCTATAGCTTCTTTAAACTGATCAAGTTGAGTAACCAATTTTGAAATCACACATTGCTTCAAATCTGCAATTTCAACATGGATTTTCGTAATTTCAGCAACAATATCAAAATTATTCAAGTCCATTGAATCATCAGATGATTTTCTCAACTGTTTGAATCTCTTCATCACTTGAGACAAATTTTCATTATAGGCATCCTCTGATGATATTTGTCAAACGTCACTTTGAGAACGATCATTAATTGAATTGCTTTTATCCATTCCGATCTCTGAATCATCTTGTAATCTCATTAAGCGTGTCATGAAATTGGTCTGTACTCAATTCTACATCATTTCTACTCTTATCAAAAAACTCATCATTGCAAATCTCACATGTGACAGCAAACGGTGAACTTTCACTGAAAATGTAACAGAAAAACTTCAGATTTTCATCATTCTCTTCATTTGATGTCACAATAACTCATGATCCATCTTGAAACTTTTTCGCCAAACCAAAATTTTCGAGTAGTTTTTTAACATTTTCTCCTTTTTTCCTCATACATTGAACAAATATTGGATTATTGCAGAATTTAAATTTAAAAAAAAAACTACCATATGTCAAACCTTGACATTTACTTTTAACACAGCAATGCAAATTTGTCATGATTACAACAACAAAAAATTAATACTTGAATAAATCACAAAAAAGTTTAAGAAAATCAAATGAACTTCAATGAATTTTTGTAAACCAGTATAATTACTTTGTAAATAAAACAAATTAGTGATGATGGCAAATAATTATTAAAAATCGAAAAATTAATGGAATAAAAAAAAACAACTAGCAATGACAGTTCAATTGACAGTTCAATTTGATTGAGACATCAATGAAAATATGCAAAACTCAATATTAAATCTGAACCAACTTTGACAACAAAAATTTTAAGTCGAAAATTTCAACTTGAAATGTGATGCTCACTGTGCACAATGATGAACCACACATGGCTTAATGGTATGATTCTGGCTTTGAGTGCGAGTTCTTTTTTTTTCAATTTCTTTGAAATTGCTTTGATTGTTTGTGAATTCGGATGTTTTTTTTCAGGTTTCAAAAATGGTTTTCGAATAAAAATTATTATTGTTGCACACACTTCAATGGAAATATTGTACAGAATGAATAATAATTGAACGAAAAATCCATCCACATTTTTATCATAATAATTAATTCTAAGTTAGGTGTAATTTTGACTAAGCTTTTTTTTTTAAATATTTCATTTCACACCAACTTGAGTTTGGAGTAAAAATATATGTCTCATTCAAATTCATATTATGATTCTATTAGTTGCCAATAGTTTACACAACAACTAGCTAAATTCATTATTTGAACTCACTTTGACAATGATTTAAATAAAAGAACAAGAAATTCATATATGATAATTAATTTTTTGAATTAAATCTATTAAAATTGAATGTTAAAAAAACAAAAATGATAATATTTCATCGCTTTGGTAATGTGACTGATTTTAATTACAGTATTGGTGATTCTGTAATTGAAAGAGTTTATCAAATTAAGGATCTTGGTGTTATTTTGGACGAGAAACTTAATTTCAAAGCTCATATTGAATCCATGATAGCAAGAGCTAGATCCAGACTGGCTTGGATTAAGCGTTTTGCACGTGAATTTAATGACCCTTATACAATAAAAATATTATTTTTTAGTTTCGTTGTTCCTATTTTAGAATATGGATCTCAGGTATGGAATTCACACAATATAGGACAGTCGAAACGAATTGAATCTGTTCAAAAACAATTTTTGCTGTATGCTCTGAGAAGATTCAAATGGGGCGATGGATTTCATCTTCCGAAGTATGAACAATTTTCAATAATAATGATATATATGACAATTTTCCATTACTGAATTAACCTTGCAAATGAATTCGTATCATTTATATTTGGTGCATTTTCAGTTATTTTTCTTTGTCTATTAAACATTATTTGTAATGTTTAATGGTGTTTTTGTTATATAATATAAGTGTTATTAATTAATGATTTTAAAATCAAAATCCAAATCAAATCAAATTATTTGACTATATGAATTCAAATCAAATCAAATCAATTGATTTTCTTTGCTTAGTCATGATTAAATAAATAATTTGATTTGATTTTGATATTGATTTCTTTTCTATTCATTGAACGCACTCATTGATAGAAGAATTGAATATATAGTCGATATTTGAACCACGAGGAGTGTCTCGGATAAGCACTTTAAAATTGTTGGTCCAGTGTTGTGCATAATGAAGCAATTGATTAACTCACATCACTTTATTTAATCGCCTTACCGCTTGGATTGTCGTTCATACTTCAGTCCGCAAAAAGGTGTAGCCAATTATGGGTCAACGTTCGATTGTGGTGCAGTTGTGCCGTGCAAGCCTGTCACAAACGCTTTCGAATATTCGCTTTTTTTACTGGCTTATTATATAAAAGACTAAACCACTGAAAAATTCGGTATACCATTTGGTCTATAAACTATGATTAATGTATGTATGTATGTATTGATTTCAAAAGTTCGAATCAAATCAAATCAATTATATTTTATTATAATTCACACAAATCCTTTCTTTATTTCACTTTGTCTCAATATACAAATGTTATTTGCAACTTTTGCACCGCAAAAAGAACAATAAAAAACTAAAATTAACAGTCAACACCATGTGTCAACATACATTAAGTGCAAATATGCAAATTGCCGTGATGTTTCTTTGCAAATTGTTATTTTTTTCAATGATGCGAAAGTACATATAAAATAACAAATTCTCTGGATTCGTATCGTTAACGGTTTCATCAGAGACCGCTTCATTCGAATGATTCATCCAAAACTTTAATAGAAACTTAATTTGTTTTTCTGTATTGTTCTGTGGTTTTTGAATCAAATTCTTCATTGTATTCCTTTTTTTTCGAAAGTGGTATTCACTCAAATTAAATGAAGATGATTTCCTTTTTTCACTTGATTTTTTTCTCTCATCTATCGAAATTTTACTTTCAGGACATTTTTTTGCAATTTTTGCTTTATAAGGGCCAACGTTTTCAACACAATACACAATTTCACATTCCATATTGAATGCTTTTAATCAATGTGCACACTTAAATGCTCAAATCCATACTGCCACGTGAAACAAAAAAATTTTGTGTGCTGCAATGATGGTTTCATATTACTGTTAAACCATTTAAATTGCATTGACAATGTATTCCAAATGGAGCACTGGTTGTTCGCGATATAGAGCGTGTTACCGTATAATACGGTCGGTATTTATAACAGAAATATCCAGATTTAAATACACCCCATACAATCGTGTATATACTCACAGTCTGTATTTTAAATTCAAATCAAGAAATTTTCATGACGTAGCCAACTTAGCTCTGTGGTCCAACGCTAGACTTGGCGATCTTACGGTAGCTAGTTCAATTCCATCAATTTTTTTTCTTTTTTGATTTCTTTTCTCACACAATTTTTTTTTTGTTTTTTTCTTATTTGATTTGATTCATTTACAAATCAATTGCATTGAAATAATATTTTTTTTATTAGGAAGCAAATTAAATCAATTCAATTGATTTGATTTGAAATTGAACATTGAAATCAAATGATTTGACAAATGATTCCTTGATTTTCAAATCAATTGATTAAAATCAATTACTGATTTAAAAATCTGTACAATATAACTTATATTTGTTCAAAAAATAAAAAAAATGGAAAAAAATCTGGTATTGGATGTATAACTAGAAAGACGCGTATTGTTACTAACTTCGTTTCTATTCACATGAGCCATTTTTTTTTACAGTGACAGCTATTGATTCCTAAAGAGCCTTAAAAATTCAATTAAATTTGATCGGTCAAAGTGAACACACCATACCACACAATTTTTTTTCATTACTATGAAAATGTCGAATTTCGTGCCTCAAAATAGTAACTTACGGGAGCAGTTGTATTTCATGACAAGAAACATAAAAAAAGCGATAATCTTCCATTCAGTGCGCACCAGTAATGAAGAATGAATCCTTCTCTATTGACACAAGCATAAATAAACTTCATTTGATCCTTCTGAAAAATGAGGTTTTATCATCTATTGGATAATTCTGGATAATTCTAATTTAGTATTGAATTAGTACAATTTGACAATTGTTCTAAGACGATGCAACAATACACAGGCTCTTTCCAAAATTGCAAAAGGAAGACAAACTCAAATCATGTTGAGTATATGGGGAAACGAAAAATTCAGCATAAAGATTTGCAATTTCACAACCATTACATTACTTTCGATTGCCATAGTAAATTTCGTTAAAAAAAAACGAACGGACGGAAAAAAACAGCCAATTTCATCTATCCGTCCGTGTTCGTTGACACCTCAACATATATATTTTGAAATCGTTGATCAGTATACTGGCCAAAATTGTAGGTATTTTTATCTTCAAGCCATTTACGTTACAAGTGCCAATTTAGTAATGTTCTCTTAATAATGATTAGGTACTTGGATTGGATAGTTCATAATTGGATGTGACATTGGCGGAATGTTTGGCATTGAATTCATATTGCTCTGTGATCCATACCATTTTGAATATGATTTCTGCGGAATTCATTTGACGAATGAATATTGATTTTGTTATTATTTAAATTCTTGGATTCATTCACATTTAATGATGAATTGTTTTGCGAACCAGAGGATTCATTTTTGATTTGTTTTTTTTTCCTTCGATTTAGACTTATTTACCTTTCATTATACAGTTTTGAATTCACAATGATTCGGTGACCAAATATTATCAGTCAACAAATCACAAATTTCTTAATGTTGAAATTTTGAAACTTGTATACTTGTTCCTCTTATATCTTCTTTTGCTTGCAAAAACAAAATTATGCGAATCAGGATTTATTTCGGTCTTCGATGAAATTATGTCTACAATATCACCAGGTTTGCAATTATTCGGAAAATTGGAGGTATACAATGAATGAACTCCATTTGATGGATTGACATTATTCTACCTTTTCATTATTTGTCGTAGATGTTGTACAAAACTTAGCTTTAAAACAGTGTTTCAAATCAGCAATCTCTTTATGAATCTTCACAATCTCATCATCAATGATTCAAACATGAAGAATCATTTCCTTGAATTTTTTTAAGATTGTTGAATCTATTCACCCGGTGTGAAGACATCACTATTATTAGATAATTCAAAGTATGTTTCAATTTTCGGGTTATTTTGTTTCATTGCTCGAATTTCACTTTCAAGATCATTTGATCGATAGGGCACTAATGCTTTCATTTGATAATCTGTCACACTGACCAATTTATTCGTGTGCCAACAACTACATAAAGTAGCAAATGGTGAATCTCTATCAAACAAAATATCTAAACTGTGGTGAACTAATGCTGCATCATTGCCTGATTTCAATTTCATTATGTCAAATCTAGTTATGAAATTCAAAATTCCGGGAAAATCCGCAATACATTCCAGAAAAGGAGAGTCCACTGAATTTTTCTCCATGGCAATCCGAATTAACACACAATGTGGTTTTGACATTTTGTAAACAAGAGAATGTATAAACGTGAAAAAGAATTCAAAAAGAGAATGCTTTTGAAGTAAGCTATTTGAATAACAAAAAAAACACCGAACTTTATTTTACTCGACTGAAAAAAACTTCCGAGATTAAATATAAATAATTTAATTCATACATAAATAGAATATGTTTATTTTTAATTGGATAAAAAGAAAATTTTAGTCATGAGAAATGAAAAAACAAGCGTCAACTTTCGAATATTCCACAAATTACACGAGAAAAAAATTAATTTACAATGGAATTAATCTACATTCAAAAAATGTAAATAATGTATTGAAGTAATCTTCATGCCCAGGAAATAAATATTCACATATTATAAACAAGTAATGTTCTTAAATGGATGAAAGATCCGCAAAATATTCCCAAACATTTGATGAAATTTTAGCCATCATCAATCTGAGAGCAGCTATGAGCTAGGTTGGACCTCTAGACAATTTTAAGAGGAAGGGAAAAAGGTCTGAGAACCACTACTGGATAGGGTACCCACTTTTGGTTGAAAATAGCATGATTTTTGGTATAGAGGGAACTTTCTCATTGACATTTCTATGGAGAACTGACCGTGCCCTCCTGACCATCTCACAAGAACTAATAGTATTTCGCAAAGTTTTTGCGCCACCCATTGCATACAAAAAAATAAAACAATTACATTTTTTTTATTTTCCACTATTCGGACAAGTTTTTATAACTTTCTACAAATTTTTGGATGGTCATCTTCTTGGCCCAACGAATAGATATTAATAGATTTTAAAATATATGTGAAATATACACTATTCAAAAGATGCCTTTGATTGAAGAAGAACTTAGCACTTACCACAGTTATAGGGTATACAGGATTAATAATGGTGAAGAGAAGAATATGATTGGGTCTAGTTGTTTCATGTCGTTTTCGTCGTAATTCGTCACCCTGTTGTGATCCCTGTAAAAAAAATACATTTGAATATTTGATTTTATTTAAATTAAATCTGTAAGATGAATTGTTTCGCACTGAAATTCCAGTGCTTGAAGTTTATCTATTTTTTGTTACAAATTCACTGCATTTTATATTAAAATGACATGTTTCACGTTTTTCCATAACCAAAAGAACTTATTCTTTAACTAAAGTAATCTCCAACTATGAGCTTTTCCTTGGAAAGAAACTTGTTAGAGGAAATGCGTTTTTGACACCAAAATAGGATGAATTAGGCACAATATCTTTTTCTTCGTTTCAAGTTAACCGAAAATGACTTGAAAAATTATGCTCAAAATTGTATTTTTACTTCTGTGAAGGAATTATCGAAGCTATGAAACAGAAAATTTGCTACTCATGGTGACATCTGTATTTTGTCTATACAGTGTACCGAACTACATGAAATGTTCCATCAAATGAACAAGCTGTTTCTACCGGTGGAAAAATGTAGTAGCAGAGTACATGTAATTTTGTATGAGAGTGTACGTCAATGTCAACTGTTTCTGGTGTCTGGGAATTATCCACAGGTTCGTTCAAATTTTTAGCATTTCTATTTACAGTTAAAGCAAAGTCTGATTATACTATATAACAATGACAAATTTCAGTGGCTTACGACATCTTCCAAACAAATCTCAACAACATGCAAAACATTTTATATGAATAGTCGGTGACAAAAATATGTTCCAATTTCTATCTCTTTTATCCGTACGCTTGTCTTGCCATTGCAATGCTCAGTGTGGGCTAAATTGTGCGCAATATTTTTGTATTGCGTATATTTGATGCCCTACTACATTCAAATGTATACAAAACATTGTGATCGCTACATTATGTCTAGGTGATTCTTCTTTGTGTTGGTTATATTTAATAACTGAAGTTAGATATGCTTAATATGACCAGGGATCGATCAATCAATCACTGTCTCTCTGACACTCTGTCGATCTAAGCCATTGTAGAATATTGGCAATGTTATTATGCATACAGTTTTGAATTGGAAACTCTATATAAACTCTATAAGTCACTATATAACGGTAATAACATTTTCTGTTTATGCAAGTCCTAAAGCTCTGATTTCATTCCATTTTAGTTCTCTTTGATGCATATAATAATACATTTGCTCTGATTTGTTTACATTATATTTATCATGGATTCTTTTACACGAAATGACCGACAAAAAAAACTCATAGATATCCAGAAACGACGCATAACTTCATTACGATATGAGAGTAAAAATAATTTTGAAACAATTGCACGAATGACCGGAACTTCAGAGTATGTATTCTGATCGATTCATTTGCAGAAAATACAAGTAAGACTCACTCTACTTGAAAATAGTTCGATTAATCATAACACAGCGACAAACTGGAGCGATAACGCAGTATAGAATACATATTGTTTCTGTTTTGCAGTTTGTCTTTGTTTCGTAAACAAAACTATTCGAAGCAGACCGCTTGACTTAGTTTCATAAACAAAACTATTATAATCGAACCATTTATTTTACATTACTGATTTATTTGTTTATTTATGATCAATATTTCTCTGTTATATTACATGCATTCTGTTCTGTTGTTCTGCTTACATGACAAATTCATATGAAATGTATAGTCGGTGACAAAAATATGTTCCTATTTCTATCTCTTTTATCCGTACGCTTGTCCTACCATTGCAATGCTCAGTGTGGGCTGAATTGTGCGCAATATTTTTTTATTGTGTATATTTGATGCCATACTACATTCACATGCTTACAAAACATTGTGATCGCTACATTATGTTTCGGTAATTCTTCTTTGTGTTGGTTATATTCAATAAATGATGTTAGATATGCTTAATATGACCAGAAAAGGATCGATCAATCAATCACTCTCTGTCGATCTTATTACTAAGCTATTGCAGAATATTGGCAATGTTATCATGCATACAGTTTTGCATTGGAAACTCTGTCACTATATAACGGTAACATAAATTGTTTATGCAAGTTCCAAAACTGATTTCATTCCATTTTAGTTCTCTTTGATGTATATAATAATACATTTGCTCTGATTTGTTTACATTATATTTATCATGAATTCTTTTACACAAAATGACCGACAAAAAAAACTCACAGGATGTCCAAAAAGGACGCATAATTTCATTACGATATGAGAGTAATAATAATTTTGAAACCACTGCACGAATGACCGGAACTTCAGAGTATGTATTCTGATCGATTCATTTGCAGAAAATAAAAGTAAGTTTCACTCTACTTGAAAATAGTTAAACAAGAGTATGTATTTTGTATGTTTGGCGTACTTATAAAAACGAGTATGATTCTTCGATTTGTGAATTAATTTTTTTTTTGTAACAGGCACCCATAACCGATAACTAAAAATATTCGTTGTCGTGAGTCCAGTAAATACAACGAACAAATACATCCAATGGCTTTCCATTGTTTTCATACAACCTTCAATTGTGAGTAATCGAAAATCGCTGAAAATCGAAAAAAAATCAAAATTTTTTGTTTTCAATTCTGGTGTTGGATTTTACATGCCATTTCATCTGGTATGTTCGATTTGATAAGATAAGACAATATATACAAACACATTTCACAAATATACAAGTTCTCGTTTGTCCGAAGATCAGCTGTAGGTGTATGTGCATGTTGTAGTATTGTATCTCGATTAATCACAAAAAGTGTATTGCGCATAATTTTATTCAAATGTAAGAATAAGATAGGATCAGGAACATATTTTTGACACCGATAAAACAACGGCAAACGGTATGTAAGAGTCTGTGTGTACACGGAGCTGTTGTTTGCGTTGTATAAGGAGAGATCACACCTATGGTCATCATCCATGGCTGAAAATGTAATGGTTTCTATTCTTCAACTATCCCAGCATATCTATTGCTGAATGATATTTTTGCGAACAGGGTACCACCTTGGGTACCACACAATCACATTACTTTATACTCGGTTTCTCATGTTGTCTATCATAAGTTCAAAACGACGAGGAAAAAATATTTTTGGGTGCTCTTAGTTTTTTGACCGATTACAATACTTTTATGAACAAGTTGTGCGGAACTTTTATGAACATGTTTTGTGCGAAGAGTAAAAAAATTCAAAATATAAATTTGAAAAGTGCGTGTCCCAAAAACTCCAAATCTCACAAATGTCATTCCTAAATGTTCCAAATGTCACAAATTTCACTTTTGCGACATTTGTCCCAAATACTCCAAATGTAATAATTTTCCTAAATATTCACGGCTCAACCAATCTGGGCAATCCAGATATGAACAGCTTAGAGGAAAAACTTTTTATAGAAATGTTGCACGGAAAAATGTTGTTATTCAATGTATTTGATGTTGTTCTTTGTATACTAAATACACTGAATAACAACATTTTTCCACGCAACTTTTCTACATAGCGTTTTTTTTCTAAGGCCCCGAGATAGTTTAAGGTATTATTTTTGGACAATTTTTGGGACATATTTAAACATTTGTCCCAAAGACTACAAATGTCACAAATTTCACTTTTAGGACAATTTTGAGACAGTTCCAAATACTCCAAATGTAATATGATGAAATCAATCATCAATTTTCACCAAAATTTGAATTTCGAAAGATTCTATTCACTCAAAATTATGTTTTGGAACAAAAAATCAAATTAACAGCAAATATGGATCACGAAAAAACGATAAAAGAGAAAGGGAAGAGTATGAATATCTAGATAAATAATGGATAGAAGGAAATAGAGGGGACGAAATAGAAGAACAAGTCTTATTTGAATTGTGAAAACTCACGTCAGATGAACATCGAAGACAGAGGTGAAAGCAATGAGAGTGAGTGAAAAAGAGAACAAAAAGCTTATTGAAAGAAAGAGATAACGAAGAAAAAGAAAAATGCAAATACAAACATTGAGAAAAAAAAGAGAAAGATATATCTTCTGATTAACAGAGAGAGGGTGACAGAAATAAAAAGATATAGTAACGCAAAGAGAGATAGTAATAGATAGAGAATGACAGTGGACAAGAAAAAGATTAAGAGGGTTAAGAGGGATTGAGAAATTTTGTAAATATAGAAATAAATTGAAAAACACTGAGATAAGATAATAAATATGATTCACATTTTTAATTTAAGAACCAATGAAATTGAATATTGGAACAATTATAGATTTTCAAGGAAGCTGACAAAAGAATACCTATAATATAAACAATAGACAATTGTCATACTATTGGCAAAATGTCAAACAAAATCTTCTTTAGCAAATTCTGATAATTGCTTCACAAAAAATTCAGATATTGTATTACATAAAATATTTGATTAAATTTTCAAAATAAATACGATTCTAATGCAATCAGTCAAAGAGATTTAAATAAACTAAATAAATTCGAAGAAAACATAATTGACTTAAAAAGCAGAGCAAACTAAAAACATCAATAGAAACGCGTAAAAATCGGATCACTTTGTAATGGCGTCAATAAAATAGAAATTTTCTTTATAATTTATACAGCATATTCCTGGTGATCATGAATCCATTCAACTATTTCATAAACGCATAGGAATAGACATTGCAAATAATTGTGAGACCCAATTTGGATGCAAATCAAAATAATAGATCAAAATTTGATGGTTATCTTTAGACGAATTAAGATTCACCTTAGTTTTGAATTTTTTCAAAACATAAATCGCCACACCACTACATTTATTTCTATCACCAACTTTCGATTTTTGATCAGAGCGAATAATTTTGTAACCAATATCAAAGGATTCAATTCTCAATTGAAGGATATCTTTGAAATGAACCAACCCATTTTCCGTTATTGAGTAATCATAATAATGTTGTTGATACAAAAAGCTACATTTATTCGGATTAAAGACAAAGATACCTGATTTTTTTTCGAATTTTATTGATTAATGATTTGAAAGGTAATGTAGTACATAATGTACACAAAATCAACACATTCGCATACATTTTGTGCGCAATTTGTGCATAATTAGGCATAGAAATTATTCAATTTTCGGGCATGATATGTACACATTTTGCATTACCCAAATAACACACGCGTTTGGTTACATACAATTGTGATCGATCGGATCTTACTGAAAGGGATCGAACTATTAAGAAGACAAATGGTGGTGTTTTGATTGCCACTCACAAATCTTTAAATGGTCAGTTGGTATTTGATGGTGAATTATATGGTGCAGAAATTATTTGTATTAGTATTAAAATAAAATTCCGAAAGTTTTAATTGGTTGAATTGTATATTCGCCATTCAAAGTTTTTGAGAATATATTTAATGCAATGATTTTCTTCAGGTGATTTCAATTTGTCTGATTTATTGTGGATTTCGAATGACATTGATAATCCAAACATTTCCTACCCTATTAATGCGTGTTCAAGGAAGGAACTGTTTATTTTGGTTTCCTGTCATTAGTTCGGATTATCACAAATAAATAGTTTTACAAATGATAATGGTAAAATGTTGGATTTGATCTTGACAAATGACCCAGACTATTTGTATTGCATAAATAGTGACATTTTCTTGGTAAAATCTGAGGTTCATCACAAATCCATTGATATTGTATATTGTCATTTATGGAAATCAAAGTGATATTAATAATTTCAATCATTGTTTTTATCTTGATTTTAGAAAAGCTGTGGAAATCTTCTTTCGTGAAACCGATATTCAAAAATGGTTCTAAGAATAATATTGACAATTATGGAGTTATTGCTTTACAAAATGTGATTCCAAAAATGTTGGATTCAATTTTTGCGAAACACTTAAATTTTCATATTAACAACAAGTCGATACGAGTCAACATGGTTTTGTTTTTCAAAAAAGTCAAGATTGAGATGGTTTGGACATGTACAACATATGAATGAGTGTCGTTTGCCAAAGTTAATTTTGAATGCTGAAGTGAATGCGCCGAGAGGGAGAGGCAGATCACGAAGACGATATGTAGATTCGGTGAAGAATGATGAAAGAGGGTATGACTGGAATAGGGAAACTCAAGACCTGGCTCTCGACAAAGCATGTTGGAGAAGAATTGTTAGAGGGCTACCATTACTAGACAGACCAGACGCTGAAGGGCATTAATGGTCTATAAATGTTTGTTGTTGTTGTTGTTGTAGCTCTCGCGACTTTGGGATGGCGCCACGATATTACTCGGAACCCGAAAGCTCCAGCGCACTACTAGGTCGTATTTATTGATTTACTAAAATTTAGTGGTAACTCATCAATCCTTTCGTTTGCTGATGATGTTGGACTTTCCAGTAACATAGCTTCAAGTGATGATTGTTTAACACTTCAAAAGAGTTTGGACAATGTAGTTGACTATTTTAATTTGAATCAATTAAGATTAAATGTTAAAAAAACAAAAATGATGATTTTTCATCGCTTTGGTAACGTGATTGATTTCGATTATATCATTGGTGATTCAAAAATTGAAAGAGTTGATCAAATTAAGGATCTTGGTGTGATTTTGGATGAGAAACTTAATTTCAAAGCTCATATTGAATCCATGATAGCAAAAGCTAAATCAAGACTGGCTTGGATCAAGCATTTTGCTAGAGATTTGAATGACCCATATATTATTAAAATATTATTTTTCAGTTTCGTTATTCCTATTTTAGAATATGGTTCTAATGTTTGAAATACCCACAATTTCGGACAGGTAAGACGAACTGAATCTCTTCAAAAGAAATTTTTGCTGTAAGAAGATTTAAATGGAGTCATCGATTTCACTTTTCACCTCCCAAAATATGAACAAATATTTGAATTACAAACTATTACAAATGAATACTCTGAAAAATGGCAGAAGTGTTGCTCAAATAATGTTCATCCTGAAGCTGATCAAGGGTGAAATATGTTCGGAGTCTCTTTTGGAAAAGATACAATTCAGAATTGCAAATCATTCTGTCAGAAATATTGAATTTTTGAGAATTCATGTTGTTAATCCTAGCTATCAAAAGAATATGCCTTTGAATAATTTAATTCAGACATTCAACAAATATTATAATGAAAAATTTTTGAATGAGTATACATGACTGAATAGACTTTAATATCAGCTCGGAAGTGGTTAAGAAAAGATTGATTGAATTGTTTAAAAAACCAATTGATTAACCAACAATTGTTTGTTTCTTTTTGATTGATTTTGTAGTTCAGCAATCACAGAGACTTGCTCCGAAATCGTTAGGATTGGCAACGGATTGTTGATTCGATACAATTATTGAATCAACTATTTTATGATAATTAATTGTAAATCTTTCAAAATAATTTAAATAAACCACTTTTAGCTAAGAAACGCTGTTTGGTGCAGTAATAATAATATTAAGAATAATAATAAATTAAAGAAGATAATAAAATTGAAATGGAAGAACTGATTGGTAATGGAATTTTTCAAACATTTTAATATTATTAGAAATACCATCAATGACTTGCCTTACGACATGTATTATGGCAATTGAAAGTCATGTATAGGGTAAGTGCAAAAAAAATGTCGATTTAGATAACAAATGGCGTAACTAGCGATTTGTATATACATCGGAGCACACTGATGCCATTTTCTTTTTTTTTGTCTGTCATTACGCTATCAATTTCAGTATATTCATTTTGCTGAAGTGTAAACAACATAGATTTATTTTGCTTCAAAAATGTCGAAATTCGTACCTGAAAAAGTGGTTTTACGGGGAAAAACGATGACAATGCCAAGCCACATCGTGCAAACATCGTAAAAAAAAAGAAAAAAGACTTCGACTGGTATCAGCTTGATCAACCCCCGTACTCTCCAGACCTTGCTCCTTCGGCTCTATTTGTTTCGATCGATGAAACAATTAACCTGGCCGATGGACGCTTTAAAAACTTTGAAGAAATAGAAAAATGGGTCGCTGACTGGATATCTTCAAAAGATGAGGAATTCTTTAAACGCGGAATCGAACAACTTCCTGAAAGATGGCGCGAAGTCATAGCTAACGATGGGGGCTACAGTTAATGTACTCATTCATTTAGTTATGAAATAAAATTTTCTTTTCACCGAAAAAATCGACATTTTTTTTTGCACACACCCTATAATGGTTGTGATCCTTTTGCTGAATTGTTCGCTTCTCAAAAGTGGTTATAATGTTATTTTCCAACAAGTTCTAGAACTGTCGAATAATTCGGTTTCTAGAATCTAAAAAAACAATTCTACAATATTTTATTTGAGTCTGGCGCTCTAATAGGTGTCGCTATTTTCGAAATGACGGATATATTCTACGTGCTTGTGCACATTCAGTGTGAAATTTTCAGCTATGTGTCTACTTCATGTTATTGTTGTTATAGAATACATCGGCATGGTGCTAAGCGCAATGGGTAAAATCACTAGAGAATGTCGGCTCAAGCAAGCCAATTGAATAGCCAGCCTTAACATAATGCCGCCTGTCAGTTACACAAGTAGTGCGAGCCTGGGTCCACCAGAATTGGGCATGGGCCGAGCAGCCATACCAAAACATCCAGAGGTCGTTGCAACCAAACGAAACGGTTCGGGATTGCCAGAACATACAGCTATACTGAAAAGCGTGAACAAAGTCCAAGATGAATCCGGCGAGTGGCTGCGGCTGCCGAAGAAAAAATGCAACATGTTCAAATAGAATGTGAACGCGAACGCAAGGAATACTAGGCAAAATGAAAGGCAGATGTCGAGTGTCTTCGTTACGGGCAACGCACAGCCATGGAAAAAGCCATGTAAGAATTGTGGCAGCGCAAAGAATAACAACAGTAAGCTATTTTCACAGAATAGAATGAAATTATCATAATTGATCAGATTGACAATTTAAAATCACTTATACACAAGCTAATTAAATTTTCTGTTTCTAGATAACAAGTCAAGACAAAACCGTGACAGCGACATAAAGTTGACCAGATTCACGTTAAATTAGTATTAAGCGTAGTGCACAAAGTGCTTAGTAAAGCTATTAAGAAAAGAAAAAAATCCACATACAATCAATATCCGCATAGGATTTACAGGAGAAACGGCAAAAACCGAGATATGTATAACAAAAAGAAAAATATACATAAGGAATTTAAAATTTAAATTTCAGTAAAATAGTCACGAACAGGTTCAGAAAACTTGAATAAGTACTTATAAACGTAATTAAATTTATTTAGCATTGGTTCATATTGACAGTTAAGTGTAATAGACCAAGACTGTAGGAAATCGATTGTCAATCCAAATTTCGCCACCATATAGATGAATATTGGGACCGAAATCCAAGATAATTGATTAACTACAATCAACTACAATGAGGTAGTAAACAAATCACGGTCATGATATAATTTAAATAATAGGGAGTTGTGTCCAGTTATGAGTTACACAGCACAGTTATGATACAGCCGATTTTTTTTGTCATGCAATATCGATATTTGTCATGCAATATCGATTTTTTTTGTCATGCACCACCATGCACCACTAAGTGAATTTTTTTTTGTGAATAGTCTCAAAAAGGTGAGTGATTTACATTAAAATTCTGGATTTTATTCATATTTTGTGGTTCATGTTGGATTATGCCGAAATATGATTGAAAAAAAAAATTTGTTTCCGTCAAAATGGCGTCGATTTCTGGTTGTGAGACACACAATGTGTCCAGTTATGAGACACTTTATTTTTCAAATCATTGTAATCTAAAAGTGTCAAATATCGTCATTTATGCCACCATTTAGTACTAATATATATTCTTCATGCCGAGAAGAAGAAGTATTGACATCCGAACCGTCTGAACAATCAACATCTCGATCAGCATCGGTTATGTCAGCTGTCAGCAGTTTTTCATCAATTTTAAATGAAATTGGCCCATTGCAAGCCGCCACACCGAAAAAACCATCGAATTGTGGTTGAAAACCGAAGCAAAGCAACAAGCTGACATCTCCAGTGAACATTGCAACTTTGAAGGAGAAAGCAGCAACAAACACCAAAAACACTCAAAAAGCCACCGGCCAAGCCAAAAAAGGTTTTTGCTTCATCTATAGATAACTTATTAACACCGATTTATTATAATATCCTCTTAAATAATCAGGGCCAATGCTTTATTATTTATTAGGATCGAACTTAATAAGCGTATTATGATGGTTAGTATTTATTAAGATCGATCATAATAATGATATTTACATGTTTATTGTTTATTATAATATTCACACGGACTCACGACAACACAATCCTAACCGGCTAAAGTTGTGCGTACTCAACTCGCGACAGTGATTTCGAAGAAGAAGAAGACGATGAAGGCGAATATGATAAATGAAGAATTGATTTTTCGATTTGAAAAGAATACATTTATGTTTTTTCAACAATTAATGGTGTTTTATTTCAATCAAAAAAAGATGTGAGTAATTATGTCACATACTTAATAAACAAAAGAAAGTGCATGACGCATTCGCACCAACAAGAATTTAAGTAACACATTCAGAGAAAACAGGCATAGCAGAGTCCGGCAGTAATTCTGAAATGCGTTAAATAAAGCACTCTATTTTAATTGAATTAATGTAATCCCGAAAAGTTATCCGGGATTACTTTTTTAAATTACTTTTTGACGTCACACATAAGAAAAACAATGGATTGATAATTGTGTTTTGACGTCTATGTGTGTATTAGTGACATAGTGAGAGCAGCTCATTGTTTGTATTGATTTCAATTGATACTTTGAAAAAAAAACTCGAGAAAACAAATATAAAATTTCATATAATATTGAATTTCAATTGTAATCTAATTTTTCCTTCAATTGTTTCAATTTAATTCATTTTTTTTATTTTCATTCAATTCAATTTTAATTTCATTCAATTCAACAAAAACCAACAGATGGCGTTACTGAATTGTAGAACAATGAAAATAAAAAAAATGAATTAAAATGAAGAAAAAAATTACACATGAAGGAAAAAATAATAATTAGATTGAAATTCAATATTAATTCTATATAAATTTTCATTTTTGTTTTCTCGAGATTTTTTTCTTCAAGGAACCAATTGAAATCAATACAATGTTTTCATCGGCTGTTGTCAGTATCTCACTAACACACACATTAATTGTAATGCATAACGCAAATTAATAATTTGCCGGACTCTGAGGCATACCCAAGTAAACAAAAAAAAAAAAAATTATATATTGTGTATGTAGAAAATGAATCCAAGAAAACGTAAGACAATTATATCAAAATGGTTGCAGTAAACATATAAATAAAAAGAGACTAAGACCAAGAAAAAGAGAATAAAATTCATATTAAAACAACATAATTCACTTGGAAAAAAAAAAAATTGCAACAAGCAATAAAAAAAAAAAAAATGTCATACAAAAGAAACGAACGATAGAATTCGCAATGATTTTTGATAAATGGACACACTGCATGAAAAAACCCAAATGCAAACACATTCAGTGGAACTTCCAAACACATGAATTGAATAAGAATTTTTCCATTACATGAAAAAAATTTACCAACAGGATGTGTTATGGTTTCAGGAAACTATAAATCTTTTACACAAATTAATAGCGATAAAATCGGTAGTTTTTTGATCAAATCGGAATAAATGTACGATGCGATTCAAAACAATAAAAACACTTTCAAACTTATGTCAACAGGTCAATGTGACATGAGTTATGTCGGCCGCGAAGAATAGAGCCTGTACCGCAAAGAAAGAAAACAAAAATTGTTGGTGACAAAACATAGAATATGATTTTCGTTCAATTGGACGGGAACCGGTTGAACATTCGTCGTCATCGTCGTCAAAAATGCAAAAAAATCGTTGAAAAATTGCAATTGAAACGTGCAACAACTGGAAAAGCAATAAAAAAATTAAAAAAACTAACAAAAGCCGTGCCAATCGATGATACTAAAGGTGTCAACGGACACGGACTGTCCGTTTTGAATTAATTTTTTGCTCATCCGTCCTTCCGATTCAAAAGGTTTCGGACGAAAGGACACAATTGATAATGTCCTAAAGAAAAATACCAACGGATGGACACAAATTGGTTTATTTGATTAGAAGAAGTATTCACAAATTTACAGTTTTATTTATAAATAAAATTACCCAATAATTATATCGATTCAACAATCCTAACGATTTTGAGGCAAATCACTGCGATTTTCAAACTGCAATATCGAGATAATATCAAACAAGAATAATAATGATTACTTAATAAATTTAAACTATTCATTCAATATTTCCTTAGTCCCATCCGAACTGATATTGATCAGCAATTGTTAGTCAATAATAAACTGGTTTGATAGTGGACTTATAATAAACTGAAAATTATTAAACGTTTCAGTTAAAAAATAAAATGGCATGGTTATCAGATTGACATATTGAATTTCTAAAAATTAATACAAAAAAATGATATCTAATTAAATGTCAATTAATTTGCAGAAAACATTGAATTGCATTGACATAATCCCCATCGGAAACCCGTTCAAAATTTATTCATATCAATTGTTTATTTTTGAAATAGTTGGTACGAACATCGATATAGTAGTGTACTGGAGCTTTCGGGTTCCGAGTAATATCGTGGCGCCATCCAAAAGTCGCGAGGATAATTATTTCGAAACATTGAAGCTTTGAAGCTATTTCACAATAATGTCATTGTATGTTGTCATATTGTCTATTGTTCTGTATTTGATATGAGAAGAAAAGCATAAATGAAATGTCGTGCGTATGTATTGGTAATGACATTTTGTTGGCCGTATAAATTGTATGCCAAGCAGAGTCGTTGATCAACAATATTTACGCACTCAAATTTTTTTTGTGCTAGCTGTATTTCATGCGAAATGAACAACATTACAAAAGTGATATATAATACGCATATTATTGGTGATTATCGACTCTGTTTGCCACACAATTCACCGAAGCGATACAACCGAACTGTCAAACTGCAAAGTATCGAATACGCGTCTGTCATTTCACTACGATACCTGCTATAAGTACACATAAGTACATACATTCCGTATTTTCATTAAACATTTTTCTATATTTTTAAAAATATGTACTGCGTATATTAATAGTTAAAAACTTATTTATTCGAACATAATTTCGGTTTTAGCTTCTTGAAAAAAAAGGATGAACATAAATTTATTTTAACACAAGTGAGGTTAGGTGTCAACTGATTTCATATGTATTTCACAACATTTTCTGAAGTTTTTAATTTTAATAGCGATGGATAATTCTAGTATTCACTTTATTTTCCAAATTTGAAAACAATTGATCAGCAATTGTTAGAAACTTTTGATTTAATCTGTCGATTATTGGCAAATAATTTTTGGTTTGTGTTTCAGGAGCCGAACTCATATTCAGACCTAAATAGGTCTACATTGAGCAATGTAGACAAATCTTTGAATTCACGGTACTAGACTTTAAACGATCCCATAGATTTGGCTCCTGAAACACAATAAGATAATACCACCGAAATTTACTTTTAAAAAAGAATTTGATCCTCGCAATATGAAACAAATTTTTGCGCTTCTAACATAACAAAATGTACATTCGGTAGAACATAAATGTGCGTTCGGATATACGACATAGACCTAGGACCTCACTATAGGATGTATTCAACACATAAACAATTGTCAAATACATAACAATACCCAATACGATTAACATAGCACAGAGGTAAAACGAAAATAGCTGTATTTCAGGAGCCAAAAATCACAAACACTTTTCGTAATATTGTTTATTGAATTAAATTTAAATAGAATAAATATGGTAAATTTAAATTTTCATGAAGCCCTAATAACAACAACAAAAATGTATTGTAATATCTGTTTATGTTGCTTGTGTAATACAAATTATTATATCACAAATATAATTATGTGATATGAATACATTGAAATAATATGTATTATCAATTTTAATTAAAATTTCCAACACAAAAGTGATTCAAGTATGAAATTCAAACAATCATTTAAAGTATAACTTAAATGCGCGTAGTTGATTCGCACTTAAGACTGTCAGACGTGTATTTAATGTATACTTGTTTCTGACAGACGCGTAGTTATTTTGGATTGCAACGCTTTGCAATTTACATGGACAAACAGAAGTGTTAATTACCAATACATACACACGGCATTTCTCTTGTGCTGTTCTCTCCATATAAAATACAGAAAAACAAACGAATAACGACACACAATAACAATATTGTAAAATAATTTCAAAGTTTCTGAATAATAACCATCGCGGCTTCAAGATGGTGCAACGATAGTGTTCGACTTAATTTAAATCGACGAACATTGATAAGTTTGCACCATGTCATACTCAAAGCGCAAATGTATCCATATAAGTTCTAATAATCCTTTGTAACAATGGTCGAAAAGAACATTCATGACAAGGAATTCATGATTTCGACATTCATTTCCCTTTTGTATATTACTTCTTATACAATAATACTGCATCTTGAGAAATATGATATAGACTAATTTATAAGAGCTTGAATTAAAAATATCGAAAAATATGCTTGATCATAGAAGGATACATTTATCACACTCGGTTTGTGCCATTAATGGCTACTAGAGGTACCCCCCAAGGCGGTTTCACCGTTGCTATGGATTCTGATTATGATCAGCTTATTATGGAGACTTCGCGACCGAATATTTTTTGCAATCGGTTATGCGGATGATCTCCATATAGGCTGTAGCGGGAAATTCTCAGATACGCTTTCATACAGAACTCAATCAGCACGTGCAATAGTGAAAGGGTGTTGTCTGGAGGATCATTGTGAGCGAATAAAGAAATTTGTAATGCAATACGATGTAAAGATTACTGAGACACTCTTAAATTGCAGTGAGCTTAATCACTGGCCACGCTAAGGTATATTATCACCTCAATGGGTTTAAGGGACAACCCAGACTGCAGAATCTGTGGTAGGGATTCAGAAACCTTTTCCCATCCAATCACTGAGTGTGAAAATTTGAGGGAAATCCAAAACACAATTTTCAATACGGGAAGGAATTGGCCGGAGGTAACCCCAAATATTTTTAAAATCATTGACTACTTCCAAAGGGCTTGTGACTCAATTCCAAACTTAAAAGCAGTTTCTGATTGATAAAATAGGACTACTGTTTAATACATTACATTTTTGGGTTTCTTGCAATAAACTATATAGATTGAGCGACGCGCTGTAACCGTATGAATTCAATAATCTAATAATCCAATACACAGTACAGTTACATGAAATTTATTTACTTTTTATTTATTTATACATTTACGAATTGCTGAATTAAATTTTAATTAATTAAAGCAGCGCCTCTTAAGCAGAATTTCAATTTCAGTATATATTTGGTTATTAAAACGTGCTAATCATCGCACATTGAGTACGAAAATTTATAGAAAAAAATTTCTCCTCAAGAGGTGCTACTATCGCTGTCATCAATATACACCATATTCACCCATTTCTAAAAAGGTGGCAGAACACATTTTACCTGAAGGACGATTATTGCACCCACTATACTGACGAAATTTCAAAATCAATGAGATTTTTTTTTTGCTTGTGACAATCGGGGATGGTTCAAAATAAAACTTTGTCATGAATATATTCGCACCCGCAAACACCGTTTTTTTTATTCGTGTTTTGATATAATAAAAAAAAATTGACAATGGAATTTGATAGATTTTTTTGTGCTCTTTAAGATGCAATTGCTGTCAATGATAATAACAAATAATCAAAGAATAACTCAGTTCAATTAAGAAAGTAATTGAAAATTAATGGATGTTTTTGTGTAAAACATAACTGAAAATTCAGATTTTTAACGAAGAAATAGTTACTTTTCTCTCATACTAGCGTATACTGATAATAAGATACGTTACATATATATTACCACCTACTTTTAGTAATTATTATTGCATTGAACTATTTTTAAAGTTATAACCGGAATTTAGTTACGGATTGGTGAGGAATTTTAACCAAAAAAAACAACATTTAATTATTGTTTATGCGATATTCAGATATTAAGAACATGTATAGTGGGGAGTACACTATAACTTGAAACAAATAAATAGTTATTCTAATAAACCTTTACATAGCACCATAATATACAAGAGATACTTACCCTATTGCTATTTACACCTGCTTCGTTGTTTTCTTTTCCAGTACATAAACGTTTATTCAAGGGGCCATCTTGATTTCCGCTGTTTCCAGTGGTACCACCAGATGAATTTGTTGCATTACCGCTACCACCACTTCCATTAAATGCCATGATTATATCAATATATATATTATGATATGTACCGCTCTAGCGCGTTCAATCCACCGATATGTAGTATGACATCTATAAACACCAAATTTAGATTACACATCTCTCACCATGATGACTTTTTCATGAATAATCTTTGAAATACTTCTTTAAAGAAGGAAATGCTTTTACGTTAACAACCTTGTGGTTAACTAGATGAATGTTGTTTTACACATAAAAAAAACCTTACATATTGTAACACTTTTCCATTTAATATGTAATACCGCAGAACCACGAGATATGTATGAAAGAATTGGTAAGTCAATGACCTCGCACATGCGGCTCCTCGATTAATCAAAATATAGATACCACAACACTATTCACGACATTATTGTTAAAATGTATCTTCGTGATTACGTCTCTATACATGTCTTCTTCATTTTATTGTGTGTGAAATTCAGGCTCATGTTTGTTGTATCAGTTTTTTCCGTTAATTTGTTTCATTATGCATTTTGAACACCCAAGTTTTCTCATGTAGTACAAATAGTCCACTTCTCATTTTAGATATATTTTTATTTGCATTACCGCTGCGAGTTAGAAAGCTTGATATGCACTAATTTTAAGTGATAACACAAATATCTCTTTATGATTGGTTTGTAAATGGGATTTACATACGCTGTGGAATGTTTATGTTTTTTAAAAACTTACTCTATTCTGATAAGAGATTTTAGCATTTTTTAACTTTTTCTGATGTTATAAAATTTTTAAAAGCTCCAAATGAATTGACATTGTAATTTCACTGTTGATAAAAAATACAGACTTTGAAAAAGTAAATGGATGAATGATTGAAAGCAAGATTTGAAGGTTTGACTTCACGTTTATAATTTTAATATTGGATTAAAATCAAAAATGACAGATAGAGAGAACCATATTTTAGGTTCATGTTTCCAACTAATTGTTAGAAAATGCATACAATTTTAGATGATATGAAAGAACGTACATAATACAATATATCGAAATGAATAAAAGAAATCTATACAAGTTCTCATTGTACATTATCATTTTCATGTTTCAGCATTGATGATTATCTGTTCCAAAATGTTGGTTTCAAACTCTTCACTACTACGCATCCTTTTTAGTCATATTTTAGTGAACTCATCCAATTATTTTTCGCATAATAAAGAAGACACTAAATCACAAATATACCAACAAATCACCTTTTTGTGTCTTACTTCTGATAGTATGAATTAAACTAATGTAAAATTTAGAGTATGAAAAATCGTGTTTGACAGAAACATTTTCATATCGTCACTGTACTACTCGTGCTGTTGTCTGATTTGAAGGAAAAGTGAGAATGACCCTCCTGCTATGTTCCCAATGCTATAACATTGATTTTTTCATAACCTTACTGATTCAACATAGAAAATAATTATTACAAATAAGCTACAAATAATTAGAATGAATTAAATTAATATATTTTTCAATTCTCATACATTTTATCAAATGCAGTACAGTGCAATACAATATTTATAAATTAATGGGAGTGAAGAATGCTCAGTGTGACCACATAAAATATAAAGTAATAAGAGTGAGGAGAGAAATCCACAATTACATCGAATGGTGCGCATACGCAAACAAGTGAATCCAATAATGTTGCTAATGCGCAGACTGACTGCAGCCAATCATATGTATTTTTGCATTTTATTTATTTCTTTCGTTATCACTGTAATTAATTTTGTGTTGCTTATTTAGACCATACTTTTGTATATGTATTATATTCCTAAAATTGATTGAGACAACAATTACATACATGTATCATCACTTTCTTTGCTTATTTTCCATTAGGTCATGAACAAACAACGTTTTTATGTATGTGGATATCCCACAGAGGAATATCTCAAATGGAAAATTATTTTTTTCAAATCAATGTAGTTAGGATCCAATAACGTGTTTTGTTCACCTGTTTTGTGTTTACCGAAAGTTGCTTCAAGTTTGACAGTTGAAGTAAATTGGTGCAAAAAATATTATTCCTCATCACATCTCGTGAGGAACTAAAGAGTAAATATTTTACTAAGCTATGCGGCTTTTGCTCCAAAAATTGAATAGCAATAATCGTGGATTTCAACGAAAATACTTCAATGTATACCGTATACACTATACGTATATAGTGTGGCCTGGTCGTCGTTTTTGCGTTAAATTTTTATTTTTAATCCTTTTAATCAAAGAAAGTGTTAAATGTTTATATTGAACACAAATTAGAACTAATGCAGTGAGATACCGAGACATTTTTTAAAATACAAAATCGCCATCTGGCAAAAGTCGAAACACTCGAGACTGTCAATTCCATCGTCTTTGTTTGTCAATTCTTAATTTAGACTAGTGTCGTATTCACGGCAGTGAGACCACTTTCTTATTCTTGCCTTTTTTCAGATTAAACTTATGTAAATGATCTAGAAACCGATGACACATGGTATGATAGTTATTTGGAAGAATAGTCCTTTAATATATGTTATGCTGTTAGTTTTTGTTAGTTTCCCTTGTTTGACTAGAATGTTTACTGACATTTTACATAACAAGTGTCAATGACAAATAATATGCTGTCATACAATCGATTACAAAGAAGGAAGACAATAGTAACAAAACGTACGAAATTTTGCCACATTCAAAAAAAAAAAAAAAATTTCAATGCTGTTCAATTATTGAAATATTTTCTAGAGATTTTCGTGTATTTTAATAAAATAAAATTTTAATTGCTTTCGAAATGCGCATTTGAGTATAAAAAACTCAATTTGAAAAAGTGTGAAAATTGTTAAATAATTGAATAATAAAATAAAAAAATGCTGTTCAAATCAAACCATACTGCAAAAAAGTCTGCTCCAGTTACATTCCTATCTTATGTTTAACATTTTTATTCATAATTTTTTATTTATAACTTGTTATTTATAATTATTTATTCCGAAACTAATGAAATGATCCTCAAAATTCAATATTCAAATTCGAAGTACACATATAATATTGAATGGTATTCAAAATAACAACAGCATAATTCAAGATCGATAAAACTGTAGATTACATTTCTTTTAGAATTTGGATTACATTCCTTTGTTCATACTTATTGTCAAATCACATAATAATTTCTATATGAAGTAATGTGAAGATATGCGCAAAGCAGTGCCGTATTTACAAGTAGTTTACCTATGCCGGTTTAATCCACTTTTCTAAGTATTAGTTAATCAAAATTCACACGTACACACATAAAGGAGGGGCATACATAACATACATATGGCTAGATCAACCGTTACTAATATGGCAACGGATCTCGTTGTCATATATTTTGTTGTTGGAATCGTTCTGAGTGTACCATATACATCCGAGTGGTTCTATCTCTTTCCCTCTGCTCTCTCTTTCGAAAAGAACAAATATGCGATGAATCTTGAGAAAACAGAAAACGCATCCGAATGCTATGCTCGATCGATTGCAACTGAAATTAGTATTCCATTACCATCAAGTAACAAATATGTACATATAAAGTATAGAGTAGAATTAATGAAAAAAAGAGAGCACTGTACATACTGAGATACATCAACCGTTGCTAATATGGCAATGGACCTCTAATTTGAGTGTACCTTTGTATTTTCGATGTTCAAGTTAAGATGATGATAAATGGCAGCAACAGCATCAACATTCAAAGTAAAAAAAACTACCAAGCATTCAAAATGTAAACAAAAGATCAAAAATGCGTCAAGTCTTTTTCAATACAATGGATGAGAAACTTATTTCTAAAGGTTTTATTGAATTTATGATAGCAAAAACTTCTGATAGTAAATCTTTATCCAATTCAAGGCATTACCAATTTTTTTTTTTTTCAACTCTATTCTCACATACAAACGATTAACGAAGGGAAGGTGACAACAACAATATATTTTTGAATGAATGAATGAAATATTGTGAGAGTAATGAAAAAAAAAAATGAAAAACACAATAGAATTAAATTAAAAACATATTCAAGTTTTTCTTCAGAAAATTTTATGTTTTTATTCATTATTATCAATTATTTAACCATCACCCAATAAAAACTTATACATATTGTAAATGAAACAAAAAATTCGAAGAGTAAAAAAAAATCAATCACAAAAACAATTTCTTGTGTTTTCATTATGCAAAAAAAATTTCAAAGGTCGACTATCTAAAGCATTACATAAATGACATGTATCATCAATGTGATTTAAAAGGTGAATTAACTATCACATGTTTCATCTTTTTCAATCCATTACTACATTCGCAAATTAATTTAAATACATGAAAATTAGCATCATTTTTTTTAAAGAAATACTGGAATAAAAATTTAATCAACAAAATATAATAAAATGTATATGTTTCAAGAAGATTGTTGGAAAAAAGCATATCTTTAAAATTGTATTGAATTATGTCTAATTCTAATGTGTTTATCCATTCTTTCGAATTAAAATAATTTCTTCAGCAGCAATCTGCTTCAACATTCTTGGCTTCTGTTTAGATGATCTGCATATTTTCAATCTGTTTTCCAAATCTGAAAATCCCTTAACTCTAACTGATTGAGTATAAAAATGTGCGTTTTCACACTCATATCTTTTTGGTCTTCTCACCATTTCTTTATAATGTTTATAAGCAAATGCATTAAAATGATAAAAGTGTCGATCAAATATTGTTATGGTGTTAAACTCCTCAATAAGATCACCCATCACTGATGGAATATGCTTTGAATATTTTCTTCGTTGATTGTTCCGTTTTCATTTCAAACTATCTCCTCACATTTTATTTATCTGCCGATTTTTACTGCGTCATCGAACATCTACTACTGTGTCCAAATGAAACCCGGAATTTTGTTAAAAAATGAAAATTCTTTATTTATTCATCTAAATCAATTTCATCGCCTTCAAAGTACTCCCCTTCCGACACAATGCACTTATGCCAACGTTTTTTCCAATCTTCGAAACACCTTTCAAATTCGATTTCCGGAAAGGCCATTAGTTCCTTCTTCTCAATGGTGTCAAAACGGTAGCCCCGAAGCGGTCTTTTGAGTTTGGAGAATAGCCAGAAGTCACACGGAGCAAAATCAGGCGAATACGGTGGTTGCGATACGATATTGGTTACATTTTTGGTGGAAAAATCTCAAAAAACCAATTAAAGAAATTTCATGGTTTTGGAACCAAATTGGGACTTTTAACTTAAAAAAAAGCTTTTGAAACGGTGTTCATAGTTTATGTGGAGAACCAAGAGATCTAACCATCACTCTTAAAGTTCATCGACGATGTTTCACTGAAAAATTTACATTTTTTTGTCAGATGTTGATGGTCGTTCAAGCCGATTTTCAGAGGCTTAGGTGTTCTTCAACTTCTAGAAAAATTTTCTGTCCTTTGAATAACCTGGATCTTATTACAGTTCGATAGAGGAAGGTTCAATATATGACCTCAAAAGATCTGTTTTTCGAAATTTGATATTACAAAAAAAATTTATTATAACTTGTTTTGAGAAAAAAATGGAAAAAATGTAAAAAATCAAAGAATACACTTTTTGCGTCCCACAAAAACAAGCGTAACTCAAACACTAATGAATATTTTGACGTGAAATTTGACACAGATGTCAGAAATAGTGCTGCCAACATAAAAAAAAAATATTACGACGAAAATAATTACCCGCGTAGTTTAAATTTAAAGATTCCGGGCTTCATTTGGGCACAGTAGTAAAACTAATGGAAATCTAACGTATATTTCACAGACATCATAATCAAATTAGAGATAATAAAGAGAGATTCAATCAAGTGAAACTCTTTGCACTGGTTAGGAACACATAACAAATTTACAGAAGAGGAATTTAAACATTCAAAGGCGTGCTAATGAGATCTTAAGATTCTTGAAATTTATTGATTGTTAACAAGTAAAACTGCAAGTTAAATTGAGTATTTCACAACTAAATGAGTAGAATGATTTTTTGGTTAAATGAAATTGATATGATTTCATTTGTTATTGGTGGCTTCTGCATCAGCATTTGCTTTTTTCTCCATCCTTTTAACCACTTTTTGTAGATTATCGCTGGAATAAATTAGATTTGAAGTTTATTAGAATTATATTAGCCCGAATATAAACATATCATCATTGCATTAACATACCAAGTATCTTCCAATGATTCGATGCACAAATCTGCTTCTTTTTCCAAGACATACATATGATCCTTATCTGTTTTGGACAAATACCTGATACTAAAAAAGATTCACGTAAAATTATTAAATATATGTAATAATTTTAATTTTGTTTGGGTGCGAATGGTGAATTTACTTACGAATAAAACTTCGCCTTTAATCGAAATATGGTAGCAAGTTGGGCTATGTTTCCAATAATATCTGGAATGCATTGCAAGTCTGATTTTGTTGGCAAATTAACTCTTAACTTTTTAAACGATCGAGTAGTGCCGATTGATTGCGAGATTTCTTGAACTTTGTTCTGCTTCTGGCCGCTGCATAGGTTCTGAAACGTGAAAAAATCCTCTTTATAACCTTTGAGTAGCATCACAATTGAATGCACCAAACTCACTTTGCTTCTCTCGACCATTTATGAATGTCCGAATCTTTGCCAATCAAATTAATTGCGTCTTTTAATAGCTGTAATTGATTTTTATCGTAATCCGACTTCATTTTGCTGGAATTGTACAATATATTGGCAATGAGACTTAAGAAAATGTAATCATTTTTCATTTTTACCATAAAAGCTTACTGGATTCACCATTCAGCAAAGAAATTACTTCAAATGTTGCTTTCGAATAATTTCTATGGTTGGAGTTACGTCTTCATACGTTATATTGTCTTCATCGCTGCTTCCAGTGTCACTATCATTATCACTCTTCGGCATTTTTTTTTTTCAATTTAAACAGAATTTTACAAAATCGTTTTTCTAAATATCGAAAATGGTGTCAAAGCGTTGTTTTGCAATAGCTATAACAATGACCAGACAATTTAAATGTAGATGATTCACAACACTATACAAAAAAAAATCCTACACTAATACACTCAAAACGTGGCATACTTGTCACATACTTGTCACTATTATTATTTGAGCAGTATAAACAGAAACAACTTCACGCATAACTTGATTTGAAAACAAATTTGTGTTAAAAAAAAAGAAAATTAACGATCTGTATGATAAACATTTATATTAAGAAAAATGAATGATTTTTTTCTTTCCAGAAGCTTTTTCAGGCAAACAGTTAGAAATTCTAAATATAACTCTGAAGATACTTATAACCAATAATTTTTATGAATTTATTCGTCTCAATAGAATCGTGTAAAATGATTACATCTAAAAAAGTTCATCATGTTATATTTTTTGCACATTTTAAAGAAATACGTGAATTTATTTTTACAACAAAAGACAATTAGCTATTTCGTTCACTAGACACATTTCGTTTACATTGGTATTACGTTTTCACATCATTTCTTCAATACAGACAGAAATCAAGTAGAAAAAAACTTCGCACACAAGTAGCGAACATTGTTTTTGTTGATTTTCTCTTTGAATGTATGAAAGAGAAAACTGAATTTGCAACGTTAAGACTTAATGGTTGGTATGAATGTAACAACAGTATATAGCGCTTCACTCACGCTACGATAGATCCATATGTATGCGACAGCTATTTCATATATACATTTGACTATTGAATGTTATGCGGCATGAAAACACATGCAAAATAATTTTGATGACACATGAAAAAAATGAGTGAGTGTAATTCGCTCAGTTCCACATTTCTGCGAACTCAATGAATTGCTTTGCCTTGTGCTAAGATTTTCAATGACTAGTCTCTCACTGGAGCACAATTTACCAATAATCACCTGAAAACGATAGTGGAAAATATATTGAATAGATGATTTTCTTGCGACTGTTTACGTCACAATGAAAGAAATTTTAAGAGTTAATTTGCCAAAAAAATCTATATAAAAAATATTTTTGAAAACATAGCCCAACTTGCTACCATATTTCGATTAAAGGCGAAGTTTTATTCGTAAGTAAATTCACCATTCGCACCCAAACAAAATTAAAATTATTACATATATTTAATAATTTTACGTGAATCTTTTTTAGTATCAGGTATTTGTCAAAAACAGATAAGGATCATATGTATGTCTTGGAAAAAGAAGCAGATTTGTGCATCGAATCATTGGAAGATACTTGGTATGTTATGCAATGATGATATGTTTATATTCGGGCTAATATGATTCTAATAAACTTAAACTTCAAATCTAATTTATTCCAGCGAAATTTCTACAAAAAGTGGTTAAAAGGATGGAGAAAAAAGCAAATGCTGATGCAAAAGCCACCATTAACAAATGAAAACATATCAATTTCATTAAACCAAAAAATCATTCTACTCATTTAATTGTGAACTACTCAATTTAACTTGCAGTTTTACTTGTTAACAATCAATAAATTTCAAGAATCTTAAGATCTCATTAGCACGCCTTTAAATGTTTAAATTCCTCTTCTGTAAATTTGTTATGTGTTCCTAACCAGTGCAAAGAGTTTCACTTGATTGAATCTCTCTTTATTATCTCTAATTTGATTATGATGTCTGTGAAATATACGTTAGATTTCCTTTAGTTTTACTACTGTGCCCAAATGAAGCCCGGAATCTTTAAATTTAAACTACGCGGGTAATTATTTTCGTCGCAATATTTTTTTTTTATGTTGGCAGCACTATTTCTGACATCTGTGTCAAATTTCACGTCAAAATATTCATTAGTGTTTGAGTTACGCTTGTTTTTGTGAAACGCAAAAAGTGTATTCTTTGATTTTTTACATTTTTTCCATTTTTTTCTCAAAACAAGTTATAATAAATTTTGTTCGTAATATCAAATTTCGACAAACAGATCTTTTGAGGTCATATATTGAACCTTCCTCTATCGAAATGTAATAAGATCCAGGTTATTCAAAGGACAGAAAATTTTTAGAAGTGAAGACACCTAAACCTCTGAAAATCGGCTTGAACGACCATCAACATCTGACAAAAAAATGTAAATTTTTGAGTGAAACATCGTCGATGAACTTTAAGAGTGATGGTTAGATCTCTTGGTTCCCCACATAAACTATGAACACTGTTTCAAAAGCTTTTTTTTAAGTTAAAAGTCCCAATTCACGTTTGGTTCCACAAAAAAATTCATGAAATTTCTTTAATTGGTTTTTTGAGATTTTTCCACCAAAAGTTTTAACCAATATAGTCCCGCAACCACCATATTCGCCTGATTTAGCTCCGTATGACTTCTATTCTCCAAACTCAAAAGACCGCTTCGGGGCTACCGTTTTGACACGATTGAGAAGAAGGAACTAATGGCCTTTCCGGAAATCGAATTTGAAAGGTGTTTCGAAGATTGGAAAAAACGTTGGCATAAGTGCATTGTGTCGGAAGGGGAGTACTTTGAAGGCGATGAAATTGATTTAGATGAATAAATAAAGAATTTTCATTTTTTAACAAAATTCCGGGTTTCATTTGGACACAGTAGTAGATGTTCAATGACGCAGTAAAAATCGGCAGATAAATAAAATGTGAGGAGATAGTTTGAAATGAAAACGGAACAATCAACGAAGAAAATATTCAAAGCATATTCCATCAGTGATGGGTGATCTTATTGAGGAGTTTAACACCATAACAATATTTGATCAACACTTTTATCATTTAAATGCATTTGCATTAGTCGACTTTTGAAATTTTTTTTGCATAATGAAAACACAAGAAATTGTTTTTGTGAAGATTGATTGATTTTTTTTTACTCTTGAAATTTTTTGTTTCATTTACAAAATGTATAAGTTTTTATTGGGTGATAGTTAAATAATTGATAATAATGAATAAAAACATAAAATTTTCTGAAGAAAAACTTGAATATGTTTTTAATTTAATTCTATTGTGTTTTCCTTTTTTTTTTCTTTTTTTTTTTTATTAGTCATTCATTCATTCATTCAAAAATATATTGTTGTTGTCACCTCCCCTTCGTTAATCGTTTGTATGTGAGTCGAGTTGAAAAAAAAAAAAATTGGTAATGCCTTGAATTGGATAAAGATTTACTATCAGAAGTTTTTGCTATCATAAATTCAATAAAACCTTTAGAAATAAGTTTCTCATCCATTGTATTGAAAAAGACTTGACGCATTTTTGATCTTTTGTTTACATTTTGAATGCTTGGTAGTTTTTTTACTTTGAATGTTGATGCTGTTGCTGCCATTTATCATGATCTTAACTTGAACATCGAAAATACAAAGGTACACTCAAATTAGAGGTCCATTGCCATATTAGCAACGGTTGATGTATCTCAGTATGTACAGTGCTCTCTTTTTTTCATTCATTCTACTCTATACTTTATATGTACATATTTGTTACTTGATGGTAATGGAATACTAATTTCAGTTGCAATCGATCGAGCATAGCATTCGAATGCGTTTTCTGTTTTCTCAAGATTCATCGCATATTTGTTCTTTTCGAAAGAGAGAGCAGAGGGAAAGAGATAGAACCACTCGGATGTATATGGTACACTCAGAACGATTCCAACAACAAAATATATGACAACGAGATCCGTGCCATATTAGTAACGGTTGATCTAGCCATATGTATGCTATGTATGCCCCTCCTTTATGTGTGTACGTGTGAATTTTGATTAACTAATACTTAGAAAAGTGGATTAAACCGTCATAAGTAAACTACTTTTACAATGAAATTCGTGTTTTTCTTTTGCATTTTTCTTCTGTTGGAAGGGGGTGAAAAGGATGTGGAGAGGAGATGGAGATGGTACCGGTGGAGGAGACCTCAAAATAATTTCATTGTAGATGGTTTTTTTGTCGTTTTGGTTATCAACCATATCCGCATTCTATATAATTTAATTTTGGTTTGTTTCTTCTCACAGCATGAATATTTTTTGATTGGCAAAGATATCGCATTGCAACCTAATTGCAAACTATTTGGAATTTACAATCTCAATCATAAATGAGAAGCTTGAGGAGAAATTAGTTCGACAGCAAAAAAAAACATTTGGACAACAACAAACAAGACGCTACGCGCGCGTTGTATTCGCTTTGTCATATATTCTTAATTAAGATTTAATTTCATTGTTTTAGTTTGTTGTAAACAACAAACTAGTTTTTAGCACTACATGAAATGTAGAGTAAAAATACCTTTTATTAAAATGAATTTTCGAAAATGAAAACCGTGATTTGAAAATTTGAAAAAAAAGTAAAAATTCCAACATTCTGTTATTATGAAATGAAAGTACTATTATAGCAGAGCAATACCCTAGTTGCGTTTTGAAAAGTTAGCTGGCGTTTTTATTTTATGGACCATTGAAGTTTCTGTGATTCACTGAATTATGATATGAATAATATCATTGGAATTTTCATGCGAATTCAGGGACCAGAAAAACATGGGGAATGATCATTGAACTAAAATTTTTATTGATTTTTTTGCAAAAATGCACTAAACTAATTAATGAAAATCAATTTTTACCACTTCACTATCATGGTCTAACACGGTTTAAGTAGATCATCAACATGATGGTTTTTGCATTCTACGAATGATTTCCTTTCAAATGACACCCATATCGACTGTTTTACCACTTCACCATCATGTTCTAGCACGGTTTAACATGATGGTTTTTGCATTCTACTGATGATTTCCTTTCAAATGACACCAATATCAACTTTTTTACCACTTCACCATCATATGGTTTAACATGGTCTAACACGATGTCCCATGCATTCTACGAATGATTTCCTTTCAAATGATACCCATATTGCTTATATTAACATTTTAACCACGATGACGAACCGTGATGGACCATGGATGTCAACCATCATGGCCAAGTGAACATTCTCCAGGCAAAATTTCATCAAAATCGGTCATCATGGCTCAAATTTATGACCTAAATGATTTTTCCCTAAAGACCTTTAACACCAAAAGTAGCAGATGAAGTGGTCCAAATTGGACCAAAATGGATGTCAGCCTCTTGGCCATGTAAACATCCTCCAGGCAACATTTCATAAAAATCGGTCATCATGGCTCTGAGTTATGGTGGCTTTATGACTTTTTATGGGAGAAAGATCATAAAGTTAATGTTAGTAATGAAAATGTACGCTGCACGTATTTGGATTTTAGAAATGCAGATTACAATTTAATAAATGATTGTTTTTCTAATGTTGATTGGGATTCATTATTATCAAATGTTTCTCTTGATGATAATTTGAATAAATTCTACTCTTGCATTAAGAGTACAATCGATACACACATTCATTTAAAAAGGAAAAATAATTCAATTCATCCTAGGTGGTTTGATCATAACTTGGTGAATTTGAAAAATAGAGTGAACAAATTACGAAAGAAGAGGCATAAGTCATTGGATGATGATAATAATTTTAAATCTGCTCGAACGGATTATCATCGAAATTCTCGTATTGCCTATAATAATTATAAGATGGAAATGGAGGAGTTGATTAATATTGATTCTATGGAATTTTTCAAGCATGTAAATGCTGTTAGAAAAACAAATTATAGTCTACCAAATGAAATGGATTATAATGGTTTTAAATCGTGTGATGGTTTTGAAATCGCTAATCTTTTCGCTGAATTTTTTTCTTCTGCGTATACACAGCACAAATTGGTACTATCTGATGTCTGCAATGATGAGAATTTTAAATCAATACAGGACCTATGTCAGAATATACCCAATTTGAATATTGATGAAGAAACTGTTTTGCAACAAGTTAGTGATTTGCCAAATAATTTGGTTTCTGGTCCAGATGGTATACCAAATTTGTTTATTAAAAACTGTATTGGAGTTTTAATTAAGCCCATAACGATTTTATTGAGTAAATCACTCGATTTTGGACATGTTCCTGATTTGTGGAAGATTTCTTTTGTTAAACCAATTTACAAAAGTGGTTCAAGGAATCATATTGAAAATTATAGAGGTGTTGCTCTGCAAAACATAATTCCAAAACTTATGGATTCAATCATTGCGAAACACCTGAATTTTTATATAAAAAACTTAATTGATTCAAGCCAGCATGGTTTTGTTAGAGGTAGATCGACCATTACTAACTTAGTGGAATTCACATCTCAAACATTGAGTGAACTGAGACCTCATAATCAAACAGATGCAATATATATTGATATTGCCAAAGCGTTTGATTCAGTGAATATTGATCTTTTGGTTCACAAATTGAATGTTATGAGATTGAATGATCAACTTTTGAATTGGATTAAGTCTTATATGGGTGGTAGAAAACAAATTGTTAAAATTAACAATTATGAATCAAATCCTATCATTGTTTCATCTGGTACGGGTCAGGGCTACCCCATTGCTGCAACATTGTTCATATTGTTTGTTGCTGATTTACCTAACGTCAGTGGAGATTCGTTCATTCTTTCATTTGCTGATGATGTTAGGCTTTCCCACCATATAACTTCAATTAATGATTGTTTTATTCTCCAAGAAAGTTTGAACAATGTGGTTAAATACTTTGAATTGAATCAATTAAAACTGAATGTTAATAAGACAAAAAGGATAATTTTTCATCGCTTTGGAAATGTTATTGATTACAATTACACTATTGATGGCTCAGTAATTGAAAGAGTTGACCAAATAAAAGATCTAGGTGTAATTTTGGATGAGAAACTTAATTTCAAAGCTCATATTGAATTTATGGTAGCCAAAGCAAAGTCTAGGTTGGCTTGGATCAAACGTTTTGCCAGAGAATTTAATGACCCATATACAATTAAAATTTTATTTTTTAGTTTTGTTATTCCGATTCTAGAATATGGATCTCAAGTATGGAACACTCACAACTTGGGACAGACAAGAAGAATTGAATCTATCCAAAAGCAATTTCTGTTATATGCATTGAGGAGATTCAGATGGAGTAATGGATTTCAACTTCCGCGGTATGAACATAGATTGCTATTGCTTCAAATGATCTCTCTGGAGAATCGTAGGAAGATTGCACAAGTGGTGTTTATACTAAAACTGATCAAGGGTGAAATATGTTCGGATGCTCTTTTAGAGAAAATTCAATTCAGAATTCCATATCACTCTGTTAGAAATATTCAATTCTTAAAAGTCCATATTGTTAACAATAGTTATCAAAAGTTTATGCCATTGAATTTTATGATTGAGACTTTTAACTGTTGTTATAATGAAAGAACTCCTATTCAGAATCAGTTTGTTATTGACTTTCATGTTAGCTCGGATGTAACTAAAAAGAAGCTTAATGAATTATTTAAGATATTGTAAAATTAATCATTATTGTACTTGATTCTATTGGATTTAATATTGCAGTTGATAATCGCAGTGACTTGCTTCGAAATCATCAGGATTGGCAATAGATTATTGAATCGGTGCAAATATTAAATTAATCATAATTTGTAAATTAATATGTAAATATTATAAATAAACCACCTTTGGCGAAGGAACGCTGTATGGTGCCGAATAATAATAATAATAATAATAATAAAAAAAAAAAAAACAAATTCAATAACCCTACATTTCATGTAGTGCTAAAAAAAAAACAACAAAGACAATGACGATGGCAGCAATGATATTTTTCAGTTTACGACGGAAATAATAATAAATAAAAGCACTAATGCGAGTCTCTGCTATACAAGCGCTTTGAAAATTCAAAATTTGTTTTAACAAGGTTCGAAGAAGAGTTTATCTTTTTTCACTTATATGAACGATATAAAGCAAACGTACAAGTTAAAAATCATTGAATTAAACTTAATAACGAAAACTTCTATGTGGTTGAAGTTCTTCTCAAGCACGTTATGATATCCGACTATGGTTCTCTAAATATACTCATACTTGCATTTTTCCTGTTGAAAAAAATTTTAATTTGATAACCTGCAAATTGAATTACATCCTCGGACATTTTATCTATCACGAAATTTCGTTTGTGTTTGCTCTTTGCTGTCTCCACTCGTTATGCAATTATTATGAGCAATGTTCGATAGGCAATGACAACTTAGCACATCTTTCAAACTTCTGGTTCAATTTGGTTTTTATGAATTTTTTTACATATTGTTTTGAAATTTTTGAAAAACATGCTTTTACAAATTCGGAACAGTTCGTTTATTTATTGTTTTTATTTGATATAAATGTGAATGTTTATCGTCATAAAACCGAGTCTTATGGCTATCAAAACAAAGTTTCAGTTGTAGCGAATTAAAATTGTTTTATCTATTGATTTTTTTAGCAAACAGAAATAGATCCATATTATTTTTAACACAATTTGCCAAATATATGAAAAATAATGGTAATATTCTGAATCAAATGTCTATCTTAGGGTTGCGATGTTCTTTTTCTTGAGAGGGCGTTATTTTTTATTTTGATAAGTGACGAAATCCTTAAAAGCCAACTGTATTTCTAAATCCATTTCAGGCTCAATTTCAACCAAAGCGTCCGGATCATTTCTACAAAACCGTAATTTATTTTTATTATCACAATTTGAAATACTTTTGTTTTCAACATACTCATCATCATCATAGTAATTATCAGTTGGGCAAGTTGTTGCACTCCAAAGGAACGCACTTTCTTCTTCTGTAAGCACATTTCCGTCAGGTCCATAGAATACTGGATCATTATTAAATTCTTTTCCAAAAGGCTGATCTAACGGTGGATTCGATACTAAAATAAAATTAAGTATTTTAATTTTTAAACCTTAGAAAAAGAAGTAAAGTCGTGAAAAATAATAGGCAGACCACCCTTTCCCCTTATTTTAAAAGTGTGTTTTTTCCGCAGTACAAAAGTGGTGTTTATTAAAGATCGAATCTTATATAAAATGAATCATGAGCGAATTCTACGAATTATGAAAGTTTTATATTTGCTATTCATTATAATCTTATTCAGGGAATTTCAATTTGTAGTTCGCTTTGCATGTTATTAATGCTCATCGTTTATATATTCACAGTTCTTTTTTCTTAAGATTATGCGACAAAATATCAATCAAATATTTGAAAGTTCAATTCATTCATTTATAATTGGGGGAAGTTTAAGAAATGTTGAGTTTCTTTAATTATAGAAATATTTCTGAATGAAATCGCAATGTTATTGTTATGGTTCATTTTAGATATGCACATTTTTTATCCATCGTCAAAATGCAAGAAATATTAGAAAATATTACACAATTTTTTAATCCATAATTTTTTTGCAATAATGAGGTCATACTAAAGTTGTATATATATTAAATGAAACTGGAATTTACAAATTGTCTTGCCATAACCCATTCAATTAATGAATGAATTAGAAGAAATATTTAGAGGTTTTATTCACATTTCGCCACATTTTCTATAGAAAAGAACACTGTGATTTTTCATATTTCATATAATTTAAGCATGTAAATAAGTAAATATATGTTTAGTATCGAAAATAGATTGGTGAAGGAGAAGAAGTGGATGGATGTATCCAAACATTAAATTTGAATCATACCTCTCCCATACAGTGAATTAAAAATATATTTATTACTGATTCAAAATGCATGTTAAAGAAAAATATTGTTTCACACATTTAAACAAAAAGATTAGATTCTCAGTTCTTTCTAAGATAATGGGATTTTTAATGATGCATTTTGAAAAATAATAATAATAATAATAATGATAATAATAACAATAATAATAAATTTGTGGAATAATTTTTTATTCGACCAAATAAAATCGTCCGCGATGCATTGATTTCATCGTGTATCATTGTCGGTGAACGATTGTACCTGGATTCATAAAAAATATATACCCTCAAAAAAGGAATACCATTGCTATCATTGTTACGACCCCAACGATTTTTGCGTAATTCTATCACACTTGATAGTAATCTTTGAGTGGACACGTCGGTATTTTCACAATTACTCAATTGGTTCATTAGTTCTTCGGTTTCCTTCGGGAAATCAATATCCAACTCATAGCCACATAACTATAAAAAAAATTAATTTTTAGTGAAAATATTTCAAGGTTCAAAATAGGTGTGTAAAATAGGAATTTTCAAAACCAATTCTAAAAAAAATATACATTTTTTTTTAAAGGAAAAAGAAAATTGTCGACAATGAAAAGAAAAACATATTTCTCATTAGATTAATTCAATTTTTCATATCTAAATATATTGTAGTTTAAAAATGAAATCATGCAATAAACATATTATAATTATTGATTCAAATTTGTTTTCTAATTCCCCCGTTGTATTTGAATTTTAAATAAATCAAAGATGAGGCATTTCCCTATTTATCACGCAATTTTGATCAAATGAATTGGTCAATTTTCATCATTCAAATATTATGGTATTTTCATTTTTTTACGAAATGTTATATGTATGCACTGAAAATGTGCTGTTGAAACTATTTTAGCGCAAAAACATAATATGTATATATATAAGAATGAAAAAAACACGAGTCTCGGTGTATCGGAAACCCAGGAATAAACTATAGTTTTTTCATTTTTTCTCTTTTGATACGAAATTTTAAGTGAATGCACCTAAATTGTTTTAACGACACATTTTCAGAAATTAGATATTTTCACACTCTGAATCGCATGAAAGGGTTGTCTCTAAGAAGAATAGTCACAGTTGGCAAGTGATTGTACAAGTGTGAGTTAAATTGCTATATATAACAAACTAGCGAAAATTCATTGAGAATTGTTTTAAATTCATAACTAAAAAAATTGTTGACTTGGTGTGAAAAATTCTTTTCACCTAAAATTACTCGAGTATATTCGAGAATAACCAGGAACGAGAAAAACATTTTTTTCTTGTCATTGTCACTAAATCAATTATTAATGAATCAATAACAATCAAAGGACGACAACAACATCTAGATCACTTTGGAATTGGTAAGTCAACTAACTGTGTTTAGCCAATGATGGCAGCAATAAAAGTTTTAGTTTTGACATGAAGTTAAATAATCCGAATACATAATTCTATTAATTAATGTCAATCAGTCAGTCAGTGAGTTTATTTTTTTCGTATATATGAAAACAAGAGAAATTCGTAAACATATAAATATCTTCATCATATTAATATAATGAAATTCAAAATCAATGCCGCTTAAATGCGCCAGAGCTTCAATAGTTTGAATTGACAAGTAAGGTCTGAAAAGAAATCGCTAAGCAGTGTATTCTATTTAAAAATGCCTGTTTAATACACGGGTAGAAAATAATACATCTTGAAAAATTTAAAATTTTCATTTCGGACGCCTGAGCGAGTGATTGAATTCGGACGGACGGACAAATATGTGTCCGTTTGCCAACTGTAGACTAAAGATTAAATGCGATTAAATAAAAATAAAATACATACGTTCATACACAATGTTCATAGCAATAAGTTGAAATTCATTAAATTCACTTACTTTCAATGTTTGGCAAACGCATTTTATGTTCTCAGGAGAAGTTTTTGGCATAAGTAAGCCAATTGCATGATGTATACTTGTTGCAATATTTGAAATACGCGTTCCATCCTATGTAGAAGAAAATGTGTAGATATGTCAAAACATAAAACAATAATAATTAATAGATAAGATGAACAATAAAAATTAAAGAAAATGTTCTCAATAATATCAATTTTGCTGATTTGTGGAATACGCATTTATGACAATAACTCAAATTTCTTCAGACTCGAATCTATTATTCGTGTAATTTTCGAACCATAAAATATAATTATAAATTATATAATTTACTTTATAGTATAAAAACGTATAAGAAATCAAAGTTATTGCATAGTTGTTTGTCAAAACCCAAAATTTCTTGCTTGATTCATTTTTCATACATACATACATAAAATAAACTAAGATTTGAAAATACTTTTTCTAATTAAATAAAGCACCTTTGGTGAAAAAACGCTGTTTGGTGCCGTAATATTAATAATAATAATGATAATAAATACAGTCAAAATTCCTATTATCAAATACTATCTGAAAGAAAATATTAAATTAAATACAAATTTGAAAAACTTTCAAAAAATATGAAATTAAACCGTATTTAATTTTAGCTTGTAGTGCAGGTATTCTGCAGCAGAATTTCTGTTTCAGAAAAAAACATGTACTGTTCTAATACGGGAAAGAATTATAGAAATAAATTCTTTCATTTTAATATTTCGAAAGGATAAGATGCAAATAGATTATTGGGTTTCCATCTCATTATTCCCAACAATATGATATTAAATTATTTTTCATGAAGAAGGTAAAAATCTTATGTTATAACTTTATCAAAGTGCTCAAATTATTATCAATCATCTGTTAGCCTTTTATCTTTTGTAAAAACTTACGTTCTGCAATTGTATATATAATTCTGCAAGGAACAAGGTAGTATTTCGTACTTTGTGCGTTTCATTATCATTCATGTACTGTATCAATTCTGTGTCATTGTACTGTAGTTTAAAGCATAACAAGCGTCTGAATAGGCTCTCTGGTGTGGGGTCGACGCTGTCTAAGAGTCGACATAATCGCGCTCCAGTATAACGGAAGTTTTGTTCTTCTATTGACTGTAAAAAAAAATAGCCATACTATTATTAAAGATGTTTTAGAAATAGCAATAAAGATAAAAATTGTATTTTCAAAATGCAAATGGTGATATGCCCGGATCCGAAACCTTAGGCTGATATTTTTAGCAGATCGGTTGAAGTGTTTTTGAAACAATTTAGTTCGACTGAAAGCATCGAAAATTGTGGTTCACATTTGAATACTTCAAAACAATTACGTTGAAAATAAATATATTTCAGTATGGCTCATTTTCCAAGAGTGATGTTAGCGTCAACGATTTTTTGACGTTTTGAGCAGAATCAAGTGTCTGAAATAACACTTAGTCAACAAAAGTCACTGTTATATCAATCAGACTGAAATATTCAACGATTGTTCTGAGGATTGATATCGCTAACGATCACAATTGTCATACTTGAAAAACGATATATTGGGCATTTTTGGGCGTTTTATCTCGAGGACACGATTTTTTTCAAAAGTATCTACTGCAGGTGTGCTAATGTTCATTGGACTTCTTCATCAAGTGTGACAAATGGCTAAAGGTCAAAATGCTTATATTATATAACCGATTTATCAAAAGCATGAATATTAGCTTTGAATCAATGTGGACATTTCATAATCAACTATATTTAATAATAATGTATTATATAATGTATTATATGATATATAATATTTAACAATAATAAATATACGAACATGGTTGAAAAACATTTCGATTGCGTTGCTCACAACGTGTTGGTTATCAGCATGATCAATGTAGAGAGTCGTAAGTTCTTTCTGATAGTTTTCAAATTTTCCAGGATCATTCATCAATTTGTCTATAGTTTCAATCAAAAATTGTAGAGCATTCATTGCAGCGTCAGTCTATAATTGATATAAATTTAGTTTATTTCTATGATAAATGAATAATAAAGGCATGGAAAGTATAATAATATATAAAACGTTGTGAATGAAGATACGCTATAGAAATCATTAGTTTATCTATCCAGTATTCTAAAACTATATCAGCCAAATGCACAAGGCGATAAGCTTGTGATAATTTGGAAATGGAAATGATTTAAAATCGGCAAAATAACTTGATCTAAGGACAATTAAATATTCATTTTTCAGTTCGGCTATATCAAATCACAAATTCAGAATACATTTGATTGAGGAGACTTAAAGTGGCAACAAATACCTTTCAAATCATGGAAATAAAATGCTTTTACTTAAAAGATCTACCCATTTTTCTATAAAACTATATGGGCGCTTACAGTTTACATTCAATTAAAATTTTCATCGAATTATACTTACCGGCTCACTAACATCATTTTGAGATTCCGAATCATTGTTATGCGATCCAGAGTGACTAACTGAGGACTGTTGCGTTATGGTAAGAGATCCTTAAAAATATAAGAAAAAAATATTTGAAATATATATATAGATTCAAGAGCGAAGCACAAATTTCCATTTACGAATAAATTCACTAAATTGAAATGTTTAGATCATTGAATCTTCTGTGGAATCTTGTGAATATAAGCTTTATATATAGTTGGGAAACTAAATTTGTTTCTCACCCAACTGATGATTCAAGTGCAGCATTTGATGCGGTTGCTGTTGTAAATGATGATTATGTAATCCGTGCTGATTTTGCGAGTTTTGACCCATCTGGAAATGCTGATTATTCTGCGATCGAAACTGTAAAAGATATTTAAATATTTGTATATGAAACGCTATTTAAATAATCGTATATTTGAGGTTAAAGCATTTTTAGTAGAATTTTTATTATTTTATTACCATTTTGCATTTAGTTTTTTAGTAGTTAGTAGATCTTAGTAGTAAAATGGATATAATAATTATTATTTTAGTATCTACTAATACTTACTAGTTAGTAGATCTTTGTTATTAGAATAATTATTATTTTTCTAAGCAAATTTTTTAGATGTTTGGAAGTAGTTTCTGTCTCCAGTTAAAAAGAAAAATTAGTAGATTTTTTTTCCATTTGAATGATCTATGAAATTGATTGTACAAGATGAAATGGCACACAACATTGAAACATTTTCAGATTATATTTAATCATACTACCCCACTCATCCTTATGTGCGTTTATTTCGTATAATGCTTGCAAAGAACAGTGAATATAGTTCGAAATTACATTATTTTCACTAGTATAATTGAAAAGAAAGTTATTGCCTTTTTCATGCGTGATAATATTAGATGGAATCCTTCTTGTTCATTCTAACACAAATATTCTCACTTAATCACATACATGGGCAAAGGGGCGAGTATTTGAGTTTTAGCTTCGCCACTGAAATTTTCCGAGAGGACCCCCCTTGAATTATTCAAATTATTTTTCAAATATTGAAGAGAAAAAAAAAAGAAGAAATGCTTTCCGAACTCGAAGATTATTATTATTTGTAGATCTTCAACTTCCATTACAAAATCGAAGACCTTTTTTTTTAGCTCTTCAGTTCAACCCCCTGCGATACTTCAGGGCAAGGCCATGTATGATCACAACAAACAAGATTCGGCTGAACTGGTATGAAGTGAGATCAATAAGAAAAAATTGGATTTAAATATTATAATCTTGTTGTAAGTAACTTTTAGGAATTCCATTTTCTAGTCAGATTATACACACATTCTAATGAAAACTGAAAAATTCCCTTGAATAAATTTTTGATTTTAGTTTCTAAAAATGACTATATAATTCAGGAAATAATGATAATTTAGTAAATTGTGAATGTTTGAATGATTGTTGAGAAAAAAGAATAGCCGCCATACCAAAATTGTCATTTTTTGAAACTAATTTGTTGATTACTGCACAAGGAATGCAAATGTTAAAATTTTGATCACACAGAACCGGACGTGGAAGCAAGTAAGTAACGGAGTAGGTTTGAGCAAGTAGCAGGTTGATTTTTCGAGTAGCAAGTATCAGGCTATCTTATTTTTCAGCAAAAACTCAGACGGAGCAAGTAGGTCTTTACTTGCTCCAATTAAGTTAGTGAGTCGACTCTTGCAAACGAGTCAAATCGAATCTTTTTGCCGTTAGAGATATTTTGATCTGTGACAGAAGAACGCTACATCAGAATTGAAGAAACAAATTTAAGATTTTTTTACAATATTTTTTATGCAAACCAACCTTCTTCTGCGAGTTTCATATAAACTTCCCTTGCAGCTATAGCGAGATAGTCAAAAACATAGTATTTGGCTGTCTCACTAGCTACAAGGAAACATGAAAATATTGAAAAAATATGTTGAAATTTTTTTTCTCAATCTGATGTAATGTTTTGTGTTCCATTTCATCTGGTGTAATCAATTCCAAGATGCGCATTTATTATCACGATTTGTAAATCGCGATTTCATGTTATTAACTTACTCTATATGTCAACAAAATCTGTGTCATTTATAAAGAAAAAAAAACTACTAATTTCATTTTTTCACTAAAGAAACTACTAAAATAATAATTTTTGAACATCTGATAAAAAATCTACTAGGAAAAGCAATTGTACTAACAATCTACTAAGATCTACTAATTAGTAAGTTTTATAACTGGTATATGAAATTTAAAATAGAAAACAAAATATTATATGCTATTTTCTCTCTCAAAATTTTTTTGTGCGGTTCATTTTAGAGTACATATTTCGTTTTTAACCATATTTAATGTATTACTGTTGTTTGAGTGAATATTTTAACAAATGAACGAAGTGGAAATGTTTCAGATGGATTGAAATATGACGTTTTTGTAAAAAGAAAATGATTCTTCCATATAGACTTCTATGATGGGGTTCAATTTGAAAAATTCTGTGTTCAATATTCCATTATTCTTAAAACTAGTTCCGTTTCTTATATGATTCATTTTACCGAAAATCAAGATTTGGCATTTCTAAAAAGATAACTTATCTATTTTCAAGTTGTATTATAGGGAAATTAGACAGTTAGACTAATTAGGGTTGTATTCATTAGATTAGTACCTTGCGCGAATTCGGAACGGCATTACTGAATTGTAGGCGTTGATTAACATTGAAATTGCTGTTTTTCATACTCCCTTGCACTTGATGGTTAGCGAACTGAAACAACAGAAAAAAACCAATTTGAACTCCATTTTGATAAAGGAATATGATAAAAAAACTCCATCTTAAAACGATCTGTAATATTAAATTCTTATAATAAAAATATTATTTTTTTACACGAGTACGAAATACTGTTAAACACTTTTGAATATTTTAAGAAATATTTCTGTAAAGATTCATTTTTAATTTGACGAAAAATCATGATTCTAAATGCCATATCTAAAAGATTGAAGTTATTGATGTAAATTGGTAGTTGATTTTTCGGATATATAAGGCTTATATTTGAAACGATACGAATATGGATCGAGTGAAGTTTCGTTTACCATAGGCTTACGTCTGATAAACAAACTTCCAAATATTCACTAATAAATACAGGGTGTGCCAGGGAATGTGTCCTCTTTTTTTACAACAACGTAGACACAAATACAATCACTTTCCAATCACTCTTTTGTGTGCCGTTATGTTTATTCATGTTTTGGCAATCTATTGTGATGATGCATTTTATTACGTAGTTCTTGTTTACTTTGCAACAGCAATGGATGCAAAACGTAAACTCGTTCTGAAATCGCATAAAAAAGGTTTGCGACAAGTTGATATTTTTTGGAAGCTCCAGGTTCATGGTATCAACTTGAAATTTATCCAACGCACCATAAAACGATACAATGAACGTGGAACAGTGGATGTACAGCAAAAACGTACGAGAAAAAATTCGCCGAAACAGCAGAAGAAGCGCTGGAGTCTAAGCTCGTGAGCACAATATTCAATGTGACGAGTCTTAAAAAATGATTTGTAAATGACACCATTCAAAAAACATCGAAAACACGGTTTGACAAAGAAAAATATGGAAGATAGAAAGCGAAAAAGCTATGCGCCGGCACGCAACATCGAACATCGTTTTTTCCGATGAGAAGATGTTTCTTTTGCAGTCAAGTCTCAATGCACAGAATGATCGCGTTTACGCAGTGTCAATCGAGGACATTCCCGAAGATGATTTAACCGTTGAACGATTTCAAAATGTGTCAAGTGTCATGGTTTGGAGCGCCGTTACGGCCGAACATAAATTTCCTCTTGTTTTCGTTGAAAAAGGCGTGAAAATTAATGCAGCTGTGTACCAAGTGAGCAAAAAATTATTGCCGCACTCGAAAAAAGTGTTTCGTAATGAATCATGGTTGTTTCAGCAAGATGTAGCGCTGGCACATCGAGCAAACACAGTTCAACAGTGGTTAAGTGGAAATGTGCCAGATTTCGTTAAGAAAGGCAAATGGCTGCCATCGTCTCCAGACATCAATTCATTGGATTATTTTGTGTGGTGTTACATGGAATCGAAGCTCAATGATCTGAAGATTATGAAAATCACAAATTTGGATGCGTTCAAGAAAAAAACCGTCAAAATTTGGAACGATATTTCCATCGAAATGGTGCGTGCCGCATGTAACTCGTTTTCGAGACGTTTGCGTTTATTGGTCCGACAAAACGGAGGAAGAATTAAAACCAAAACATGAGACAAACATTTTGAACTCTTATCTAACACTCAATAAAATTTGTTTCCGATTTTGCTAAAAAAATCTACGTTTTTTAATTAAATATAAAAAGGACATTGCACTGGCACACCCTGTAAATTACCACCAGATGTTCGAAATCAATTTCGAATAAAAATGATAATCAATTGCTAATTTTTTTGGTTAACATACTGAATTATTTATTCGACTCTTGTGACAAAAGATGACTTATTGACTGGCGTTGTTAGTTCATTGTAGTCAACTTTCAGCCACTTTTGTATTTCTACAGTAGAGTGTATCGAAAATGTATATTGTACAAATTAACCCAAATATACAGCGATTTTAGTTGTTTTAAGACCGCTTGTCGCTTTGGGGAAATACATTTATTATAAATAAAAGAGGCTGTGACTGAAGGAAGACTGTTTACTTTTCCAACGTTTGGTACATCTGACTTGACATTTACAAACATGAAATTATCCATAAGATGGACGCTCCTGTACTAAACTTGAAAATACACATTAGATGGCGACACAGTAAATATATAAAACAAAAAAATATCAAATTAATACTAATAATTAAATGAAAAAATATGAATTTTAAATCCCAAATAAAAAAAATATAATAAAATTAATAGGAGAAATATTAATATTATCAAATGTACAAGATATTGAAAATAATTCCCAATTATTTATTTCGTGAAATAGTACTTTTAAAATGTTACATAGAAAAATACTATTGTTCATTTATTGCGCAATTTCTTTTTTTTTGCTAACTTACGCTTGCATTCTTCGGTTATGTTTATGAAGCGATAGAATGAAGAGAAAATATGGTGAAAACTTAACTTTCTGAAGTTCAAATTGCAAAAATATTACATTAGAATTTACATTTTCGTGGCAATTGCCACTAGCTTTGTTATCAAACTTTTGAATTATAATTTTCATACAAAATCAACGACGATAGAAATAGATTCTGTGATAAAAAATAATATTTTTAACTAGAAATCAAATCGAGTATATTTTGGTAGTCAATTTTTTCCCTGTGACATGGATTAAGTATGAACGATAATAATTGCTTCGAAGCGATTGGAACAATGCAATATTGATGTATACTTAAATAAATAATAGATATTATGTTAGCAAACAAAAAAGAAAAAAGTGCATTAAATCTAATAAAAATTAGACAAAAAAAGGTGAAAAACAGATGAGAAAAAGAAAAGAAAAAAATGTAAAACAAAAAAATATCAAATTTATATCAATTAAATGAAAAAAAAATGAATTTTAAATCCCAAATAAAATATAATAAAATTAGTAGGAAAAATATTATCAAATGTACAAGTTATTGAAAATAATTCCCAATTATTTATTTCGTGAAATATTACTTTTAAAATGTTATATAGAAAAATATATTTATTCATTTATTGCCCAATTTCTTTTTTTTTGCTAACTTATTCAAAAAAAATTTCAAATAAAAAACCCAGAAACGAAATATTTTGTCTGATTTGCTTATTATTTAATTCTGATCATAAGATCCCCATGAACTAAACAAGTAAGAAAGCATTCAGAACAATTCGTTTTTGGATTTTCGTTGAGAAAAAAAATTCTCATTTGACAAGTTTATATCTAGGGAGCTATGCAGTGAGAAAAAAAATTCAAACACGTTCCCGAACGCCATCCAAACTCACGAACATAAATTAGATTCACCAACATTTGATACTGAATCTGAATAAAAATTGATTATGTGTAAAAATAATTAAATATTTATGCACAATAAAATATTTTTCATTATTAAATTATCGAAATATAAATATTTTTGAAATAAAATAATAAAAACACTTCATAGAGAAATTAAAAATACAACTAAAGCAAAACAAACTATTTATATTAAGTCACCGCATGTTTATTCGATTGGCGTTTGTTGTACATGTATACAACAAACACATACATACATACATGTATACATGTACAACAAACATGCGGAGACTTAATATAAATAGTTTGTTTTGCTTTAGTTGTATTTTTAATTTCTCAATGAAGTGTTTTTATTATTTTATTTCAAAAATATTTATATTTCGATAATTTAATAATGAAAAATATTTTATTGTGCATAAATATTTAATTATTTTTACACATAATCAATTTTTATTCAGATTCAGTATCAAATGTTGGTGAATCTAATTTATGTTTGTTCGTTTAGATGGCACTTAACGGGGAGACTCACATACAAATGTACAGGGCTATATAGACTGCTTACCAGGGTAGGTTTATATTCAATTTTCAGTTTTAAGTTTGGAATGTTTTCTTATCTTTTTCAATTTCAAGGTTTGATTGAGATATCACCATAAAAATTATAAAAATATGCAAAATTCGATATTGAATCTGAGCAAAAAATTTGTAAAAAAAAAAGTCGAAAACAACTCGAACTGTGACGCTTACATTGTACAATCATGATTCGCACATGGCTTAGTGGTATGATTCTGGCTTTGAGTGCGAGAATTCAAATATTCCATTCTCTGTTGAGCTGAATATTTCTTTCATTTTTTTTTTCATTAAAATTGCTTCGTTGTTTGTGAATTCTAATGTTTTTTTCATGTTTTAAAATGGTTTTTCAATAAATATTATTGTTCCACACACTTCAAAGAAAATATTGTCCAAAACGAAAAATCCTTCCATATTTTTATCATAATACACGAGAATTTTTTGAAATAAACATTTTACCTTAAATTTTTAAATGGTTTAATTTTTCTATCGCTTCGCAAACTTGACTAAGCTTTTTTTTAAATATTCCATTTCACATCAACATGCATTTGAAGTATAAATATATGTCTCATTCAATTTCCATTCAAATTATAATTCATTCATTTATACAATTACATAGTCGCGCAGTTCTATTGTACTAAATATAGAATCTTCTTCTCCTATTTTTCTCGAGTATTGTATCTTCAGGCTGACGCAAATCAGTGTAGTAGAACAGCGCCATCTATTGGATATTTCAAATTTAGTACTGAATTAGTACTATTTGACAATTGTTTTAAAACGTTCCCAAAACACACAGGCTCTTTATATGAAATACTAGTTCAAAGTAGCATTTTATCTATTCAAGTAAATATATTTTTGAAAATATCGCTTTCTGGGTTCGCTTAATCTGTTTTATATATCAGAAAATTTATAGAGTTTTACTTATAAAATCACCATAATAATCTAGATTTCTATGCATATTTCATACAAAATTAGGTCAAAATTCTGTTACTTCTGTTAAAAAATACAATGTGATGAAAAATTATACCAAATTCCATGTATTGGTACCAACTAGAACTATATTCAATACTAGAACTTGTTATAAAACTTCAAAGCTTTAGGACGAAAAAAAAATCACTTTTAAAACGCCTAAAACTGCTATATGTAGGGCTGAGAGTTAAAACGGTTTATACAAAATCTCAGAATAAAAACGGTTAAGAAATATTGTTAGTAGTAAATATTGCTATTTTGGTACCAACTACCTACTAGTTGCTACCAACTAGCTATTAATTGGTACCAACTATCTACTGGTTGTTACGAACTAGCTGCTAGTTGGCGCCAACCAACAAAACAAGTTGGTATCAACTACCCACTAGTTGGTACCAACCAGCAGCTAATTGGCACCAACCTGTAATTTTACTACTAAAAATATTTCTTAACCGTTTTTATTCTGAAATTTTGTATAAGCCGTTTTAACTCTCAGCCCTACATCTAATATAGAGATGCTCACGAACACGAACTGTTAGAGTGTTCGTTAGAGTTTAAAATGAAAACGAGCTGAACGCGAACATAAATTCTACTATTTCAAACAATTCGAACTAACACGAACACCATTTCTTCAATTTCGGACAATTTGAACTCAAAAGAAAACGAACAAACATGAAATTTAGCTACTTCTAGAAATTAAGGACAACTTAAGAAACCTAACCCAAGTTTAAATTTTTTTCCAACATGAATTTCTTTTCTTCAAAAAACACATTTTTTTTAATAAAAAAGTTCGGCTATTTTGAGAATTTTAGCCCCATTTTTGTTGTATTTTTTTTCATCTGATTATTTGATTTACTAATTCTAAAAAAGAAACCCGCTTGGGTTTAAATAACTTTCTTCATTCTTTTTGTGTTTTTTTCATGAGTGCTTGCATTACTAATTACGTAAACGAACGATTTGAGAGTCCACGTAATTTTTATAATTTTGCAACTCTCATCTGTGATACCATCTCAAATCAAACCCAAACGAACACGAACAGCAATTTTCCTATTTCGAAGTAGACGAATTAAACTCGAACTGAACACAAACAAAAGATTTTGAAAAATTATGAGCATATGTGTTATTTTGGATGTCCTAGCTGAGTTATGGCAATGTACAACATGTACACTGTACAACATACGCTATTGTACAGCCAATCGAAGAACTTATTTTTTCAAATATTTGTTTTTTTCAAGAATGAAATAATAAATTTTTCTCTTTCAGTGAGTAATTTTAAGTTTTTGTAGTTAGCCACTTTCAGCCAGAAAGGTCCCAAAGTAGTCGTACAGACGACTAACAGCCCGTTCAGTTATTTTTTTTCACAAAGGGATTCAATAATTGTCTGCTAGCGCCAACTGATATGATATTTCGATTATTGACTTAAACATCTACTCCATGAAAACCCTGTGTCATTCAAAACATGTTATAAAAAAGTTTCATCTGAATGTTTTTCTTCTCAAAGTTTTTTTCACTATAAAACACCGGAATTCCTTTCTTCTAAATAATATTAGCTTGACATTGTCAAAATATTAATATTCGTTTCTTCTAACAATTTCAAATCTAATATGATGATTTTAATATTAATTTATTGTAAAGTATCTTTCCCCTCTAATTATTTTAACTAATAAAAACATCGAATATTTCGAAAGTGTAAAAGTGGAGTTTTGAAAACTCCATTTATACGTGAGCCTCCTTTCATATAATATATTGAATTCATATTATACATAGAATTTATGATCAATACAATTCTGTAATTCTTCTAGATAAAATATTTATATAAATATTTTTACAAGTATTTACCGAATAATGTGGCATACCATGATTTTGGTTACGGTATGCATTATGATTTACCACCTGAGATGAATGTTGATTGCGCTGAAAAGGTGGTGTTGTCAAATGATTGGTTGAATTAGATCCATTTACTCTTGGAACAAACTCTGGTGCTTCGGCTGATAATATAGAATCTCTAGATTTTTGTAATGGATCCCGCATTGGAGAAACTTCAAATGCTGAATTAAACGATGCACCACTTTTTCCATACATGCTTTCTACACTTCAACATAGGTATATCTTATTGTTCTGTTAGACGATTACTTTGATAGTGGTAGATGTGTCGCAAAAATATCCGTGATTTACTGTAATTTTTAAGAAACTCATTAGAAAAACAATACTAATAAACTCTTTGAAGAACATTTCAAAAAAAATCTCTCTTTTCATTATTAAATACATTTTTAAAGAAATGAACTTCCAAATCCACAATTTTTTTAAGTAAATTGTAAAATTGATTTTAATTATATGAAGAAACCAAAGAAATAGAAAAAATTTGTTTTTACATTAATTTTTCAGTGGAACCAAGCACGATTTTCTACTCAATCTGTAAATATACTTCAGTATAAACGATAAAGAGGAAATTGAAAGAGAATAATTCGGATTTGTATAATACTTTGTCTCTAGAAAGTATGTGAGCAAGGAAAAATAATATAATTGAAGACGTTCAATGATGTGTCAAATGAGGCTTTCAATTTTTGTTGGCTGAAACGGCCATGACGTTGGCTTTACACCAATTCATTTTAATAAATTATATTGTCAAACTTCCTCATTATATTTGATTATATTTTTTTCTTGTACAAACCTAATAAAATTGCATCAAAATTTGTAACAAATTATATAATGTTTTTAGTGTTGATAAATTTACTTGACTATAAAAACATATTCGATGAAATTTTATGTTGAAAATATTGCTTCTAAATGTAATCGAAAATCAGATCAAGATTGACATTTATTGATTTAAATTTTTTGAAATTTGCTTTATTCATAACTTATCTATAGTACATAAGTTAAGCTTGTAAAAATGAAGATTACTTTAATGCTAATCTTGATCACAAATTTGACTATGTAATAATTGAATAATGATAAATGAAATTTTTGTGTATTCCAAAAATGTTGAATTCATGTTCTCGAATATATATGTGAAATTCTTGAAACTATATTTACGTGAAGAAACATAAGGTAGCTAAATTTGTTGGTATATATATGTATTTAATATAAAGAGAGACTTACTTGAATTATTATAGATTTGTTTTGTTCATAACGTAATTATAAACGAAATTAAAACATCAAAACATTTTTTGGCTCAGTCATGAGAAAAACAGGTTCAAATATTTAATGTTCAATTTCATTAAAATTTTTTATTCGCGAAGAGAAAAATATTTTTTCAATTCCCTATGAACATCAAAAAATCATTATTTGAATTACTAGAAATACAATGCAAATGTTTATTAAGTACTGCGAATAGAAGAATTCCTGAGTAAATGAATAAAATAAATGAAAGTTTTAGAGTTCATTCTTTTTTAATATTCAGAAAAAATATTCATTTTGAGAAAAAAACCTCGAAATTGCTCCTTGGTTCTGATCTATACCAATAATTTATTATTATTCTATAATAACAGAAATCATTTTCAATTTTGAAACGAAGAACCAACTTCACAACGCAAACTGCGTCATGCAGTTAAATGAGTCATTCATTAAATACCAGCTCTCATTATTCACACTTTGAGCTTCATTTTGACATACACATTTTTTTTAACAAACTGTAATAAGCAAAAATTATGGTATCATGATTTGTTTACATTTTGAAAACACATATTTTGAAAATTTGATTAAATTTTTCTGACCCGAAAACGTATACAATATAAAAAAAAGGGGCTTCGAGTGTATTAATTTCTTTTGAAACAAAAAAAACTAAAAAAACTACGATTTAAAAAAACGTTGTAGAGGTTCATTGAATGAAAATTGGAAATCAGTCAAAATTATTATCATTATTATTATTATCAGATTATAAATGGAAAAATTGAAAACAAAATATGTATTATGAAATCTCTTTTCATACATGAAAACAATGTCTTAAATATGATTTCCATCTAATAAGATTCACACCAATAAACTTTTTTTAATGAAACCATATACTTTTGAAGTTATGAAAATTATAAATATATCAAAACATATCTTGAATCAAAAAGGTACTATTCTTAGGGAATAATCTTCAGACCTTGCTTGAAACAGTCTTTTAATGATTATGAAGTTCTAGAGCTTTCGTTTTTAGTTTATTTCAGTTTGCAATTAGGTTGCAAAGCGACATCTTTGACAACCAAATACTTCATGAATAATTGTGGAAAGACAAAAAAAAACAACATTTTTTAGAATATGGTTGAGGAAAAATGAAAGAGGGAAATGTTTATCTAATGAAACTATTTTATATCGCTAATTTTTTATTATAATTTCAATCAAATAATTTGTTGAAAGCAAGAGAGTATCAAGTTTGCAAATTTTTTTTATTCCGCAAAGTCAATAGCGTGCTTTTATCAAGCATACCAGCTAATCTATAAGATTTTTGGACATGGACCAAATGAAGTGCGCGTCAATAGACGGTAGAATTAGCGCATATCATATACTATACCAACATATCTCACAATGAGTTAATAAAAACCATATGATCATTGGTACTGAATTCGTGATTTGCGCAAAACTGAATTAGGTGCATCGAATTTTTAAAAATGTATATACCAAAAATTGCTATGAATTTTCTGATGGAGAGCAGAAATTACCAATTTATCTTCAGGAACTTTGTTTGAAAAGTGCATTCGAAAATCAGTTCAAGAGTCATTTGTACATAATTGTCTTTTATATTGCCGAAAATTGATCCAAATTGGTCAAAGAAAAAAAAATAAAAATTGATTTGCAGTTATTTCAATAATCATATTGTTTTATATTTATAATGACAATTAAAGGAAACAGAACTTTATGTAAGATTTATCTTACTTTATGCAGTTTATGTTGCACCCGATTTTCTTTCTTATGAATCAATCCTAGTATTTCAAACGTTGCAAAATAGCTGCTTGAGTCACTCCCAAAGATTCTGCAAGTCTTATTTTGTTTGGCACGAATTTTCATCGAGTAACGCCTCCAATTCATCTTCAAATTTGTTTGGTTGTCCAGGTCGTCCAATTCGAAATCACCGCTTTTAAATTGGGCTAACCACTTCTGACTTACGCTCATTCAGCTAGAGCATGGTCACCATAAACATCCACCTTCGCTAGCACTTTCCTTCATAATGAAGTAATAATAATCCAATAATCCATATACTTCAAAGAAAAAGACTCACAATGACATTCCAATGAATTTTTCGCAAAATGAAACGATTGAATAATAAGCTATTTACGCCATCTCTTAGAAAACCGCACGAATAACTTTATACTCCGAACAAAAATGTAAAAATTGTGACATCATACAGCGTTTCTTTTACAAAATTATTGATTCAATAGTTGCGCCGATTCGACAATCTATTGCCAATCCTGATGATTTCGGAGCAAGTCACTGCAAATATCAAATTGCAACATTTAATCTAGTTTTTAATCTTGCTATTTTTCGGGAATTTTTCATTCCAAGGGGGACATTCCAATAGATTTTTTGAAAACTTCGTATTTTTGCATTTTCACATCGAGAAAATGTGAAAAATCGATAAGTATTTTTTTTGGAAAAAAATCATTTATTCAAAACACAGAATTCACATTAAAATATAACACTAAATTAACTTTACTGTTTCTTTTGTAATTGTTGAATTCTTTAATAAATATTAAAAGAGAATTTCAACGTTTGTAAATAGGCATTATTAAAATGTACCTTAAAAGCTAAGGCATCAGCAAAATAAATAGAAAATAATATTACTAAATCAATATTTTTGTAAAAAAAATATGGTATAAAACTGTTTTGTTTGCTTCTACGCCGAGAAAACTTTTGTGACAAAATACCTGTAAAAAATATTGTAAAAGGTTTACTGACCTACGCAACTGGCAAAGGCAACTTATGTTGCTTCGGCCGTCCCAAATACATCCATTACCTCGAACTTTAAGAATTGAATTCAATTGACGTTATGAAACGTTATGAAACGTTATGAATAATAAATAAATACTAAATACTTTAATGAAAATGCAATTACTTTTTGAAATATGACAATTATACTAGAATATCACAATAAATTAAGTGGATTGAGTATTTTGTTCAATAAATGCATTGAACATATATTTACATACCATAATATGATGAATTTCAAAAAAATCCCCATCAGTAGGTGATTAATGTCGAACCGATTGAAAAAGATTTGAGTTACTACTGTGGGCAAAACCTACCGGGAATTTGGTTATATTTCAAAAATTCTTTTTTTATTCTTCCAAATCAATTTCATCGCCTTCAAAGTAATCCCCTCCCGACGCAATGCACTTATGCCAACGTATTTTCCAATCTTCGATGCATGCCAAAAAGTCACTGGCAGGGATGGCCTTCAGAGCGCGCGCCGATTCACGTTGAATCTCTTCAATCGACTCAAAACGATGTCCCCGGAGCGGTCTTTTTAGCTTAGAGAACAGCCAGAAGTCACACGGAGCTAAATCAGGTGAATAAGGTGGTTGCGGAACGATATGAGTTGAATTTTTGGTGGAAAAATCTAAAAAAACCAATCAAAGAAATTTCATGGTTTTGGAACCAAACGTGAATTGGAACTTTTAACTTAAAAAAAAGCTTTTGAAACGGTGTTCATAGTTTATGTGGAGAACCAAGAGATCTAACCATCACTCTTAAAGTTCATCGACGATGTTTCACTGAAAATTTTCTCATTTTTTTGATGTTGATGGTCGTTCAAGCCGATTTTCAGAGGTTTAGGTGTTCTTCAACTTCTAGGAAAATTTTCTGTCGTTTGAAAAACCTGGATCTTATTACAGTTCGATAGAGGAAGGTTCAATATATGATCTCAAAAGATCTGTTTGTCGAAATTTGATATTGCAAACAAAATTTATTATAACTTCTTTTGAGAAAAAAATGGAAAAAATGTGCAAAATCGCCAAATGCACTTTTGGTTGCTCACAAATCACAAACCAAACTACTTGAAAAATAGAGATATTGTCATGAAATTTGACACAGATGTCAAAGACAGTACTGCCAACCTAAAAATAAAAACACTTGTCCCTATCGGAAGACCAATGAAGTTTAAATTTAAATTTCCCGGTAGGTTTTGCCCACAGTAGTATGTCAGATCCTATGTATTTGAAAAAACGTTCACTTACTTTGCAGCAGATATGTCACGTTGCCATACTGTTTTGAGCACATTTCATTGCACTGCAGCGTCGTTCATTAACAGGATTTGGTTACTAGTGGTTGAAAAAACGATAATTTTTTGACACTAATCGACCTGTTCTATTTCCGGTCACACCGGCTGCAATTGCATTATCTTGCAGTGCCATTACTCGCCAAATTCGCATAATAGCACGTTTTGTCTGCAATGCACGATGACTCACTTAGGTCACGAATGATAGGATGTGTTGAATTCGTCAACCATTCTAATTACGCAATTATTCAGTTTTTTGAATGCACCAATAAGTTTTCGGATCGAAATCGTTGAATTGGCTGAGACTAAGACGTGCAAAGTTGCATTGTGTGTACGTTTCTATGCCATTCATCGACATACGGAGACGATGAGCGATGTGATGTCGCCATGATGTGTTCTGTGGCGATGGCATCACTCCGATTGTTTCAGGAACATTATTGCGATCTGTTTGTTCTTCAAACGTGAGTAATCGAGTCATTTTCTCGGCCTCTTTATTTCGTATGCCCTGTTTTGCATCGTAGTGTTATCGCTTTAATGATATTCGGAAATTGGTCTGACAATGGAAAAAGAAAAAAATAAAGTAAATCAGAAAAAGGAAACAATAGAAAAGAAAAAAAAACCAAAACAAAAAAATTTAAATAAACAATCAAAAGTTACCTCTTCACCATTGTAAATGTTGCGTCGTATGGTGGCTTTCCAGGTCCACATCGACAGCTGGTGTTTTTGGCGTGTCACACAACCGAACAAGATGCACCATCGGTTACGATTGCATTTCCAAATGTCTTCTTATATTTGACAAGGCTTTATCCGGTCCATGTCGAAGAATAAACTCCAACTACCGATTTTGTTCCAAAGAAATTCGGTCTCTGTGATGTTGATTCCCTTGACTTCTCCCTTTTCCGTTTTTTGCCCAATTTGTGTGGAACTTTTTTGATTCCTCATAATATATTGTATAATGTCGTGGTGTCGATATGGAAAAATGAATACATGAATACGTTTAAATGAATACATGAGGATCACTACAAAGTTGTACATATCTGGTGGCTCTGGTAGTGTTGGCCGCGTCACATTGAGCGGTGCTTTCTTGAAGAAAAACTAAATACGTCGCAATTTGTCATACGACATATTAAAATAGTCGATGTCTCTCTGATCCGTCATTCTCTGCGATCATATGAATACTTCAATGCATTTTTGATGTCTTTATTATCAAACAGAAATTCGGGTCAGTTCGTCGTAGAATCATGCCGTTCAATTCATAAACTCTCATTTTAAAAAATTTCTTCAATTGAAGTTCACAATGTATTCACTTGATCAATTCTTGGAACGCACTGGAAAAATGAGAGTTATTTGGCCATTGAAAGAAACTCCCCAATAAATTTCCGACCATTTGTTTGAACCTGTTCTGATCAGCATAGCTGGGATCATTATGGTTTTGAACGAGTGTGTCATGAAAATATTTTTTTATGCATTTTTCACCGTCATGGTCGAAAAATGCATTACCAGCATTGTCTACGGCTTCATTGACCTTTCAATAAAAAAATCATTCATAAATATCGATGAGTTAAACGATCAGTCTTATCATCAGACTAAAATAAAAAAAAAAAATATATAGTTAAGAAATCACCTTATAGAGGAATATCGTCAATGCTAAAACGGCCATCCATGTTGCCTGGATACTCATCTCGCTTATCATTTTGATACTCTGCGCGAATTATCGATTCAAAGGCCAATTTCACACTTCGGTAGTCATTGATCTACTTTCTTTTTCCACACGAACAATTGTAATTCCTTCAAAAGTATTTCGTTACATGTTTCAAAGTGACTGTTCATAAACAAATGGTCGCCTGTTATAGATGTTCTAAGGCTATCAAATAAATAAATAAATAAATAAACATTTGCAAACGATCACAAAGAATCCATTGATAGATACTTTTTTTCGATATAAACAGATTGGCCATGATCACAATGTAAAACACCTTTTATCAGAACATTCAATTTATCACAAATGTGAATCATTTCATTTCGTCGTTCTATTCTTCATTGATATTGAAACCATTTCATTGTTTAAATTTGTATGTACTGGGCATTTTCATGTTTGTTCCCTTTGGTTGTTTTTTTATGAAGTTATTTACAATGTATTGCTTCATAATGAACGTAATGACACTGCTTTGAAAAAATTTCTCCGTGTATAAAATCAAATATGATACACATTATTCATGTCTCGATAGAATAACATAAAATAAAATCAAATCGAATGAGATTCCTAAAGCAATGATAAGAGAAAATCTACTGTAGATACAAAAATTAGTTAAAACAACAAAGTTCTTATTCACATTTGACGTTTTGGAATGTGTTTAAGATCTGTCAACATTCATAAACAATACAATGTGAACCTAATGGTTCGTTTCTATATATACGAGGAGCAATAATAAAATTCATTTTTTGCTTCGGGAAGATTAACACTTCAAAATTTAACAATTTCTAAATAAATACACACGAGTTTTATTCAATGTTTTTTTTTTCGTTGAACAATATATTTGAAAAAAAAATTTCAAATGTCAAAATTCTATTCAAGTGTTTTCTTTATTATTTTTATTTTCATATTGTTTCATAACGTCAATTGAATTAAATTCCTAAAGTTTGAGGATAGGTATTTTGTCACAAAAGTTGTTTTCTCGGCAAACAAAGCGAGTTTATATCATATTTTTTTTACAAAAATATTATTTTAGTAATATTATTTTCTATTTATTTTGGTGATGCTTTAGATTTGATTTCCTTGGACACCATAATGCCTATTTACAAACGTTGAAATTCTCTTTTAATATTGTAACTAGTTTTCAGTAGCGTTTTCACAATTCAATCTCACGTTTTTCAGTATGTAATGAGTGTTATATATCTCTTGTCTGATATCCTTCTCTATTTGTTCTTTGCGCTTATTGGAACATCGAAACTGCGCCCATGTTCTCTCAAAATCTTGTCTTGTACGATTCGACTTGTGTTTCAGTTCATCATTTTCACTTTCATTTTTGTCACAATCATGTTTGCCGTGTTTATGTGAATTCACACAATATTCATCTTCTGTCATGAAAATAGGAAAAATATGCAAATAAGTTTTAGGAAACTATGGGCATTTCATTTAAAGATTGATTACCTATTCCTAAATTATATCTATCTGCATCGCTAAGTTGTTTGCATTGGTTTTCTAACTGAGAGGGATAATATAGAATCAATTTCTTCAACACTTGATCATATTTTCTTTTTAGCTCCTTATTCAATTCTTCAAAACCATCTCTCTCTTTCATGAACCTAGTTCGTTCCAAAACTGCCTTCGAGATTTGGAGAGTGAGATTTTGCAATGATTTTTCTGTTCTAGAAAATTGAATTTGATATTTTTCTTCATTATGTCGTGAAATCCGAAGTGCTCTCTTAGTTTCATTTAAGTGTCCTTCAGCCTCTTGTTTTTGACTCTCCACTATCACTTTTGGTACCAATTTTTGGTTATGTATTCTATCATGTAAAGCTGACAATTCATTTGAAAAAGAATGCAGTATGGCTTCACGTAAATCTTCCAAATTTTTCCTCTCATTAGATAAAATATTCATAAAACCAGGATTGATCGGCTCGTATGTTTTATGCATTTCGTTTGTACAATTTAGTCCATTTGATATCAAAACTATTCCATTTCGTTTGTCTCGAGGCTTTTCTTCATCTTCATTATGGTGAGGATGAACAATAGGTTTTCCGTCAAAATTATCTTTTCTTTTGTAAACGTTTGGCTCAATAATGAAAGATCTGTAATATTTCATATGTGGACATATTTCAGGTACGTTTTGTGGTTTCCTAATTATTGCATCTGAAAATTGGTCACATTGGTGGTGTGTAAATCTTGCAAATACATTAAATGTATCGTCCATCTGGTCTTTACTATTAGTTTTGGTAGAATACAAAGTGTTTTCTAAGCCCTTAGTTTGAAGGACTGCAAGAAATGAAAAGCTAATTCTTGAATATTTTGAAAAAAAAACTGTTTTAAAGGTGTTGAAGGTGAAGTTTTTCATCCGTTTTTAACATAAAAGAAATTTGAGTTACCTTGAGGTATATCGAGGTTTTCATTAATTGCTTTCCGCATAATCATGTGCTGATCGTAAGACAAGGTATTGATCACCTCCCTATGCTTAAGTATTGAGTCCAAAAATCCAGCTAATTCATGTAATCGACTTGTTAGTATATTACAAATTTTTATACAATCTTCACGTAAATGATGCTCTCGATAAATTTTGGTTTTTAAAACCTGAATTTCAGTATTCAAGTCTCGAGTTTTCAGCAACAATAGTTTAATTGTCTTACATCCTTCTTCATGCGCTCGTTTCAATTTAAAATCAGTAGTACACATTTTGTTTTTCTCATTGAAATATCCAATAGTATTTACACTCTGGAAAATGTAACAGGAGAAGAATAAAGAAAACAAACATGATTCAGTGTACGCAAAAGATAGACATAATTTCCGAGTTTTTTTAAATTGAAATATATTCATAATATATTGTATGGAGATATGTCTATCTTTTTCATTCTCTCATTTACATGGCCATTTGCTTGTAATTGTATTCTTGACTAAAATCTTCTAATACTTTTGTTTTTTCTCTTCCGCAACTTTTTTTTTTAAAAAAAAGTCGACGTTAAAACAAAAAATAACAAAAGTAATGAACAATTTGCATCAATAACATACATTTTTTTTTAACTTCAATCAAATACCTTATAAATTTGTTTTTTATCCGTGATTTTTTCTATTGCTTTTGATGCTTGAACAAGTAAATCTGTTTTCTCCTGTATTTCTTTTTTAAGCTCTTCATTTTTCACCTTTTTGAAAAATATATTGTGTGTTGTATAGTTGAATATTATATTATGAAATCACATTTTTTCATCCAAATACTGGTATCATTAGCCATAAAACTGGTATCATTAGCCTTATCTTCAATTGTAAATTGTTTTACCTTAAGAATGTTGTTCAGCTCTACTAAGTCTCTATTCTGACATTCGGGTTTATCAAAAATCGTTGTTCTTTCCTCTAAGAAAAATATGCGAAGTTTTAGATTGAAGTTCTCTTTTTGTAAGTTTTTCAATTCATCTTCAAATTCCCGCAATGATCGGCATTTATTTTTGGACTGCATATTAATTTCATTTATAACCCCCGATGTAGAACTGAGGAAGAATATTTTGAAAAAAATGTTCAATCGACTGATTCGAAAAGGAGATTGAAAAAGGACTTACTCATTCATCTCTTAACACTATTATGGTCCATTCATAGGATTAATAACAACAATTGACATATACTTAAGCCATTATGATATATAAAAATACCACGCTTAAATACTTTGTCAGTAAATGATAGTGTAAAATATAGAGTAATTCTGGGACTATAAATGTTTTGTTCATAAAAAGCATTATTTTTTTACTAATATACAACATAAATATGTAATGAATTATGCAAAATTCTGGTTTACTGAATACTTTTTATCTTGCTAGTTAAGACAGATTCGATTGTTTCAAATTATGTATATATCTGAATTTACTTAAATTGAACCTCCTGAACACGAATTATCGTATAATTATAATATTATTCATAAAAGCTATTGTTTGCAGTTAAATTTGAAAAAATAAATGGTTAAATCTCATAGTTATTCAATTTTTAAAAAGTTTGTTGTAAATTTTTAACAAACTAAAGACAGCAATATTAACAGTTTCATAAAATTGTACTTGTAGAAAATTCCTTCATGAAGTTGTAAATATGCAATTTTCTTGTTAAATTTTGAAATAGTTCTTTTATTTCGAAGCAAACGTGCACGAAATAGATGATATCACACTATAGGGTTGATTGAAATATAATGTTTACTTGTTTTGCGAATACTGGTATCATTAGCCATAAAACTGGTATCATTAGCCTTATCTTCAATTGTAAATTGTTTTACCTTAAGAATGTTGTTCAGCTCTACTAAGTCTCTATTCTGACATTCGGGTTTATCAAAAATCGTTGTTCTTTCCTCTAAGAAAAATATGCGAAGTTTTAGATTGAAGTTCTCTTTTTGTAAGTTTTTCAATTCATCTTCAAATTCCCGCAATGATCGGCATTTATTTTTGGACTGCATATTAATTTCATTTATAACCCCCGATGTAGAACTGAGGAAGAATATTTTGAAAAAAATGTTCAATCGACTGATTCGAAAAGGAGATTGAAAAAGGACTTACTCATTCATCTCTTAACACTATTATGGTCCATTCATAGGATTAATAACAACAATTGACATATACTTAAGCCATTATGATATATAAAAATACCACGCTTAAATACTTTGTCAGTAAATGATAGTGTAAAATATAGAGTAATTCTGGGACTATAAATGTTTTGTTCATAAAAAGCATTATTTTTTTACTAATATACAACATAAATATGTAATGAATTATGCAAAATTCTGGTTTACTGAATACTTTTTATCTTGCTAGTTAAGACAGATTCGATTGTTTCAAATTATGTATATATCTGAATTTACTTAAATTGAACCTCCTGAAACCATACGAATTATCGTATAATTATAATATTATTCATAAAAGCTATTGTTTGCAGTTAAATTTGAAAAAATAAATGGTTAAATCTCATAGTTATTCAATTTTTAAAAAGTTTGTTGTAAATTTTTAACAAACTAAAGACAGCAATATTAACAGTTTCATAAAATTGTACTTGTAGAAAATTCCTTCATGAAGTTGTAAATATGCAATTTTCTTGTTAAATTTTGAAATAGTTCTTTTATTTCGAAGCAAACGTGCACGAAATAGATGATATCACACTATAGGGTTGATTGAAATATAATGTTTACTTGTTTTAGAAATATTTCCAATACTTAAAGTCTTCCAAACGAACTAATTAAAACCAAATAACATTATTTAATATCAAAAAAAATAAATATAAATATCGACTTTACGCACATGCGCACTATATACAAGGGCGGCAGAGTTCATTTTTACCACGACCTAGCAGCTTGTTTTGACGTACGAATACTGCCAAAACATTCACCATCAACAATATACTGCGTTTGAGCAAACTATTTCATCATATGATATATACACAAATACTTCTAAACTTTGATGAATCATCCACTTACTCACCCTTTAAGGTGGTTATAGTGATATTAGTCTGTTCTGCAAAAAAAAACAAAATCAGCTTAAAAGTAATTCCTCTCAACACTATTTGGAGACTTTTTGTAAAAATATTTCTCATTTTATCATAAAGTTCTTGAATTTATTGAAGATAAACATTACAAAAGAGCTGCTATCATCAAATTACTCGTATAAGATATTCAGATATCAGACACAATAAGAATTGTGACGTAACTCCGAAAGGTAAAGATTTAGTATTTGAGTAATATTTCTAGAGGTCGTATAAATAAGTACTAAGTTATCAAGTCAAAAAAAAGAAAATTTAATGCAGTTTATATAATATTTTATTGGCTAAACAATTTCTTAAACACATGAGAAGCAAGGATTATATTGCATTTAACATATGGATACTTAGATAGTTATTTATTTATTTTGAAGTAATATACATCAAAATGAAACAATATTTAATATGAACAATATATTAAATTTTCTGAATATTTTAAAATTGAACTCATTCAATTCCATTTTTAAGTAATAGATGGGAAAAATTAATTGTAAAAATTATTTTGTAATGTCAAATTTTGAACCTGTCAGAAAACTTTTAATCCCCGCAAATTAGGAGTGATCGCAATTGTTTCTTTTTCAGCCAAAAAAAATAATATTGGGAAATAAGCTGCGTGGAAAATAAGTAAAGTTGAAATAATACTTCATTAAAATGTCTTCAGTTAAAGTTGCAGTTAGAGTAAGACCGTTTAATTCGCGTGAGATATCTCGTGAATCAAAATGCATAATCGAAATGAGCGGTAAATATCTAAGTATTTATATATATATATATTCATTCAACATATGATTTATATATTTTCTTAGGAACAACCACTTCAATCACTAATCCAAAATTACAGCCTGGTAGCAGTGATGCCACAAAACGTTACAATTTTGACTATTCCTACTGGTCACATAATGTAATTAAATTTGACATATCTTGAATTAAAATGACTATTTGTATTTAGTGCAATGAATTTAACTCATTTTCTTTCTTGATTGTATTCGAGTAGCCACAAGATAAAGATTTTTCAACGCAGGCAATGGTGTACACTGATATAGGCGAGGAGATGTTGCAACACTCCTTTGATGGTTATAATGTTTGCATTTTTGCTTATGGCCAAACTGGTGCTGGAAAGTCCTACACAATGATGGGAAAACAAGAAACCGAAGGTCAAGAAGGCATAATTCCGATGCTCTGTAAAGATTTATTCCAACGGATCAAAGATACAGCAAATAACGAATTAGAATATGCTGTAGAAGTTTCGTACATGGAAATTTATTGTGAAAGAGTTCGAGATTTGTTGAATCCCAAAAACAAAGGGAATTTAAAAGTTCGCGAACATCCTTTGTTGGGACCATATGTTGAAGATCTCTCTAAACTGGCCGTGACATCCTATGAAGATATCCATGATTTAATAGACGAGGGAAACAAGGCACGTACGGTCGCAGCAACTAATATGAATGAAACCAGCTCAAGATCGCACGCAGTTTTTACAATATTTTTCACCCAAAGACGTCACGATAAAATGACCGAATTAACCACTGAGAAAGTTTCTAAAATCAGCTTAGTCGATTTGGCTGGTTCAGAGCGTGCAGATTCGACTGGGGCTAAAGGTACTCGTTTAAAGGAAGGGGCCAATATTAATAAAAGCTTAACAACTCTTGGAAAAGTAATTTCAGCTTTAGCAGATATCGTAAGTATGTTTCAAAATTTTGGGAGCGAACACACTTTTTTCTTCGCGACTAAATTCATATAAAAAATACCTATACATTTTCGCCTTATTACCCTATTTTTTCTATATTTTCATAATATTTAATAACTGTTTTGTTTTTACTTATAAATATTTTGGAAAAATATAGTTTAATACGAGAAAGTGAGAATAGCATTGACGCAAATTGATGTATTAAACATATGTATTATAATTCATATTATTTTGTTTGGTTATTTCCTATTGAAATGTAATGGATATACTAGTTTTCTAAATTCCGTATTTCTTAAGTTCAGATTTATTAAACTTTTAGTTTTTATTTTCTTCCATACTTTTCTTTTATACTATAATTTTCAAATTCTCGAATTGTTTATGTTTGACTTTAACATTCGATCAATAACTATAAAAAAAAAAGTTAAAACCCCAGGTTTCTATTGAAAATATTGATTTTTCGAAATTACACGGATAGGCTATATTAAATGAAGACATACATAACTCAGAGCTTTGTCGTATAAAACCCCACTTCGTAATATCAGTTGAAAATAATTTCGATATGTTCAACCAAAAGTGATCGTGCAATTATTTAAGTAAACATTGTGAAATACCGATATTTTATGACTTTGTTTATATTAATGTTAACCTTGAAAAATAGTAAAATAACATTTTACAGAATTGACTTTTGATTTTTATATTTTATTGAAAAATTAACTTGATTAAGTTTTGTATATCATAATTATAGAAAAATCGTTTGAATAGGAGAGTAGAAGAATATCATATTATATTAAAGTTGGACAAAAAAATTTGAAATGGATGAGCGAAGAATATTTAAACTAAATAATTACAAACTTCAAAGACTTTGTGGCGCTGTCTACTGCGTATCAATCTCATTATTTGAGCGAGATTGAAATAAGCCAAAATATGCCTGTATTATGCAAATGTTGTTTAAAATGTTCAAACATGAATGAAGCGCGTTTTTAAACAGCATATAAAATCTCGATACGTTTTCATCTTCAATATCATTTTGCACGTTTTCATACAGAATTTCTTTAATTTTCGTTAATGATTCGTAGCTAACATTTCACTTCAGGATTCGTTCAATCTTTAAATATTCATCATTGTCTATTGAGCTTATGTTGACATGCTCAATTACATCAGAAGATGTTTTCAGTTCAAGACATTTCGATTCTAATGTTTTGATTCCCTGGACGATACAAGCAAAATTCTACGAGTACGCTTTTTTTTTTTATATGTGTCACTGGTTGATGAATTTAAAGGGACGGTTTGTCTCATCTCTTTCGAGTACATATTTCTATTGATAATAAATACAATAGATAGATTGAATTGAATATATGGCCATAGCACTGTCCAATATATAAAAAATGTGCATAAAAACTTTAAAAAAATGCTTTTTAAATAGAAAGCTCAAAGAGCTCTGTTGCTCAAAAAATGTAAAACATGCATACAACATGGACGTGCATTATCATTCAATACACTGCAGATACCCACTGGATATATTTTTTCTCCTTTTTTTTTATTCAAATTTGTCGAAAATAATCAACGTTCGTAAACTAGCAAAAAGAAAAAATATCAAAATATTTTATTTATTTCACATTTTTGATCAGCTAAATTTAGAATGGACAAACATACATCAAAAGGCATTTGGTTACTACATTACGGTTACTCCAAGTGCAAATTTAAAGTTTCTTCTTCGAATATACATTTTTCTTTTTTGTCTTCTCCCTTACTGCACCAAACAGCATTTCTTCGCCTAAAGTGGTTTTTTGAAACAATTTTGAAATGCAAATATTTACAACAATTTCAAATGATTTCGAAGCAAGTCTCTGTGATTTAATTTGATTTTTTTTGACTATTCAAAAAATGGTCACTATAATATTTGTTAAATGTTTCCATTAAAATATTCAAAAGAACATCTGAACATATTTCACCCTTGATCAACTTTGCGACATTCTAAAGAAATCACTTGTAACATCAGCAATCTATGTTCTTACTTTGTAAGGTGGAATCCATTGCTTCAATTGAATCTTCTCAAATCATATAGCAAATACCCGATAAACGGGTTTAAAGTTGAATAAATTAAAAAACTTGAATTCAAAACCAGAACCCTAATAATTTTAACAAATTAGGATCATATCGAGCTGAATTTATTCTATGATATGAAAATACGAACAAACTATATGTACAATTGTACATGGTCATTTTCAATTTATTGTTCCATATCGAAAAAGAAAGAAATGTACTTTTTTCTGATTGTCGAGAAGTACTGCAAGATAGCAGTTTTACGGAAAGAAGACTTAAACGAATGACATGACCAAATTTGAGTGATTGTTCAGTCAAATAGAAATTGCTAATACATTTTTTTAATAAACAAAATAGGTAACCGATCAGGTTGTACATTAAAATAATGTTATTTAATTTTTTATCAATTCAAGTTATATAATCTTATTGAAAAATCTACTTAAAAAAATCTGTTTGTTACAGAAATTGACTTTATGTGAAACAATTTTTACAATAGATAACATAATAACACGTAATATGGTGTTATATAGCTATACAAGAAAACTAATTTGTAGTGAATTGAAATTAATGTATATCAATTATCTATCTATACGTGATCAAAGGTGGCAACAAACAATTTTTTGTTTGTTCGTAGTGCGTACTACGTAGTTTTCCCAAAATAGATCGAACGTCCGTTCTTTGTGCTAAGTTTATCATAAATAACAAACGAAAAATATGACTGAATGTATCTTCTTTAGGTCAGAAATTTCACTTTGTTGAAGAAATACTGCCGTGGGCAAAACTTAGTAAGACGCTAAAATAATTTTTTTTAATATTTTCTTCATTTTTCCAAATCTATTTCGATGGTTGGAATTCAGGCAGCGATTCACGTTGAATCTCTTCTATTAACTCAAAACGATGTGGTCTTTTGAGTTTATTGAATAGCCAAAAGTCACACGGTGCTGATATTTGTTATATTTTTGATGGAAGAATCTCAAAAAACCAATCAAATAAATTTTATGATTTTAAAACCAAACGTGAATTTTAACTTAAAAAATGGCCTTCATAGTTTAAGTAAGAAAGCAAAAGATCTATCTATCATTCCAAAAGTTCATCGACGCTGTTCGATCAAGAATTTTCTCAATTTTCTGATGTTGATGGTCGCTTATACCGATTTTCAGAGATTCAGACGTTCTTCACCTTCTAGGAAAATTTTCTGTCGTTTGAAAAACCTTGATCTCATTATAGTTCGATAGCGGAAGGTTCATTATAATGACTCACAAGACCTTTTTGCCAAAATTTGATTTTGCAAACACAATTTTTTTGCAAACGAATTTAATTTTAACTGTTCAAAAATCACAACAGTAACCACTGAAGTAATGAACATAATTACATGAAATGTAATGTCAGTGACAGTAATGCCAATACAAAAGAAAATTCGTTCGTTATTGGCGCGAAATTTTTAATTTGACATCTCACTAATTATTGCCCACAGTGGTATTATTAAATTTGCTCAATTTTTCGAGTTGGTCTTGTTTTCTTGCCAAATTCGACGTAATATTAGTACCGAAGCAATGTGGCATTCGTTTCATTTTGGATGTGAAACGCTTTGATTTCAAGACATTCAAGACGCCACCTATACGATTTATCAATGTGCACTGACTATATCAACGGAAACAGCAAAGCAAATACGATTTTAAAAAATTCTCTTATCAAATACGATTTGTCGTTTGCATTCCGCAATTCAGTGTATATATGATAGAGATCGCTTGCAATGTAAAGTCGCACTACTTATTCCATAGTACATTAATCGATCGTTGATGTACTTGCCCACGGCTTGAAAGTCCACTGTGTGAACTTCCACAATTTTGTTTGATATTCATTCAAATTCACACCGTACTCGAGAAGATGGCGTAAGAATTGTGAATTTCTTTGCTAAAGCGACTTCGACCGAAGTAAGATTTTGGCCCAATAAGTGACAGTTTTTCATAGATTTTTCGTCTGTAAGAAAACTTCACACAAAGAAACGGAAGCAGAGACATCATAGCATTGCCTTTTCAGAGCGAGCGGATTGATGTCGCAGCCAAGAACGCATTGCGCGCATTTAAATCAGAACGCACGTATCAATGCCGTAGTCAACTGACAACTTTACCCATTGATATGTAAAGTCAACGAAACTGCATTTACATTGACACCATCTCTGAACGAAAGTCCGAAATATTTCTGGAAGCTTTCGAACAAACTTTATTTTTGAACTTTTCAATTATTTTCAAAGAATTTTTTATATCAATAATAGTTGTAATAGTCTTATGATTTCTTATTTTGTTGAATTTGTTCAATCAAGTTGCTTATATTACATCTTCTCTTCTTCTTTGCTTTCTATTGGAAACTGAATTAATTATCGATTTTTGTAGTCTGTGAGTAAAGACTTTGAAATATATCATTAAACCTTTACAAAAATCTTTAATTGTACATAACCACTTTGCAGGCAACCAAAAGCAAAAAGACAAAGAAAAATGATTTCATTCCATACCGTGATTCAGTTTTGACATGGCTGCTACGTGAAAATCTTGGAGGAAATTCCAAAACAGCAATGATTGCGGCTATTTCTCCAGCAGATATAAACTACGATGAAACTTTGAGCACATTAAGGTAAAGTAACATGTTATTGATGCTTATGATATTTATACAAACGCTGTCCAGTAAACCATATGACATTGAGCTTGACAAGCTATTTATTTCACTTATCAACAAACTGTTAAGATGAATTCTCAAATAAAAATACTTTTTTACAAAATAAAAGTTTTGAATGGTGTGACCAAAAAAGAAAAGAATTGAACAGTTCAGAGTGAAAATGTCATGTATAAAAGTTCCGTGCAAAAATGTTATTATTCAATGTATTTTTTGTATGTTGAATACACTGAATAAATACAACTTCCCACAGAAGTTTTCTACATAACATTTTTACTCTGAGCTGTTCAATTGTGTTTTGCTATTTATGTCAAAAACCGCTCAAACCGAATCTCTCGGCCCATTCACTTCAGCATTCAAAACTAGCTTAACTGTCTATGGCAACAATTAAATTTGCATTCAGTTGATATAAGCAAATGCAAATCAATATAAAAAAAATGTCAGAAAAGGCTGGGTAAAAACAAGAGTTATTTTCGACCTAGTGGTACGCTGGAGCTTTCGGTTTCCGAGTCATATTATGGTGCCATCCTAAACGAGGGTAATAATTTCAAAACATTGAAGCTTTGAAGATATTTCACATTAATTTGATGATATGTCGTCAATTTATCTGTTGTTCTGTATTTTATATGGGAAGAACATCATGAATGAAATGTGCGTATGTATACAGAACAAAAGACGAAATGGGACATAAAACAACAATATTGTGAAATAATTTCAAAGTTTCTAAATAATCCATCGCAACTTTGGGATGGCGCAACGGTAGTATTCGACCTAATTTAAATGAATTACGCAAAAGAAGTGTACGGGGAGGGCAGTTATTTTCATGCCAAATTCGAAACAGTTCTGGTCACAAAACTTAACTCTATTCATTTTCGAGTTTAAAATTTGTTTTTATTTTTTTTTAGTAAAATTCTCTTGAAACTGCTACTTTACAATGTTGACCCATAAATAGAGTGACCACTGGTCACTGACCAGATATTATTTTTGAAAATATAGGAAAATAGAAATAGAATTTCTAATAGACATGAAAAATCTGTTAGGAGAAAAGTAGGATGATTAAAAACAGATATAATTTTCAATTATTTTCCAAACGATCAAGTTAACTGTTGAAATATTTCTGTTGTTGGCGAATATTCAATATTCTATTCGTATTTGTCCGCAGGTTTCAACTGTGAATAGACAAAAACACCGAAAAATCTTTTTTGCACAAAGAACATTCTTTCCATTCTCCATTCTTTCACCCAGTAATACTTAACAACATTTTTTTTTCACACCATTCTTGATTACATTATGTTTAGTAGCCAATGTTTCAAGTTATTATTTTATGTTCGGCACCAATAGCACATTTGCCCAAGGTGGTTTATTAAATTATTTGATTATGTAGATATTTACAATTTGAAAATAGAAAAAAATAATATATATTTATATATATAGGCAATCCTTGATTTTCAGTTCTCATATTTATAAATTTACTAGTTTAAAATAATTTTTCAGTGTGTTCTTTACAATAACATTACTCATTTCTAAATTTCATTATAACGATTATATTTCATTTTCATTCATTTAATGTTCGAATTGTCGAATTGTCGAATTGTCGAATAATGTGTTATTTCTTGTTCTTCTCATGGGAGTTCTGATGTTCAAGTAATTTAAAAAGGGTGGTGACGATATATTATCATTAAGCAATGAATGAATGAAAATCAACTGATTAAATTATTCTCCTATATTCTAACGTGTTCATTTGTAGTAAAAAAGCCTATGTTTGCATGATGGTAATATGATGCGATTATCACAAAGTCGACGTAATGCAAATATTGAAAATTGGTTTTGATTAGATTCTACGATCTGTCAAATCAATGGTATTTACACACACAAGACTGAAATGAAAGATGATCTCTGTTCAATATGATTTTTTTTTGTCTTTGTATGTGTATCCGTGTTCGTATTCATTTATATACAATACACTGGCAAAAATAATTTTAGCCGCAAACACTTTTTCGAAAAAAAACACATTAAATGAAAATATTTCGTGTTGATTTTTTCACAGAATTTTTATTGATTTAATTACACATTTATCGCAGAAATATTCATGAAATGTTTCTTTGATTTTTTCAAATTTTTTTAACTTTTTCGATTTTTTGTATCCAAAAAGTGAAAAATAATTTTAGCCGCACCCACTGTTTTTGAACAAAAATCACATTCTTGTTAAAAAACCTTTATCAATATTTGGTTCATTTGCCTTTGGCATCATGTAATGCGATCATTCGACGCGGAAGACTGTCATACAGTGATTCGATTTTGGCCTGTGGGATGTTTTGCCAAGCCGCCTCGATGGCCTCCTTCAATTCGTCTTTGTTGTTGAATTGTCGACCTCCTTTGTACACTTCTCGAGCTAAAATGGACCAGACGTTCTCAATGATATTCATATCTGGTGATTTGGATGGCCAATTGTCAAAAATATTGATTCTACGTTGCTCAAAATCGGCCAAAGTAGACGTAGCCATGTGGATTGGTGCGTTATCTTGTTGAAATTTCCAGCCTAAACCAGGGCATTCATAGCCTGAAAATTTTTTTATTCTCATGCTGGGAAATGAGGGCCGACCATCTCTTGGTACTGTATTGCGTTCATTCTGGTTGAAATGAATGACAGCGGCATCTTTTTCAAGTAGCCAATGGCACCCCATACCATCACAGAACCACCGCCAGATTGGCGCTTACTGAAAATCTTTTCTTCGGTGCGTAAATCGTGCCAATAATAGTCAAATCCATCTGGACCATCAAATTGAACTTCTTTTCATCCGAAAAAATTATTTTGCGCCATTGCTTATAATTTGTTTTCAACCATCAACTGCCGGGCTGACTTGAAACTGTTGGCTGCACTTCGAATTAAATGCCGATTTTGCGCCGCTGAAACGGTTTGTGGACGGCCGGTGTGTTTGTTTTTGCCATAGATTTCACGATTTTTGAGGAAATTTCGCACAACTCTTTCACTTCGACTCACTTCTTTCGCAATCTGACGGTTTGACATCGATGTGTGATCCTTTAATGTTGAAATTTTTGCTTTTTCAGCTTCGTTCTATCGTTTTCCGTGTCCCATGGTTAAGCGATTGAATATTTGATGACAACTGCGTCATACTCATTGTGAAATCGCATCAATAGACTTGAGAAGGTGAATAACGGTAAATTCTATCGAAACGCGTGTCAAAAATGTCAGTGAAATCGCTCAGAACCCAAGAAACAGTAGGTGCGGCTAAAATTATAAATGAATATTTCTGCGATAAATGTGTAATAAATCAATAAAAATTCTGTGAAAAAATTAAAACGAAATATTCTCATTTAATGTGTTTTTTTTCGAAAAATGTGTTTGCAGCTACAATTATTTTTGGCAGTGTATGTAACACATTTGTGATTTATAACGAATTTATAAGCGAATTTTGCCTACACGCTAACTTTTGAAATAACAGTCGGAAATGAGTTCAAAAACTACAGATGTATTTTTTTTTATATCAAAAAATAAAAAAAATAATAATGATTTTTACTCAGCGTTTATGAAAAAATGAATTATTTATGATTTTGTCCATCAATAGAAAAAACATCTTTTTATGCGCTTTCTCTGTCATTTATTTGAATATTGATTGCAGTATCATTGTGGAAATATATTTACCATGAAAAATAAAATTAAAATCAAAACCATATATTATACATATCACGCATATTAAAAAAAAAAATAAAACAAAAAATTTTCGTGTTATTCAAGAAAATGAAAAACAGTGCAACACTTGATCCTAGTCCACTTTAGGAATTGAATTCAATTGACGTTATAAGACGATATGAAAATGAAAATATTAAAGAAAACACTTTAGTGAAAATTCAATTACTTTTTGAAATATGACATTTATACCAAAATATCACGGAAAATTAAATGAATTGAAAATGAAAAATAGTTGTGGCGCACTTTTGATGTCTCAGAAGTAGTTTTCTCAGTGTTTTAACTATGAATATAATTCGGTTTGAGCAAATATTTATTATAATATTTATTATTATATTTACTTACCATAATATGATGCATTTGAAAAACATCTCCATCAATAGGTGATTAATGTCGAACCTATTGAAAAACATGTTGATCATGTTGTAGACCACACCATCATGACGGATCCTATGTACAGAAAAGCTAGCCCACTAACGGCTACAATTGCGTTTCCTTTCTCTGCTATTTCTTGCGAAATTAATAGCACGTTTTGTTATGTTCCTTTGTTTTAATTTAAAAAATAATTCTGAAATTGCAAGCGGGTCGTTTACGGAATATAACAGAAAAATTCCTTCTTATCTTTGTTCTTAAAATCGGTCCTTTAATGTAAATCATTCAAAGCCCTACCTATGCGATCGCAGTTAATCTTAAAAACTACTTACAATTTTGTGTAATTTGCTTTGACAATGTTCTTGGGCACGTAATTTGGTTGAATTCCGATGAAAATTGAAATCACTGCCTCGATTTGTAGTTCTTGGTGAATTGGCCGCTAATTCCGTGGGATTCTTTTCGATCGTATGATTCTCTGGTGAATTGCGTTGAATTTGTTGGTTAATGTCACACGGATTCACTAATAAATTGATGTATGCTATCGCAATGAAGGCGAACAATTAATTAAATTTGACTCGTTCTTTTTAATTACCGTTTGACTGATAATTTACGTGTTATCTTGATGAAAGTCCGGATAAGAAGAAAGACAAATCGATTCACTTTCAATTGATTGACTTGATTTCTTTTTTCGTTTTGACGAACTGTCACTTTCTTGCAGTTTTGCGTGTTGTCTCAGTTGCCCAATTTAGTACATTGTCAGCGCTCAGTACTTAATCTATATTCATACAATGCATGTGCGCCAACTTCACGCTTTTGATTTATTCAGTAAATTTTAATTTTCTTCTCTTTCTTTATTTTTATTATTTTATATTTTTTTCCTTTTTACTAATTGATTTGAATTAAATTTATGGTTTCATCGAAACCATAACACACTTCCCCTTCTAATGAGAATTTTTTCAAGAATTGAAAAAATTATCCAAGGTACTTACAATTCAATTGATATGGATATTGCGTTCGAGATAGTCAGAGCAAAGCATCGTATGATAATCACAGTATTATATTTTTTTTTTTTTTTTTTTTTTTTTAATTCATATGAGGATCTTCTTTATGCATTCTTCGATTCATTTTTTTTTTTTATATGCATTCATTTATCTACTTGAGTTCTTTTTTTTTTTTTTTTTTATATATATATGGAAATTTCCCCTTTTCTTGGCTTTAGCCTTTTATCTTTTTAAATGAATTATATATTTTTTTCTTTATTTTGTTGGGCCAATGCCTCTTTTCTTATGAATATGCTATGTGGAAATGCGAATTATGCATATCTTTCTTTTCTCATGGTTTTTTTTTTTTTTTTTTTTTTATTTGCCAATTGATTTGGAATTACTCCTTTTTTCTATAGCATTTCATCTTACGTTCCATTTCTTTCTTTCTTTTTATTTTAACGTAAGTTTACTGTCCTCTATCCTTCTCTCAGACCAACTGATTCGACGTTCACTGAACATTTTCTAGGAACTTGCATTCCGTAGTTTAACGAGAAATTGTTTACCTATGGTATTTTCTAACAATGTTGCTGGAAGTCGACGTTATCAATCTGAAATTGTTTCGCTTGGCTAAATGCCGATTGCTAATTTTGCTTAGAATTTTCTTTATTCTCAAGTCAATTTGTAATTTTATCAATCGATTCTTGATTGATTGCTTGGAGATTTCTCCCCGAGCATGATTGCATTCTTAAATGATCACATTGGCAATGTGATCATGGAAATTGGAATTTCCATTCCCAATTAAATCAATTTTTAATCTTATGAATCACAATGTCTTAGTGATTCCAAGTGCCTGGAACTTAACGTTCACAGAGAAATTAATTGTAATTATTATTACTACTGCACCAAACAGCGTTTCTTCGCCAAAGGTGGTTTATTAAAATAATTAAAATATATTTACAATTCATTAAATTAGAATAATTAGTTCAATAATTGCATCGATTCATCAATCAATTGCCAATCCTAACGATTTCGGAGCAAGTCACTATGATTTCTGAACTGCAAAACTGAATCCAAAAACAAACAGACATTGATCAGTGTATCAAATTCTTAAACAATCCAATTAACCTTTTCTTAACAGCATCCGAACTAACATTAAAATCAATTACAAACTCATTCAGATTTCGTTTATTGTAATATTTGTTAAATTTCTCAACTAAGATTTTCAAAGGCATATACTTCTGATAACCAATGTTCTCTGTGTGAATTTTCAAAAATTCAAAATTCCAGAATGATATGGAATCCTGAATTGAATTTTCTCCAAAAGAACCATCGAACAAATTTCACCCTTGATCAATTTTAATATGAATAATATCTGAGCAACACTTCTGCGGTTTTCCAATGAAATCATTTGTAACAACAGCAATCTATGTTCATATTTCGGTAGTTTGAATCCATCACCCCAATTGAATTTTCTCAATGCAAACAGTAAAAATTGCTTCTGAACAGATTCGATACGTCTTGCCTGTCCAACATTGTTAGCATTCCATACTTGAGAGCCATATTCTAGAATAGGAACAACGAAACTAAAAAATAATAATTTTATTGTATATGGATCTTTGAAACAATACCCAAAACGTTTAATCCAAGCCAATCTCGACCTTGCTTTCGCAACCATGGATTCAATGTGAGCTTTGAAATTAAGTTTCTCATCCAATATCACACCAAGATCCTTAATTTGATTAACTCTCTCGACTGTTGAATCACCAATCTTATAATTAAAATTAATCACATTACCATAACGATGAAACATCATCATTTTTGTTTTTCCAACGTTCAACTTTAAATGATTCAATTCAAAAAACTTGGCAACATTGATCAAACTCTCTTGCAGAATATAGCAATCATCAATGGTGGTTATGTGACGGGAAAGTCTAACATCATCAGCGAATGAAAGAATTGTTGAAAAACCAACACAGTTTGGCAAGTCAGCAACAAACAATACAAACAATGTTGCAGCAATGGGATAACCCTGACCCGTACCCGAAGTAACATCAATGGGATCCGATTCGCAATCATTAAACTTGACAATCTGCCTTCTACCATTCATATAAGATGTAATCCAATTCAAAAGCTGATAATTCAAACCCATAATCCTCAGTTTATGTACCAACAGTTCAACATTTACCGAGTCAAACGCTTTAGCAACATCAATATAAATTTCATCCGTTTGATTATGAGGTCTTAAGTCATTCAAAGTCTGAGAAGTGAATTCCACCAAGTTAGTAATGGTAGATCTTCCCTTAACAAAACCATGCTGACTCGAATCAACAATGTTCTTAATGTGAAAATTTAAATGTTTCGCCATTATTGAATCCAAAATTTTAGGAATTACATTTTGCAAGGCTACTCCTCTGTAATTCTCGATATTGTTTCTCAAACCATTCTTAAATATTGGTTTTACAAAAGATGACTTCCAAACACTAGGAACATAACCCAATTCAAGTGATTTGTTGAATAAAATAGTAATTGGTATAATGAGAGTTTCAATACATTTTTTAATAAACAAATTTGGTAATTTATCAGGACCAGAAATCAAATTATTTGGCAATTCATGTACAATTTGAAGAATTATATTCTTATCAATCATCAACTTTGGAATATTATGACACAAATTAATGATTCCATCAAGAATCCCAAGGCTACAAATGTCATTTGAACTCAAATTATGTTGAGTATATGCCGAAGCAAAAAATTTTGCAAATAAATTCGCAATATCACTATTTTTGCTTGACTTCTGACCATTATAATGCATTTCATTCGGAAAGTCGCTGGTAGTCTTTCTAATTGCATTCACAAACTTGAAAAACTCCATTGGATCATCAACAATTAACTCTTCCATTTTAACTCTGTAGTTATTGTATGCAATACGAGAATATCTATTATATTCCGTGCGAGAAATTTTAAAGTTTTTGTCATCCTCTAATGAATTGTGTCTCTTTTTACGCAATTTATTTAATCTATTTTTCAAATTAACCATTTTTGAATCAAACCATTTTGGATGCCTAGAGATAACATGCTTCTTCAGCCCAACATGATTATCAATTACATTTTTAACACAAGAATAAAAATCACTCAAATCATCATCAAATGATTCATTAGATAATAACAATTCCCAATCAAATTTGCTGAAGCAACTATTTATATCATCGTAATTTGCATATCTAAAATCATGATAAAAATGATAGTCTGAGTTATACTTGTTATTCTGACATCCAAAAATGGAAATTTCAATGGATTTGTGATGCACCTCAGATCTTACCAAAAAAATATCTGGGTCATTTGTCCAAACCAAATCTAACATTTTTCCATTATTATTTGAAGTTCCATTAATCTGTGATAAACCAACATCATGGAAAAAATCCAAAATAAATAATTCCTTCCTTGAACAAGCATTGATGGGATAGGAAATATTCGGACCATCAACATCACTCGTGATCCACAACAAATCAGATAAATTGAAATCACCTGATATAATAATTGAATCTTTTTGGACTGATCTTGCTATTAAAGTTTCAATAGCAACAACTACATTTTCGAAAATCTTAAATGGAGAATTAGGTCTAATATACAATTCAACCAAATAAAACTTTCGGAAGTTAATATTAATGCAAACACAAATAACTTCAGCACCATACAAATCACCATCAAAAATTAACTGACCATTCAATGATTTGTGAGTAGCAATCAAAACACCACCTCCATGAGACTTTTTAATGGTTTGATCCCTTTCTGTAAGATCCGATCGATCGCAACGAAAAACATCATAGTCATAAGGAAAGATTTCATTGCTATTTATGGTGAAATCCAAATGCGTTTCACATAACATATATATTTTAAATTCATTAATCAAAATATTCGATAAAAATTCTGGAATTTTTGTTTTCAAACCATTTACATTGCATGAGTAAATATAATTTGCCATCCTCTCATCATTGGTATAGATTAAAACATCTGATATGGAACAGCATTTTGGTGAATGCGGGGCGAATTCATGAAATGATGATATTGCATTGGATTCACGTATGGAACTGGATACGTTTGATTCCAAAAAGGATAACCATTCCAATTATTATTTCCAATAGAATTCTGTTGATTTTGCTGTTGTTGTAAAAATGAAGAACCATTACAGTTAGTATTTTGTAGATTTTGATTAAAAAACTGTTGGGGCAAAAATGGTCGCCAATTCCATTGGTTATCGTTGTGCTGATTGTTATCAAAACGACGTTGATGAAACCAACGATTGTTATTATGACTATAATCAAACTTAGTATGATGAACACTAAGTTTTCTATTAAAATTATTCTGTTTCTTATGAAAAAACCTATAATTATTATGACCAATATTATTATTGTTGTTATCATTTTTAAATCCATTGTTTCTGTTATTGTTTCTATTGTTGTTCCTATTGATGTTTTTGTTGTTGCTTTTGTTAGTGTTTTTACTCCAGTTTTTGTTGTTATTATTCTCAATATCTTCATTCTGCTTATTTATGTTTCGTCTTCTGTTTTTGTTCACATATTCATCACTTATTTTAACATTTTTTGATACTTTTGATGAATTTTTCATAGTTTCTTTATCTTCTTTAAGAATAAAAGGAACAGCAGTATAATTTGGCTCCCAAATTTTTGGATTAATCAATGTCAAAAAATTTTCCTCGGTAAAAACTGAAATCTTGAATGAAATAAATAAATTGACATTTTTACTAAATTTACTATAAGGCAAAATTTCAATTGTGAATGAATCAGCCAGTAATTTAGTTTTATCCATAATGATCTTCTTTATAACATCAATACTTGTATTTTTTTTAAATCTTGACAAGTGAATTGAATAAATACCTTTATTTGGTATTTTATTTTGAGCCTTTAAAACTTTAAATCTGCTCATGGCATCAGCAAATAAATTATCATCAATAGCAATGCTGTCCAAATCATTACTCAAATCATGATTGTCAAAACTAACAGCATTATCATCATTGATCTCAGCATTTATACCTTTTGTATTTATATTGTTAGAACACTCATGAAATTGTTCCGAATTCAAAGCAATATCATCTTTCATGCTGGATTTAAATTTAAAAGAACAAACTTCACATGATATAGCGAAAGGTGAATTTACATTGAAAATATGCCGGAAGAATTTGAAATTTACATCACTTTCATCAAACGGTATAGCAATTCTCCATGTTCCATCCTCTGTTTTTTGCAAAATTTTGAAATATTCAAGCAAAGATTTTACTTTTTCATCTCTTCTCCTCATACATTGAATATAAATTTTATTATTACAAAATTTGCATAGTAATGATAATCCACCATATGTCAAACCCTTGCATCCACTTTCAACACAGCAATGAACTTCTTCTGTAGACATATTTACAACAACAAATATTAACACTTGTAAAGAAATCACAAATAATTGATAATATTAATGAAACGACTATATTCAATGAATGAATTTCAATGCACACCTATGAAACTGTCTTTAAACTTACTAAAAAAATTAAACTTTTTGAAAAATTAACGCAATTAATTACTTAAAAATCAAAAATTAATGCTGTTTCAAATTACGTGTGTATGTATTGACAGCTTGAACTGTCAAAAAAAAAAAAAAAAAACAATAATGATTGACCAAACTTTTCGGGTTTGTCCATTATATTGGAGTTTTCTTTTCCCACCAATTAAAATTTTCTAGTCCTTTGACGGGTTCAAAGTTCATTAACCCTAGTGCTATTTACGAATTCCACTTATGTGTAGTTATTGCGTCAGTCGTTAGAGCCCAATTACATAATTTCACCTCGTAATCGATATCTTTCAAACTACATCATGGCCTTGACGCGTTTTGTATCTCATTGCAGTCGTTGCAGTTCATAACTTACCTTGGACTTTCGTCCCAATTCTCATCTATTTGTGGAGAAATTATTGTCTTTTTCTCCTGAATTTCAATCTTGGACTTAAAACGTCCCAAAAATTATCTAAATGGTAGAGAAATTGTCGGTTTTCTCTGACTTTATTTTACTACTTAAATTCTTGACTTATCGATTGATTTCTCGTAAGTGATTCTTTCTTACCTATTGATTGAGATCAATTTCTACTAAACTTTACTACACTTCTACTTGAATATTCTGAACTCTTTTCTTGTTATCTACTGAAACTTTTGAAGTTTATTTGAAATTTTATATGTATTGTCGTATTACATATCTGGGCAAATGCCGCATGTTTGACTATTGCTAATTTTTACTCGCCGATTGACGATATATTTGATTGGATATATGGTATGTAACCGATTAAATTGAACGAAATCATGGATTGTGCTTAAAATTAACTTTCTTCATCCTTGTCGCTACATGTAGCTTTCACACCTTTCTTGGCTGTTACCGCGTTACCCCATTGTGACACAAACTTTACTTATTCTAGTCTTTACGACGCAACAAGTCTTGCACCGCCTTTTCAATAGCCTTGAGCTGCTCTTCCCGGAGCTGTTCCGCGTCAATCTTGCGTTGTTCTTCATACGCTTTACGCTCGCGTTCGCGCTCTTCATTTATTAGCTTCATTTTTTCGTTGATAGCGTCTGCTACTTGCTTGTCGAATTCTGCCTTGACTTCGTCCATGTTTTTCAGAATTGCCTTGTGACCCGCCAATCCGGAACCATGGCGTCGTTGTGTTGTTGGTGTTAATATCTTTGGAGTTGTCCCAGTATTCACTTCCGGTTCGGGTTTGCGTACGCTTTCGCCAGTCATAAAGCTTGCTGGTGACATTAATCTCAACGGTGGTATGTCGGTTGTTGAGCTTCACTAGAATGTGCCATCGTCTTACGCATTTGCTCATGGAACCAAGTCGACGATGCTGTCGAGCTTTGCGACTGTTCGCTGGCCATTGATTTACTATCATCTTCACTTGCAATTGCTGCACTTGTCGATGCTTGACGATCAATACTTTGCAATGTTGCCATTGGACGTGTTCGAGTGTACAATCGAGTATTACGCATTTCACCCCCTTGGTCTTCGACCCAAGCTCGGTCTTGTGCCTTATTTGCTTGGACTGCCGCGTTTCGAGATTCGAGTTCGTTCATTAACTCGCGCAGAGCAGCGTGGGCATAATCGCCGTTTGGGCGCACGAACAAAATATGCTTGTTGTACACGAATGTAGCTATTGCGTGTTCGTTTTGACGTTGGTAATCGAACCGCTTGATTTGAGCATCACCTCGTAATGTCAGACGAAATGTGCCGTGCAATACACGTGGAACACTACGACTAGTGAACCGAGAGTTACACTGTCCTTGTTTAAGTGTAAATATGTCGTTCATGATCGCTTCGAACGCGTAAACCTTGATCATAGCTACCCAATTACTACGATTATATACAGCCTCTTATTAAAAATTTTTTAAAATTTTTTTAATAAGAAGTCCCTCTTATTAAAACTATTTTTCAATTCAAATATTTTATAGGTATTGTTATTAATATTTTAGTGCCACGCACATCTGTAGTTCGCTTTGAGTTGACAAATTTCCAAAATGAAGAGGGATTTGATTTTAACGATGATTCCAGTTTTTTCTTGTAGTTCTCATATAAAAGTCCATTGAGAGAATCAAATTCCTCACAAATACTATCAAAGAGGGACCTATCACCATTGATTTTAAATCGTTTCCATTCTTTATTCTTCCGGTTTTTAAGTGATTGAATCTGCTTATTCCACCTTTTGGTCTTTTGAATGGACTCATTTTTGACTTTGGAACAAAAATTGCGATGGCCTCAGTTAAAACATCATGAAGGACCTCGATCTTTTCATCCAGTGATTTATACATCAAATTTTCAATAATATTCGAATCATTAAGAAAATTGCAAATCCCAACAAAATCAGCCCGATTAAAATTGGGGCGACTAAAAATTGCTTCCACGTTCCGATCGTTTGCAGTAATATTGTTACTGTACATAAGAAGTAATGGCGGCTGCTGGATGTCAATTTTTGTCAATGAATTTGATTCGTGTACTTCCACATCGAAAAAATCATTTGTGAAGACTAAATCGAGTAATCGGCCATTGTTGTTAAATTTGTCATTAATTTGATTGTAGCCCAAACATAGAATTTCCCGTAGAAAATCAGCAGCAAATGATGGTGAAACATTGACTGGTAACATTACGATTAATTCATCATTTAGATTACCATCCGGGCCAATCCAATCTACCATAGGAATGTTGAAATCACCCAGAACAAAAATAGTCATATTGTTCAAGGTGGATGGATTTAATGGCGTTCAAGTGTTTGGAGTAAATTTCTGCCGATGAAGATGGAGAAATATAAGCAACGTAGACATAAATCTGCGATTTTTTTGAGCGATGAATGACAACGCAAGTAAATTCGATGTCACTAGTGTCATTGAGATTAACAGCTGTAGATGAAAGATCATTTCGAAACGCAATCAACGTACCGCGCCCCAATTGCAGAGAAGAACCAGTGGATTCGCGACCAGTGCGATAGACAATGAACGAGCTGTCGAAATATTCAGTCGAAAGAAATGATTTGTTTAACCAAGTTTCAGTGAGTACAATAACCGAAAAATCCGATGATGCAGAGTTTGCATAAAATTGTTTTTGTTTTGACCGGAGACCACGTACATTTTGATACTAAATGAACAATTGATTTACTTCAGAGTTGGCGATTTTTTTTTCCGGTGTTTTTTTCGGTGATAGGTTTGACGACGAAAGGTCCATTAAATTCTCCGTTGAAACCGATGATCGCTTGCTCTTCTTGTTTAAATTTTCCATCGATGGAAACATGTCTTCGAATGTTTGTTTCGGTAATTGTGTGAATTCACGCACAAGTACATTTTGTGGCCACATATTGGGGTCACACACAATTTCAAAATCGTCATTGTTCAACTCAATTTAAAACGATACAAAATGTAACGCATTTATGTCACAGTCCTTTTTTACGAGCTTGTGGATAGAGAAACGTGATTTATCTGCAATTTGTGAGTTCGATGTAATGTAGCTTGAAATCTCGTCATTTGTAGTTTCTTTGCTGGAACGAGATACCCAAACGGCTTTCTCGAATGACGGCTTTTCTTCCCGTTTTTTACGCTCTGGTTTTGATTTGATTTCGATAATTGACAGTCCATTTGTGCTAGTTTTTGTGCTAATTTTCGGCTTCGGTGCATCATTTCTCTTACGTTTCGGTGTATTATTCCATCTCAGAGCATTGGCAAATGACGATTTAGCCGGTATTTCAATTTGGTGTTAAGTTGATTTTGCGTTGAACATTTAAGGCCGTGGCTTGTATTAATGATTTTTTTGCATGCGAGACCAAGGTATCAGTATTGTTTTGTATCGTTTGAATTGTTTGTGTATTAGTTTCTGTCGTTCGTTGAATTGACGTTAAAATTTCCTTGAAATCAGCCAATTCTTTTTAAGACTTTTGGAAATGCAATCGTAACCAATGGTGTATCCTGTTTGGTTTTGTATGACATGCAAAAGGACCACCTGTCGAAGTGAATGATGAAGAAGTGGTTCGCAGATATTTTGCAGGCGAATCTCATCGGACCATTGATGAAGTTGCAAAGAAGCTTGTGGGCAATAAATCTATTACTTTCTTCGGAGGTGGTCAAATAGCCATTTCATTGATTTCGATCCGAAAACATTTCCGATGCCCAGGCACATGAAAACTTATTGGTGCATTAAAAAAACTCAATTATTGCGTAATTACAATAGTTGACGAATTCAACGCATCTCAACACTGTTTTCAACGATTCCTATTATGGTCGAAACCAAAACGTTTCAAAAAGTTTATTGATGTATATTGATTGTTTATTTGATGTTTTCAACGATTCCCATTATGGTCGGAACCAAAACGTTTCAAAAAGTGTGAGAATTGCGTTCAAAACGCAATAGTGGGATTACCACCGATCATAGTGACCAAAATGAGTCATCGTATATTGCAAATGAAACTGTTATGGTTTCGATGAAACCATAAATTTAATTCAAATCAATTAGTAAAAAGGAAAAAAATATAAAATAATAAAAATAAAGAAAGAGAAGAAAATTAAAATTTACTGAATAAATCAAAAGCGTGAAGTTGGCGCACATGCATTGTATGAATATAGATTGAGTACTGAGCGCTGACAATGTACTAAATTGGGCAACTGAGACAACACGCAAAACTGCAAGAAAGTGACAGTTCGTCAAAACGAAAAAAGAAATCAAGTCAATCAATTGAAAGTGAATCGATTTGTCTTTCTTCTTATCCGGACTTTCATCAAGATAACACGTAAATTATCAGTCAAACGGTAATTAAAAAGAACGAGTCAAATTTAATTAATTGTTCGCCTTCATTGCGATAGCATACATCAATTTATTAGTGAATCCGTGTGACATTAACCAACAAATTCAACGCAATTCACCAGCGAATCATACGATCGAAAAGAATCCCACGGAATTAGCGGCCAATTCACCAAGAACTACAAATCGAGGCAGTGATTTCAATTTTCATCGGAATTCAACCAAATTACGTGCCCAAGAACATTGTCAAAGCAAATTACACAAAATTGTAAGTAGTTTTTAAGATTAACTGCGATCGCATAGGTAGGGCTTTGAATGATTTACATTAAAGGACCGATTTTAAGAACAAAGATAAGAAGGAATTTTTCTGTTATATTCCGTAAACGACCCGCTTGCAATTTCAGAATTATTTTTTAAATTAAAACAAAGGAACATAACAAAATTGGCGCCCAACGTAAAATTAAATTGTTTTTTTTGCATTTTCATGAGAAAAGGTGTTACACACCCAGCATAAATTTAATTTGATTGAAAATCTAGACTTAATTAATTTTGATTTTCGAATCGCGACGGGAATCAAACCAAGAATTATAAATAAATTGTTATGAAAAGAAATATCTTATAAAAAAAAAAAAAAAAAAAAACTGTAAATTCAATGCATGTGCTAGCAAATTCATAATTGATTTCAAGGGGAACCACGTGGTAGACATTCCACGTGTATCGATACATTACCGCATGGTAAACGAGACATAACCAAGAAATACAATTCAATTGATTGGAAGCAATCAGCGTTCCATTACATATTTGCAAAGTTTTCGGTGAGATCAGAAGTACGAGGAAGAATTTTCGTTCCTATTTTTACATTAGATTTAAGATTTTTTGATTGATTTTTCTGAAAACTCAAAGATATTAATTTTTTCGATTGAAACCACTGAACATTTACCTAAATAAAAAATAAAAAATTCCATTTTCTGAATTTAAAACATATTTTGCTGGAACATTCGACAATTTTTTGAAATTTAAAGAAGTTTTGTTAAATAAATTGATCATTGATTGGATAATTGATTGCAAAAAGGGGAATTCATTGAAAATATTTAAATTTTTTTTACTTTTTGCGGAATTTCCAAGACACACATTGAGGTTAGGACACCAACCGCATGTACTTTTTCATGCCAGATCTTTCCCAAGTCAAAGTGTAACCTTACGAAGAACACATTTAGTGGACATTAAAGAAATTCAATAGAAATTGATCAATACTAGGAATTTCAAGAATAGTTGGGGTCAAGATTAAATCGAATTAATTCAAGAAAAGTTACGTCTAGTAGGAAACAAGAGATTTAATTTAAATTTTTTTTTAATTGTCGTTGGATAATCATTTCGAATAAAGATGAATAGATCAAATGAACCAATTGTAACGGTTAGTCAATTCCAAATTGAACCTGAGTATCTATCAGACGGAGAAGTAGCATATGAGTTAACAATTCGAAACATTCCGCTATGTAGAGAAAGAAGAGAAGCAACATCACGTTTGCTTGCATGTACTTTTGGGTGAAATTTATTATTGAATTGATTTTTTTCTTACAATCAATATAGATGTTTTGTTTTCTAAACATTTATCGAAATGTTTGAATCCAAATGCTATTCTTTGTGTATGGTTTAAATACAATTTTGCCCAAATTAATGGCTGAATTTCCAGTATTTGATTTTTAAAATGTAAAAAAAAAAATTGCATTTGGCTTGAAAATCCAGGGAAATCCGGGCTTTTTTGCAAAAGTCCGGTGATCCGAGCCGGTCAATTTTTGGTCGGTGAAGGCATCAAAAATCCAAGGAAACCCGAACAGATCCGGGTCACCTGGCATGTTTAGTATATACATAAAATTATTAAAATAAAGTCTTGGAGTAATATCACAATTGATATTTGAAGAAAAAAATGACAGACAATGCATTTTTCTGTAAACATATATCTATTGAGTAGATCGAGAGGAGGGTATGTGAAAAAATTCAAAATAATTTTGAAAAAGGAGAGTATGGAAAACATAAATTCGGCTAAAGAGGAGAGCATGTTCACTTAAATACTAAATACAATGCAAAATCATAAAATCCGTACTCTCTTTTAACCATTTTTACTGTTAAAATTACTTACTCTCCTTTTTTGCTATAAAGTCGGATGAACATACTCAATAGATATAACAATTTATTTTTAGATAGAGAAATAATACATTTTTTATTCAATAAAGGAAATTAAATAACACAAACAGTTTAAAAATAATTAAATAAATTAAAACTAAAACTAACTAAGACAAAACAAAAGTTTATAAAAATCTACACTACGCCGTACGCAGCGCTGCCAAAACAAGCCATTTGGAAATAGTTAATGATTTCAAAATATCTGGGACAACTCAGTTTCGCATATCCCTCCTCAGATTTTCACACTTAGTGATTAGATGGGAGAAGGTTTCTGAATCCCTACATTGTATTGCATTACAAATTTCTTTATTTGCCTACAATAAAAGCTGCCATTCCAATTGAGTTGGATTTGGTTTTTAATAAGACTCATGGGCGACTTCGACATTGCATTATAAAGGGCTTTCACCGCTCCTTTCCTTTCTGTGAAGATTGCAATGTTTCCTCTGATTCCATTTTCTCACATTTTTACTAGGCAGTTCAAAAAGTAAGCTACCTAACAACAGATGGAGAATAAATTGTATCAATTTGATTGTGAAGTCTCAACTCATTCAGCAGTTCCATAACTTGTTGAAAAATAACATTATCATCAATAATAACTTTTGGCATATTTTTACACATATTTTCTACTTCTTTAAAACTACAAACATTGCAAAAATCAGACAAACTCGAATATGCAGAGGCAAAAAAATCAGCAAAAGATTTGCAATTTCACTACCGTTATATGACTTTTGATTACCTTAACACATTTCGTTAGGTAAGTCATTGATGGATTTTCTAATAGCATTCACATGCTTGAAAAATTTCATTGTATCATCAGAAATTAGCAGAAAATTAGTTCTTCTATCTTGATTTTATAATCATTATAAGCGAGGAAAACGATTATATTCTGTACGAGCAATTTTACAAATATGGTCATCATCCAAAGAACTATGTCTCACCTTACGCAATTTATTCAATTTATTTTTCAAATTAATCAATTTAGAATCAAACCATTACAACGTAAGAATAAAAATTATTCAAATCATCATCACGTGAGTCACCAGATAATAACAATTTCCAATCAATATTATCAAAATAATCATAAATCACATCATAATTTGTATTTCTAAAGTCAAGATATGATGTAATGTTGAACTTATTCTGTCTATTATTATCAATCCGACTCCCAAAAATGACAATCTCAATCGGTGTATAATATACTTCAGTATTTATCAAAAAAATATCAGAATATCACTATTCAAGCAATACAACAAATCCGAATCATTAGTCCAAAATAAAACAACATTCTACCATTGTCATTAGATAATCCATTAATCTGCGACAAACCAAATTCATGAAAGGAATCCAAAATGAATAATTCCTTCTGTGAACAAGCATTGATTGGATCGAAAATATTAATTGATGATACTGTACAGGAATCGTATTTAAAAGGTGATAGGACTGATTCCAAAAAGGAAAACCATTCAAATACTGATTATGCCGATTTTGATTAAACAGTTGCCGTTCTTGTATTTGATTTTTCTGCTGATAATAATGTATTATTCTTATTATTATTAGCTTGGTTCTGGTTATTATCATTATTCTCCATCGAAACATTGATTTTATTGGAATTAACTTTAGTTACATAATGACTTTGATGATCAAAGAAAAAGGACGGACAAAAAAAATTGGTTCGTCCTTCTTAAAAAAGAAGGACCAACGGACGGACAAAAAAGGTTCGTTTGACATCTCTACTTTAATTTTTCTTAATAGATGGAATTTAATTGCGAACACTCGATGAATTTTTAATTGATTTCTTGTTCATTGGCTCACTATCAGTAACTTTGTCATCAAATATCAAATTTGTACTCATTTTGTTATCCTTTTGTTCAAATGGTTTCACCCGATAACTTGGATACCAAACCGAAAAATCAGCCAACAATCCACAAATCTCCTACTTCAATGTTGAAACTTTGAAACTTATAAATTTATTTTTCTTATTTCTACGTTTGTTCGCAGAATCAACCTTATAAGAATCAGAACTGATATCAGATTTTTCAGAAATCATTAAAACTATATCATCAGGATTGAAATCATTCAAAGCAATTAATAGTTGTGAAAAGAGCTGTCAAAGTGAACGTCAACTTTGTTTGTCTCAATTTTCAAATTAATATTTTTTATGTTATATTTCCGATTTTAGTCATCAAAATAGTTGCAATTGATAAATTTAATTAAATGTTTATGAAGAGTAATTGTGAAAATAGTAAGCCGCAAATGATATCTGGGCCGAAAACTAAATGCGTCAAATGCAACAATCTATGTTATTTGCGATGTTTCAGAATTGATTTTGCTGTATTTGCCGTTGGAAGATATAATAAAAACGAACCCTTCTGTGAAAATTTCATATCTGTGAAAATCAACATATGATGAAAATGGAGAAATTAGTTGTTGATGATCCAATGGAATTTTTTAAATACGTTAATGATGTCAGAAGGACTACCAATGAATTTCCAGATGAAATGCATTATAAAGATCAAAAATCTTGCAAAAATAAAGATATTGCTAATCTTTTTGGTAAATTTTTTGGTTCAGCATATACTCAACACAATTTGAGTCCGTCTGATATTTGTAATATTGGAAGTTTTGAAACAGTTATGAACTTATGTCATAATATTCCCAAATTGATTATTGATGAGTCTGTTATATTACAAAATGTACTAAATCTTCCAAATAATTTAATTTCTGGTCCTGATCGGTTGCCTAATTTGTTTATTAAAAGATGTATTGATGCACTTATTAAGCCAATTTTTTTTTAATGGACAAATCACTTAAATTGGGTTATGTTCCTGGCTTATGGAAGTCTTCTTTTGTAAAACCGATATTTAAAAGTGGATCGAGAAATAATATTGATAATTATAGAGGTGTGGCATTGCAAAATGTGATTCCAAAAATTTTGGATTCGATAATTGCGAAGCACTCGAATTTTCATATTAAGAACATAATAGATTCTAGCCAGCATGGTTTTGTAAGAGGTAGATCGACTATTACAAATTTGGTAGAGTTTACTCAGGGCCATGAAATGAACAACAACAATAACAAGTATTTAGACATAAGCAAATGACAAAAAAAATCGTCACAAATCTGGTGGAAAGTAGAATAAGCATTATATTTGGGTATGATTTTGTTGACAAGAACTGAAAATGGCTTTGTACTGTACAGAGTTTTATTTTTTTTCCGATAGGTGTGCTGCGATAAATGTATTCAGTGCCGATTTCATGTTCTTGAGTTTACTTCGCAAACTTTAAATGAGGTGAAGCCTCATAATCAAACTGATGCTGTTTATGTTGCTAAAGCATTCGATTCAGTGAATGTTGACCTTTTGACCCATAAATTGAATGTAATGGGTTTGAATTGTCAGAGTCTAGGGATAACCTTGACCCGTACCCGAAGTAACATCAATGGGGTCCGATTCACAATCGTTAAATTTTACAATCTGTTTCCGACCATTCATATATGACGAAATCCAATTTAGACTCTGACAATTCAAACCCATTACATTCAATTTATGGGTCAAAAGGTCAACATTCACTGAATCGAATGCTTTAGCAACATCAATATAAACAGCATCAGTTTGATTATGAGGCTTCACCTCATTTAAAGTTTGCGAAGTAAACTCTACCAAATTTGTAATAGTCGATCTACCTCTTACAAAACCATGCTGGCTAGAATCTATTATGTTCTTAATATGAAAATTCAAGTGCTTCGCAATTATCGAATCCAAAATTTTTGGAATCACATTTTGCAATGCCACACCTCTATAATTATCAATATTATTTCTCGATCCACTTTTAAATATCGGTTTTACAAAAGAAGACTTCCATAAGCCAGGAACATAACCCAATTTAAGTGATTTGTCCATTAAAAAAAAAAATTGGCTTAATAAGTGCATCAATACATCTTTTAATAAACAAATTAGGCAACCGATCAGGACCAGAAATTAAATTATTTGGAAGATTTAGTACATTTTGTAATATAACAGACTCATCAATAATCAATTTGGGAATATTATGACATAAGTTCATAACTGTTTCAAAACTTCCAATATTACAAATATCAGACGGACTCAAATTGTGTTGAGTATATGCTGAACCAAAAAATTTACCAAAAAGATTAGCAATATCTTTATTTTTGCAAGATTTTTGATCTTTATAATGCATTTCATCTGGAAATTCATTGGTAGTCCTTCTGACATCATTAACGTATTTAAAAAATTCCATTGGATCATCAACAACTAATTTCTCCATTTTCATCATATGTTGATTTTCACAGATATGAAATTTTCACAGAATGGTTCGTTTTTATTATATCTTCCAACGGCAAATACAGCAAAATCAATTCTGAAACATCGCAAATAACATAGATTGTTGCATTTGACGCATTTAGTTTTCGGCCCAGATATCATTTGCGGCTTACTATTTTCACAATTACTCTTCATAAACATTTAATTAAATTTATCAATTGCAACTATTTTGATGACTAAAATCGGAAATATAACATAAAAAATATTAATTTGAAAATTGAGACAAACAAAGTTGACGTTCACTTTGACAGCTCTTTTCACAACTATTAATTGCTTTGAATGATTTCAATCCTGATGATATAGTTTTAATGATTTCTGAAAAATCTGATATCAGTTCTGATTCTTATAAGGTTGATTCTGCGAACAAACGTAGAAATAAGAAAAATAAATTTATAAGTTTCAAAGTTTCAACATTGAAGTAGGAGATTTGTGGATTGTTGGCTGATTTTTCGGTTTGGTATCCAAGTTATCGGGTGAAACCATTTGAACAAAAGGATAACAAAATGAGTACAAATTTGATATTTGATGACAAAGTTACTGATAGTGAGCCAATGAACAAGAAATCAATTAAAAATTCATCGAGTGTTCGCAATTAAATTCCATCTATTAAGAAAAATTAAAGTAGAGATGTCAAACGAACCTTTTTTGTCCGTCCGTTGGTCCTTCTTTTTAAGAAGGACGAACCAATTTTTTTTGTCCGTCCTTTTTCTTTGATCATCAAAGTCATTATGTAACTAAAGTTAATTCCAATAAAATCAATGTTTCGATGGAGAATAATGATAATAACCAGAACCAAGCTAATAATAATAAGAATAATACATTATTATCAGCAGAAAAATCAAATACAAGAACGGCAACTGTTTAATCAAAATCGGCATAATCAGTATTTGAATGGTTTTCCTTTTTGGAATCAGTCCTATCACCTTTTAAATACGATTCCTGTACAGTATCATCAATTAATATTTTCGATCCAATCAATGCTTGTTCACAGAAGGAATTATTCATTTTGGATTCCTTTCATGAATTTGGTTTGTCGCAGATTAATGGATTATCTAATGACAATGGTAGAATGTTGTTTTATTTTGGACTAATGATTCGGATTTGTTGTATTGCTTGAATAGTGATATTCTGATATTTTTTTGATAAATACTGAAGTATATTATACACCGATTGAGATTGTCATTTTTGGGAGTCGGATTGATAATAATAGACAGAATAAGTTCAACATTACATCATATCTTGACTTTAGAAATACAAATTATGATGTGATTTATGATTATTTTGATAATATTGATTGGAAATTGTTATTATCTGGTGACTCACGTGATGATGATTTGAATAATTTTTATTCTTACGTTGTAATGGTTTGATTCTAAATTGATTAATTTGAAAAATAAATTGAATAAATTGCGTAAGGTGAGACATAGTTCTTTGGATGATGACCATATTTGTAAAATTGCTCGTACAGAATATAATCGTTTTCCTCGCTTATAATGATTATAAAATCAAGATAGAAGAACTAATTTTCTGCTAATTTCTGATGATACAATGAAATTTTTCAAGCATGTGAATGCTATTAGAAAATCCATCAATGACTTACCTAACGAAATGTGTTAAGGTAATCAAAAGTCATATAACGGTAGTGAAATTGCAAATCTTTTGCTGATTTTTTTGCCTCTGCATATTCGAGTTTGTCTGATTTTTGCAATGTTTGTAGTTTTAAAGAAGTAGAAAATATGTGTAAAAATATGCCAAAAGTTATTATTGATGATAATGTTATTTTTCAACAAGTTATGGAACTGCTGAATGAGTTGAGACTTCACAATCAAATTGATACAATTTATTCTCCATCTGTTGTTAGGTAGCTTACTTTTTGAACTGCCTAGTAAAAATGTGAGAAAATGGAATCAGAGGAAACATTGCAATCTTCACAGAAAGGAAAGGAGCGGTGAAAGCCCTTTATAATGCAATGTCGAAGTCGCCCATGAGTCTTATTAAAAACCAAATCCAACTCAATTGGAATGGCAGCTTTTATTGTAGGCAAATAAAGAAATTTGTAATGCAATACAATGTAGGGATTCAGAAACCTTCTCCCATCTAATCACTAAGTGTGAAAATCTGAGGAGGGATATGCGAAACTGAGTTGTCCCAGATATTTTGAAATCATTAACTATTTCCAAATGGCTTGTTTTGGCAGCGCTGCGTACGGCGTAGTGTAGATTTTTATAAACTTTTGTTTTGTCTTAGTTAGTTTTAGTTTTAATTTATTTAATTATTTTTAAACTGTTTGTGTTATTTAATTTCCTTTATTGAATAAAAAATGTATTATTTCTCTATCTAAAAATAAATTGTTATATCTATTGAGTATGTTCATCCGACTTTATAGCAAAAAAGGAGAGTAAGTAATTTTAACAGTAAAAATGGTTAAAAGAGAGTACGGATTTTATGATTTTGCATTGTATTTAGTATTTAAGTGAACATGCTCTCCTCTTTAGCCGAATTTATGTTTTCCATACTCTCCTTTTTCAAAATTATTTTGAATTTTTTCACATACCCTCCTCTCGATCTACTCAATAGATATATGTTTACAGAAAAATGCATTGTCTGTCATTTTTTTCTTCAAATATCAATTGTGATATTACTCCAAGACTTTATTTTAATAATTTTATGTATATACTAAACATGCCAGGTGACCCGGATCTGTTCGGGTTTCCTTGGATTTTTGATGCCTTCACCGACCAAAAATTGACCGGCTCGGATCACCGGACTTTTGCAAAAAAGCCCGGATTTCCCTGGATTTTCAAGCCAAATGCAATTTTTTTTTTTTACATTTTAAAAATCAAATACTGGAAATTCATCCATTAATTTGGGCTAAATTGTATTTAAACCATACACAAAGAATAGCATTTGGATTCAAACATTTCGATAAATGTTTAGAAAACAAAACATCTATATTGATTGTAAGAAAAAAATCAATTCAATAATAAATTTCACCCAAAAGTACATGCAAGAATTTGATGTCATCATTTTTTTTTCGATTTTTCATTTTTTTTTTTTGCAAAAAAGCCCGGAAAAGTACCCGGATTCTGATAAAAAAAACCCGGAAATTATCCGGCGGACAGGGGCGTAACTAGGGAATTACTTATCTGAGGGTGCTCATATTTCACCCAGTGATAGCTGACCCCAAAAAAAGACATATTTTGAAATAAAAAAAGGGGGAGTTTTTGGAACTTTTTGAAGTTATGGGGCCAAAACTTCAAAAATCGCCAAAAATCGCAAAAATTAAAATGTTGTCCAATTTCGAAGAAAATTTGTACATAGATAGAGTATAAAAAAAGGAGAATTTTGAGGAAAAAAACTGGTCCAAAAACTGGTCCCGATTGTTAGAAAACCATTTTTGGACCAGTTGGGACCAGTTTTTGGACCAGTTTTTTTCCTCAAAATTCTCCTTTTTTTATATTCTATCTATGTACAAATTTTCTTCGAAATCAGACAACATTTGAATTTTGGCGATTTTTAACGTTTTTGCCCCATAACTTCAAAAAGTTCCAAAAACCCCCCCTTTTTTTATTTCAAAATATGTCTTTTTTTGGGGTCAGCTATCACTGGGTGAAATATGAGCACCCTCAGATAAGTAATTCCCTAGTTACGCCCCTGCCGGCGGACCACGGCAAAAAAAATCTGGCATGCTTAATAATAATATATACATATCAATGAATTTAAATAAAAATTATTTATATGTAAATATAATCTAAAATTGTTTTTCTTCGATGAAATACTCGTCTATTTTAAATTATTTTTGATTCACGTCGTATTCTGTAGTCGACACGTACGTATGAAATAATCGACACTTAGTAAGCAATAGTCGACACTTGTGTAATATGTATAATATAAAAGACACTTGCTGTCAAATGAATATTAATCTTGATTTTGCCAATTGATTTTTTATGTCATCTACATTCCATACAGCGCCATCTATGGAAAGAATATACCTATTTAGAATTTTTTTCGAATCAGTACGCAGCGCTAAATGCTATGTTTTCAATTGCTCCTGTCATATGCTTATCATTCCTATTTGGCTTGTGACTCATTTCCAAGCTTAAAAGCAGTTTTTGATAGATAACAATAGGACTGTTCAATACACTTTTTGTAGTGAAGACGGGCATCTCCCAATAAACTGTATAGATTGAGGGACGAGCTATATAGTAGAGCTGTCCATGAACAGTTCGCGAACTCTTTTTAGGATCAAAAATGTTTGGTGTTCGTGAGAAGAAATTTTTGTTCCTTTTTGACAAAGCATAACATATACAAAATCTCACTTAGTTTGAAGCGGTGTTTGTGGAAAAAATGTTTGTTTCTTTTTGCCTAAAACATATAAATACAAAATCTCAAATAGTTTGGAGCAAAAAAACTGTTTGTTCTTGAAGTGTTCGCGAACTGTTCGTGGACAGCTCTACTTACTACTAAATTGTCGATTCAAAACCGTGGTAAATATTTTTTGGCTTTTTTCAATTTCGTCTCTGATATTTTAGAACATTTGAATTTCTGGTCTCAAAAATACAGCAAAGAACTGCACTTTAAGTGGATTTTTTTGATTTTAAAGAAAAGATGTACACGTTTGAATATTTGAAAAAAAAAATAATGGTAGATTTTCTCGCTTTTCCGATGGGAAAATTGAAAAAATAGCGAAATTTTTCCATGCATGGAAAAGCGAGAAAAATTGGTCTGTAGTTTTTCCCATTTTCATGCAATTGATGTGTAGTGAAAATTGCTGACACAACAGAACAAGCATTAACAAGCAAAGCTCAGATTGCCATTTAGCTAGCTAAGTAGCAATGCCATTTTAGCTAAGTGGCAATGCCATCAATTTTAATTTGCCCGCCTTGTTATGGACTTCGGAAGACATTAATAATCCGAATATTTTCTATCCAATCAATGCTTGTTCCCTGAAGGAATTATTTATTTTGGATTTCTTTCATGAATTTGGTTTGTTGCAGATTAATGGAATTTCTAATGACAATGGTAGAATGTTGGATTTAATTTGGACTAATTATCCGATCTTGTAACATATCTTGTAACATATCTTGATTTTAGAAATACAAATTATGTTGTGAATAATGATTATTTAGATAATGTTGATTGGAATTTGTTGTTATCTAGTGACTTACTTTTCGATAACTTGAATAATTTTTATTCTTGCGTCAATAGTGCAATTGATGTACATATAAGAATAAAAAAAAGAATCTTCTCAAAACATCCAAAATGGTTTGATTCTATCTTGATTATTTTGAAGAATAAATGGAATAAATTGCATAAATTTTTCAAGCATGTTAATGGTATTAGGAAAATCATGAATGGCTTGCCTAACGATACTATATTCAATATACGTGTTCGTTCGTGTTCGGTTCGAGTAGTTCGAAACCAAAAATTTATGTTCGTATTCGGTTCGGAAGGTTCAAAAACTAACATTTAAAAAGATACAAGATTTAAGTTTAGATTTGAATATTTGAAAGAACGAGGAAAAATGTACAAAAGCGAACTGAAAAAACTAATTCAACAAAAACTCATAAATGTATTTTTATACTTACTCAAAATCAAATCAGTAAAACTAAAAGTAAATGTTGTGAATGATAGAAATTGGATATTGTGACGGTGAGAAAAATATTTCCGTATACTATTCTTTATCTGTATTTTACTTCACATTATTTTGAATATGTACAGACTGTTTTTGCAGAGAGAAAAAATATTTAAAAGAATCGACTAATAAGAGATACAACAAGGAAATTCAACGATAATTTTCACTTGAAGTAACATTATAATTCACTAGAGCAATTATTTTTGACTCTCTTGCTATCTTTACTGAATGAAACTCTCAGAAAGCCCCGATGATATGAACACAAAATGTGAGTGCTCGTTTTCTTTGTATGTTTCACCAATGTGTTTGAAGTTTGAGTTCTGTTTATCTTTACAATTCCAATTATGAATTGTACATCAACACAGAATTCAGAAATCAAACAAATGTGAATATATTGAATTTTCGATTTTTTACTTTTATACGATTCAAAAAAAAAAAAAAAATCCGAAATTATTTTATCATTAACTCCAAATTGAGAATCTTTTACTCTTTTCTTTTCCATTATTTTTATAATTGTGTGAAGTTCAACCCATATCAGTTTTGTAATTCACAAATCAAACGTGAACAGATCGAGATCGAATATGTTCGCTCGAAAAAAAGTAATGAGTGTTCGTGTTCGGTTCGATTTGTTCGTAACAATAAAATGATGTTCGTGTTCGTTCGAAAATTCGAACGAACACGAACAGTTCGAGTTCGTGAGCATCTCTAAACGATACGTATTATGTCAATCGAAAGTCATATAGTAGTTGTGAAATTGCAAATCTTTTTGCTGAATTTTTCGCTTCTAAATAACATGATTTGAGTTTGTCTGATGCAATGTTTTGAAGGAATAGAAAATATGTGTCAAAATATTCCAAAAGTTGTTATTGATGAAAATGTTATTTTTCAACAAGTTATAGAACTGTCGAATAATTTGGTTTCTGGCTTTGATGGTTTACCTAATATGTTTTTTAGTGTATTTCAGTTTTTAAAATAATATTTTTGTTGTTAAATTCAAATTTTCAGATATGCGGATCGCGCAAAACAAATTGTATGTAAAGCTGTAGTCAATGAAGATGCAAATGCAAAACTCATTCGTGAACTTAAAGAAGAAATTCAAAAATTAAGAGAACTTCTACGAGCAGAAGGAATTGAAATATGTGAAGGTATTCGATCAATATTTTTGGCAGCCATTTTAAAATCCTCAAAGAGAGGGACTAATTGTTGTATTCAATATACGCTCATCTTAAAATTTCATGTGTCAAAAATAACCTTGATACTTATTTATTACGAACTATTTTTAGCAGAGCTCACATTTTTTGAAAAAAATCAAGTAAATTGAATGATTTTTTGTCATTTTTATTATATTAACAAATACATCACAAACATTTTTAATCGAAACTATTTGGTTTTTTCGATTTTTTTTTACTTTTTCCATTTTTTGTACCCAAAAAGTGCGAACTAATTTTAGCAGAGCTCACAGTTTTTATAAAAAAACAACATTATTGTAAAAAACATAGGTGTGCAATTTTGTACTAATTAGTAGATTGGTTAGTAGATTTGCAAAATTTTGTATGAAAATACTAACATTACTTAGTAGATCTACTAACAAATCTACTAATTAGTACCAAAATTTCACACCTATGGTAAAAAATCGCTAATTTGTAATATTTAGTCCATTTGCCTTTGGCATCATGTAATGCGATGATGCGACGTGGGAGACTGTCATACAGTGATTCGATTTTGGCCTATGGGATGTTTTGCTCTATGGCCGCCGTCAATTCTTGTTTTGTGTTGAACTGTCGACCTTTCTTGTATACTTCTCGAGCTTACATCGACCAGACATTTCTCAATGATGTTCATATCTGGTGATTTGGACGGCCATTAGTCGAAAATGTACAAAAGATTACACGCTGCTCAAAATCGGTAAAATTATATATATACCACGCCACATGAATTGGGGCGTTGTCTTGTTGAATTTGTCAGCCTAAAAGATGCATTCGTAACTGGGTTGGCATGTAGATTACTTTGATACATAATCTACATTTTGTATATGTATATTATTCCATGTAAATTACATTTTTTTTTTCATGTAATCTACATGATTTGTAGAGTATTGAATATTGATCCAGTTCTTGAATAAAAGATCAAATTTTCCTTTCCTAGCAGTGAATAAACGAACTGATTCTAAGGCATCTGCGTCTAAATGTTCTAAAATATAATCATTCACTACTTCCTTTTGCGATTCACTCAATTTCTGACCACGATATACCGGATGTAGAAAATTGGCTAACAATGTAACATTGTTGAACACATTGCTCTTTTTGCAGCGCTGCTCAACGTATTCCGTCAAGTCATGTGATTCATTTGCAAGTAAATCTAACCATTTCTCTGCTGCATCAGCAACAGAAACATCACTTTTCGGACAGCAGTTAGTTAGCTCAGCGACAGGATCCAAAATATCAACTAATTCTTTGACTTTTTCGACGAAATCTGCGTTGAATAAAAGCTGTGAGACATTGGGTTTTGGTCGTATTGCATTTTTATTGTTTTCGTTTTCAGCATCACAATCAGCGGCAACTTTTTTCATAAACGGTAAATTTTTCAAAAATGATTCAGCTGCACCTCGTTGGGATGTCCATCGTGTAACGCAACTTAAAACTGCTTTTTTTCCACCAGCAACCAACAAACGGGTTTCTAATGGTGATCGCCGAAAGTCTTTTTGAACTACTAAAACTTTGGCCATTGTCTGAGTATACTTTTTCGATTTCAAAATATCACCAGCCAAAAGATTTCCTGTATGTGCATTGCAGGTTGAGAACGGAATTCCAATTTTCGCACCCATCGATGTCATATTGTAAGCATTGAGAGACATGCGATGATCTCTGTATCATAGCGTTCTTTGGCTAAATCGATAGATTTTTCGACAATGTTTACCAAATTTTCAGTTGTATCACGAACAGCAGATGTATCGAATGATTCAAGCATGACTTTTTGATCATTTGCAGTAGCCAGCATTTTAACAACGTTGTGTTTGTTTGCTGATGAATTTTGCCATCCGTCAATTAACAGCGTTGCTTGTTTACCCATTTTTTTAATTAAATCGACGTTCCGTTGTTCAATTTTTTCATGAGTTTTGTCGAGTAATGCACCGGCTAATCGACGGCGATTTGGTATTTCATATGATGGACGTAAAGCGTGATTCAAATTTTTGAAATATTTGGAATCACAAGCACTGAATGGAACATTACAACCATAAAAAAATTCAGCCAACATCATATCGATTTTTTCACTTTCAATTTCGTTTATGGAGTCCATGTATCGTTTCATTTTTTTTTGTTTAAATTTAAGTGGTGATGGAGATGCACACGGTGTTGATGTTGAAAATGATGAATTTGGTGTTGATGACGTCTACAAAATAAACAGATAATCTTTACTTTTGTGAATTAAAAAAACAAAGGAAAACATTGTTTACCGATGTAGTTTGCATTGTTGAATCAACATGCTGTGGAGCGAAAAGTGTCATTTCACTTTAAATGTCAGTTTCATTGATCATTTGCGCATCGGCTAATTGATTCACTTCAATGTTTGTAGTACCACAATTCTTGCTGTATGTAAATGCACTTTATAATAAGAATAACACCATTATATTCTAAATAAAATTATTACACATTACCGATGAGTTTGCAATCGAATCTTTGCTGTGTTGGGAAACGTTTTCAAACAATTGAAACATTTCGCATGAACTTTTCCATTAATGTGTATCTTTTTGAATCCATCCCAATGATCATGCATTGGTCTACCCGATGTTGATGGATTGGATTCACCACCTTTCTTCATCATTTTATCGAATATATTAGACATTATTTTTATGGAAACAATCGCAATTTCACAATATCAGAAACAATATTGAACAAACAAACTACAGAAATCAACATACGAAACGTCAAATGTCAATGCATTACATGGATAAACAACTTCAGACTTGTTTAGAGCGGTAATTTGAATTTAATTTTGAAGTTTTGAATAATCTACAAAATGTATGTAGAAAATGTAGATTATACATATTATACGTAATTTACATTTTTGAAAGTCAGTGTAGATTTTCCAACCCAGCTTATTTTTTTCAAAAAATGTCAGCTCAGCTAAAATTTATTCGCGCACTGTTTATGAAATACCTGTATATTAATATTTTGATATATAAAAAAAATTGTCTCCCCTTATCTGAGAAAAGCACCCATTTGAAAAAAGTTGCATTTTTTAAATGATGAAACAATGAAGAGGACATTTTCCCTCTTATCACAAAGCAAAATATGGTCATTATTTTATTATATTCATTCTGTCAATTTAATTAATCTAGAAGAGGATCATGTTAAAGCTGACTGCATAATTAATGTATCTAACATTGGGAGTCCTAAAAATATTTCAAAAACAAGAACGCGTAATGGCTCTAGCACAGAAATGGCTGTGGATCAGCTGCAAGCAAGTGAGAAACTAATCGCAGAACTGAATGAGACATGGGAAGAAAAATTGAAACGTACGGAGCAAATTAGAGTACAACGTGAAGCGGTCTTCGCGGAAATGGGCGTTGCAGTAAAGGAGGATGGAATAACTGTTGGAGTATTTTCACCAAAAAGAACACCACACTTGGTTAACTTAAATGAAGATCCAAATCTATCGGAATGTTTGTTATACTACATAAAAGACGGTTAGTGAATTTTCATAGTTATTAATATATATATTTTAAAAGTGAAGTTATTTCCAGTATTATTACATGAAATCTATATGGAGGTTAGAGGTTCAACTGTCGGAAACAAAAAGTTCACATTCCATATGCAATGAAAAATGTTTGGGTTTAAAAAAGTTACTTTTGTCTATCGAACTGCATCATTATTTTTTGCCCCTGAGCACCCATCGACCTTTTTTTGGGGGCTTTTTCTCCAGATTTTTCTCCCAAAATCAATATCGACGCCGATTCGAGTAATAAAGAGTAGTCAAAGCACCTCTACATGTGTAATGAATATTGTCTATTATGAAATTGTCTATCGTTTGGTATCACTGGTTTTTCCCCAAAACTCCCCTAATTCCCCTAATGGGGCATTTTGCTCGCACATTTTGTTATGATCTCTTAAATTTTTCAACAATTTTATGGCCGCGATAATTCATTTACTTGATTTCCGGTCTTTGAATTACAATATGCTCTTTCTTTGTAAAATCTTATGAAAGTGACTTACTGAATAGGACTTAGTGGGTACTACTTTTATCCAGAATGATCAAAGTTCGGGTCCGTTTATCGCATCGAACTCATTATCTCTCAGCGATGAACTATCCAGCATGAATCCAGGTTCGGGACCGTTTATCGCATCGAACCAACTTAATAATTCCAGCGATGAGAATATCCACGTGAAACTAGTTTCAGGTCCGTTTATCGCATCGAAACTTTTCTTCCTTTCAATGATGAAAATATCCAATGTGAATATCAGATTACGGTTTTTGTCCACACTCAACGAAATCTCTTTCTAAAATTCCTGTTGTATGAATTATCTTTGGACGAATGTTCTTCTCAATTTTAGTACAAAATTCTCCAAATCAAGTTATCAAATGAAATTATAATAGTGTCGACTACAACCAATTTCCTTGGTTATAGTATATGCGAAAAAAAAAAATTAACAACTCAGCGAATACTTATTCCTTTATTCAATTTATTTTCTTTTCTTTTTTGCAACACAACCATTCTATTGCGATGTCCAAAGAGAAGAGAGCTAATACCTTGTTCGTTTTCAATTCTTAGCCTATCATTCAAATTTTTTTTTTCTTTTTGACAAGCTACAAGAATATCCCAGTGGCGCCATCTCTTATCTCATGGTTACAGTTTGATTTGGCTATTTTTCTTACTCAACATTGACATTTTTGTAGTTTGTTTACATCATTTTACAATTTTTTCTAATTTGATCGTGAAACCAGAACACACTCCTCTTTCTTATATGATATGAGCTTATTCAAGCGAATATCAACTCACCAAATACGAGGATTCTTGGTAGTCTCAATAAATGATCGTTCGAACTGAATTCAATCGCTAGCGAAGTGTATTCCGTCTTAACTCTATTCCTTCACAATTTTATGGAACTGTCACCTTCAACACATCCATTGAATGAGATGGTGGTTGTTCACAATTCCAAGACTATATTGACTAAAGGAACTTTTCTAGCTAACTCTATCTTAATTATCTGAATATGAACTAAAAATTCTTGCTCCTAGAGCATGAGCAAAGTGGTATCATCGTTCTTAAACACATAATTCCTTGAACATGAAACTTCTAAACTTAATCAAAATCTTTGTTTTCGTCGCTCCTTGAGCATGAACAAAATAATATCATCGTTCCTTGAACACATAGTTCCTCGGACATGAAAATTCCTAAAATTTATATAAAATTTTTGAATCGACCAAATCTACTTGATTTGTCATTGTCACTTATATTAATTTCATCACCATTATAGGAATGAATAAAAACTTTTATCAAATTCACTAGCTTTCTGAAATTGACTTTTTCCGAATTAAATTCGCGAATTCCCTACTACACTTTCGGTTTATTTTTATCTAAAAGTTTGTATGGATTTGATCCACTGCTGATCGAATTTTTATTCTAACTTCCCTTACCTTCTTCCAAACCAGACTAACTGCCTTTTTTCTCTTTTCCTTTCTCCTTTTCTTTCAATTTAACCATTTAAATTTTTTCGGTTCTACGTTCATTCCCAAAATCCACACAAACCGAATGCTCTTACACAACTTTATTTGATTTGACGATTCTGACGATGAAACTCGAATTATGATAATTCGCTAAAATGCTACAATCGGCCTCGTCAAAATCGTCACCAAAGCAGTGCCTACAATAAACCATCACAATTTCCAGTCTCATGCGAACCAAGAAATCTCTCATCAGACCAACCGTCGAACAAAATCATATACGCACATTGATTCCCATGAGCTTCCCCAAAATTTCGAAGCTTCCTACAATTTTTTACGAATTCATTTTTATTTTCATTCTTGATATCGTTCACCCTTTCTTTCTTTTATCTTTTCCATTATCAGAATGGACCAAATAATATCTCTCACCCGACCCCTTTTTAAAAGAATTTGTTTCGGGCATTATTTGTGAAAGTTAATGGCATGATGTTCGGTAATCTTTCCACTTACTATTTCTTTCAAACGATAAGTGTTTGAGCCAGTTTTTTCTTCAACAACGCACTTAATGAACTTCGGTGCCAGCTTTCTACTAAATTGTTTACTGGCATCAGACAAAATATTGTTTCTACGATACACAATGTCGCCGACATTATACGAAATGTTTTTGGAACGTAGATTATACTTCTTGATATAATTATCTCGAGAATCGTTGATACGTTTTTGGACTTTCATGCGCAACTTCTCAAAACGGTTTTCGTCACGTTTTGGTCCCTCATTTTTTATCAACGTTTTATCGATATTGTTTTGCATGGTGCACCATTCTCTGACCATAATTAATTTCGTATGGCATTTTGCAATGGGATAGTGTGCCTTACAATGAAAATCAAGAGCACAAACAATAGCGCCATCTGTTGGTATTACGTATATTTTGTTGGCAACTGAATTGTATGAAATGTTTTTTTTTCGACATTTTCCGAATATTGAAGAATAAAATAAAACATTTTGTTTTACAGAATATTATTGATTTTGGGTAAATCTGGTTTGGCAAAAATCCGTGACACAAGTCGACCATTAAACTAATCTTTTGGTCATCTCAAGTAGATATTCTCAGAAGATTTTCAGTTTACTACCTATACTTCTATGGTGACGTAAAATAATCTCCAATAACAGGGAATTCATTTGAAAATACACAACAAAAGTATAACAAAAAATGTCAAAACAATTCGATCTTTCCATGTTTATTTTTCAATTTGTTATTCATTTCATACAGAAAACTATGCATTTTAATCCTTTTTAACATTTGAATAAAAATATATTTCATTCAACTGTATTTCAAGGTATTGCCATCATTTATTTTTGTCTTCAAATTGATATTCAAAATAATATGTACCTGTCGATTTAAACTGAAGAAACTGAATTAAAAAAAATTCTGTCTACTTTCTTGTTTGATACACAAACGGCACAAACAAATCTATTTGAGGTTATGTTTTAATTATTAGTAATGCTTAATGGGCTTAATGCATCACTCTTGAAATGAACACTTTATGAAAAAAAAATTGTTGATTTATTCCAAAGGTTTATTGCTATTTTCTCGAAAATCAATGTATTTTTTTTCTTTTGTTCATTTGCGTAGACACAGTGCGCACACAAACACACAATGCGAAACAATATATATTTTATTATCGTTGTGCTTGTTGAATACGACAATATCAATTGAATTGAGTGGATGAAATAATAATTTGTTGTATGCACAACTATGGAACTGTCAAAAAAACAATGTCTACAAATGTCAGTGAGTTCCAATGTAACTCTTTATTCGCTGTGAACAATAATATCGGTTTCCATCAAAAAAAAAAATCCTCAAAAAAATTATTCATTTATTACGTATTTATTTCATTACGTTTTCACGAGCAAAATTATATTCGACATCATATCATATTGTGGCAATGATTTTTTGAGATGAATACATAAAATAAACCGGTTATATGCTGATCATAAATTCCAAAAAAAAAAAAAATCACATAAACGAAACAACAACAAGAATTCATGGAATAATATATAATATTTGGTACACGATGTACACCGACCACAAACAATCGCTGTCATAATCAATACGTAATTACGTATTTCAATATGTCTCGTCTCCACGAGTATGGAAAAAACGTGGAGATGTGTGCAAACAAATATTTTATTATTTATGTGGTTTTAATATATGGATAAATTTGTTTTTTTATTTTTTTTAATTTATTCAAGTAAATAAATTTCAATTATTATCGAATAAAATTTCTTTTTCACTAAAGCTCAAACATTTTATGATGAATGCATTAAATTACATGAAATGAAAATTTTCTGCACAAAATCTAGTATCTCGGTTAAATTTTAGGTGGCGCTTATAGAATTTTTACGGAAAAATTTTTGACATTTTCCATTCCAACGCTATCCCATTGGCATTTTGTCAGTACTCGTATGAACAGAACTGTTTATTACGTTAGCAATTTCGCAAATATGTTCGTCCCATTTCTTATGGTTCAATTCTTCACGCATGAAAATACGCAAGGCGTTACCAATGGTTTTGTTCGCACATTCGGTTGAATTTGCTTGAGCAAAATAATTTGCAGTGAACCAACGCTTAATACCAAATTCATTCGTGAATTGACCATAATGTTCAGATCGATATTGAACATGTCCGTTACTACAATTTCGGGACAACCATAGAGCAAAACCACCTCTTCGCGCAAGAATTTCACGACTGCCTTTGCCGTAGCGTCTCTTACTGCCTTTATCACAGCGAATTTTGAAAACAAATCGACTGCTAAACGGCTTAGTTTCCTTGCAAATTGAGCAGTTTCCAACATAATTCTTTATGGACTTGTCATACCAGGCCAAAAATACGATTTTTTAACTTTCGCTATCGTTTTGAAAGTACCAAAATGGCAAGCATTGTTCGAATTATGATTTTCAGTAATTACACTCAATCGTTTTTCCCGTGGAACACACAATCGCCAGAGGCAATCTTCGTTTTCACATTCTTCTTTGAAATTCGTGCGAATGTATAAAAGACCATTTACAATTTTCAAATTGTCATTTTCTTTTGGCTTCGATTTAGCCAAACTCATTAGACGATTGTACCAACGATCATTTGAAAAGTCTGATTTATGATCCATTGAATTAATGGACGAAATACAATCCACAGCACGCGAGAGTGCGTCGGGCACAATGTGACATTTTCCTTTTCTATAAATCAATGTGAAATCATATGCTTGGAGACGAAGAGCCCATCTTGCCAATCTACCGCCTGGGTCTTTTAAATTTTTGAGCTTTAATAACGAATGATGGTCTGTTATTACGCTAAAATGCGACCCCTCGAAATATGGTCTAAATTTCTCAATTGCTAAAATAACGGCTAAACATTCAGTGACAGTATACTTGCGTTGAGTCGTTGAAAATTTTTGACTCATGTAGGCGATCACATTTTCTTCATTATCGACCCTTTGAATCAAAACAGCTCCACAAGCTACTTTACATGCGTCAGTCTGTATCTCAAATGGCAATTTATAGTTCGGAGCTGCCATTACCGGTGATGAAGTTAACGCTTCAATCAGCAATCGAAAGGCTGTTTCTCTTTCTTTAGTCCATTCGAACTTTACATTTTTCTGTAATAATTCAGTTATCGGTGCCGTCAAACATGCAAAATTTCTAACGAAACGTCGATACCATCCAGCTAAACCCATAAGTCGTTGAACGTCTTTAATGGTTTTAGGGACTGTGTAAATCTCCAGGGGTGATGGACACGAGATTTGTCCATCGCCACGCCACTTTCGTCAATAATGTGACCAAGATATTTCAATCGCTTGAAACAAAACTTTGAGTTTGACTCACTAATAGATAGATTTTCATACTTTAATTTTTCTGCTAAACGAGTCAGAATATTGATATGTTCGTCAAAAGTTTCGCTCACAATCACAATATCGTCTAAATACGGAAAAGCGTGAGGTTCAAAATCGGAACCCAACAAGCTATCGGGTAGACTACACAACTCAGCGCCGCTGTTTGTCAAACCCTGTGTCATTTTTTCGTAGACATAAGTAGTACTTATTAAGTACCCCTTGATGGTACAGCAAATGCTGTTTTTGCCTGTGAATCTGGATGCAATGGAATTTGAAAATATGCATCAGTCATATCCACTGTACTAATGTATTTGGCTTTACCAATCAGACTAAGAATAAGATTGGCGTTCTGTTATGGATACGCATTCTTTTTTGTCACAGCATTTAGCCATCTTGCATCAAGCACAATTCGTGTGTCACCATTTGGTTTTGGAACAGCAAGTACAGGCTGTAACCATTCGGAAAATTCGACTCGTTTTTCGAGTTTGTCAACCGCCTCAATAATCTTTTTCGTTTTCCACGGAGGATCGATGCGCATTTTACAACGATATGGTTTCGCATTACCAGTTTCAATTCGTGCCATTTTTAAATGTGTCTTGTTTAATGGACCACCTTTGTCACAATACGGAAAACTTTTCATGACTTTATTTAACTTTGCTTTTTGTTCTGCATTTAACACATGAGGAAGTTCAACATTTATACATTTTGGTGGAGTCACATCCGCCTCAAAATTTTCTGAGAAATCATTATTGTCATTTGGGTCATCCCCTACTGGAACCATCATATCCGTTGTCATGATATTTATATTGTATAAGTTACCGGAGAAACATGGCTTTATTTTATAAGCATTCCAAAAATCAATGCCAAGAATTAATTCGCATGCACATTCTTTCACTATCAGAGATGGAACGAGCAAATTGCTCATTTAATAATTGTAGCTGCTCAATTCGTTTTTTGAAATAATTTTCTGTTTTACGTGCTGCTGCATCCTTGCTATAATTTTTCTTTATATTTTCTCAAACACTTAATCGTTCCAATTGCAATTTTATCAAATCTTCTGGTGAAAACAATGTATCGACGGACGATGAAGTGTTTGGATCCGACATTGTGACTGTACTCAAAATGACCCAATGGGATAGCGTTGGAATGGAAAATGTCAAAAATTTTTCCGTAAAAATTCTATAAGCGCCACCTAACATTTAACCGAGATACTAGATTTTGTGCAGAAAGTTTTCATTTCATGTAATTTAATGCATTCATCATAAAATGTTTGAGCTTTAGTGAAAAAGAAATTTTATTCGATAATAATTGAAATTTATTTACTTGAATAAATTAAAAAAAATAAGAAAACAAATTTATCCATATATTAAAACCACATAAATAATAAAATATTTGTTTGCACACATCTCCACGTTTTTTCCATACTCGTGGAGACGAGACATATTGAAATACGTAATTACGTATTGATTATGACAGCGATTGTTTGTGGTCGGTGTACATCGTGTACCAAATATTATATATTATTCCATGAATTCTTGTTGTTGTTTCGTTTATGTGATTTTTTTTTTTTTTGGAATTTATGATCAGCATATAACCGGTTTATTTTATGTATTCATCTCAAAAAATCATTGCCACAATATGATATGATGTCGAATATAATTTTGCTCGTGAAAACGTATTGAAATAAATACGTAATAAATGAATAATTTTTTTGAGGATTTTTTTTTTGATGGAAACCGATATTATTTTGTTCACAGCGAATAAAGAGTTACATTGGAACTCACTGACATTTGTAGACATTGTTTTTTTGACAGTTCCATAGTTGTGCATACAACAAATTATTATTTCATCCACTCAATTCAATTGATATTGTCGTATTCAACAAGCACAACGATAATAAAATATATATTGTTTCGCATTGTGTGTTTGTGTGCTGCAATGTGTCTACGCAAATGAACAAAAGAAAAAAAATACATTGATTTTCGAGAAAATAGCAATAAACCTTTGGAATAAATCAACAATTTTTTTTTTCATAAAGTGTTCATTTCAAGAGTGATGCATTAAGCCCATTAAGCATTACTAATAATTAAAACATAACCTCAAATAGATTTGTTTGTGCCGTTTGTGCATCAAACAAGAAAGTAGACAGAATTTTTTTTAATTCAGTTTCTTCAGTTTACATCGACAGGTACATATTATTTTGAATATCAATTTGAAGACAAAAATAAATGATGGCAATACCTTGAAATACAGTTGAATGAAATATATTTTTATTCAAATGTTAAAAAGGATTAAAATGCATAGTTTTCTGTATGAAATGAATAACAAATTGAAAAATAAACATGGAAAGATCGAATTGTTTTGACATTTTTTGTTATACTTTTGTTGTGTATTTTCAAATGAATTCCCTGTTATTGGAGATTATTTTACGTCACCATAGAAGTATAGGTAGTAAACTGAAAATCTTCTGAGAATATCTACTTGAGATGACCAAAAGATTAGTTTAATGGTCGACTTGTGTCACGGATTTTTGCCAAACCAGATTTACCCAAAATCAATAATATTCTGTAAAACAAAATGTTTTATTTTATTCTTCAATATTCGGAAAATGTCGAAAAAAAAACATTTCATACAATTTAGTTGCCAACAAAATATACGTAATACCAACAGATGGCGCTATTGTTTGTGCTCTTGATTTTCATTGTAAGGCACACTATCCCATTGAAATGACCTTGAATGCTATTGAGACGTGAATGCTTGCATTCTATTGAAATAAGAACCGCTACCTGAATACAATGTGTTGCGCGTCACGTACACCACTCAATACGAAAAAATATGCACCGAACACAAATGGTTGAAATGTACGAATATAAATTTACAATTTTTATTTATTTTTCTGAGTTCCTCCCATGGGCCACCAAAAAATGTATGAATAATAATCAAAATTTTACACTTTATTTCCAAAGCGAATTTGAAAAGAAACATCTTTTGGTGAAATCAAATTAAATAAATTAAGCTTCAAATTATTTTCAAATTTCAAATTGAACTTAAACAAATTAAACAAAATATCTTTCATGAAATGAATTGTAACACTAATTCTTAATAAGTGATTTGACTTTTTTTGCGCAATTCCAGTGTGTCGATGAATCGAATTGAATGTACTTGGGTATTGAGTGACTGACTGTGTGAATGCTCTTATGATGTGTACGCAACGATGGTCAAAGCAATTCTATTCTCTTTTGATTTAAACAATATCGACTTGTAACTCCTTCCGTCGTTTGCATGATCGTGTTCGTTGTTACGTTCGGATTATAAATACATGTTGCCCGAATACTTAGTTCAGTCGGCCAACCCGAATGAATTCAAAATTGCGCTCAAAACTGTTCACCCATTACAATCATCAATATGAGGTAGCAGAAAACTACTTTTGTGGGGGTAAAAAACCCGAATCGATTTCGGACAGTCCTTCACATTGAGGTTGTGCCGATCTGCATGTGAAACATTTGTCTTTTTCACGTTTTGGTGCTGTACAATCCTTGGCCATGTGGATTCGATGACTAAAATATATTTGTGAAATGGAACAAATAAAAACCAGAAAAAAAAATTGGGTTGTTGCCTAACGCTAAATTTTGTCTTGACGCTCGTTCATTAAATGTTTGAAAAATGGATAGCAAAATAAATCAACAACATTTATTAGTTAAAAGGTTATTAGGTTATAATGAAATTTTCGATTTTTCTTCAAAGTGTGTGGAGAAAACAAAAACAATAGCTCCATTTTTGAAAATTAATTTTCAAATAATATAATTTAATAACTCTCATTATCAACAAAATAAAAATATGGCTTTCCAAAAATTTGTCTATAGGATTGACACGATTGGGAACATCTGAGGCCAACGTACCACAAGACATCCAACTGTCTGGTTCCCACATTCTAAAAGAACATTGTACTTTCGAGAATCGATCTGATATTGTTAAATTAATTCCACATAAAGACGCACTTGTTTATTTGAATGGACGTAAACTCGTGGAACCAGAAACATTAACTACTGGATCAAGAGTTATTCTTGGAAAAAATCATGTCTTCAGATTTACTCATCCTGAACAAGCAAGAGAAATTCGCGGAAAAGCAGTAAATGAAAAAACAGACTGTGCAAATGATGAAAGAGTAGATTGGAATTTCGCCCAGTGTGAGTTGTTGGAGAAGCAAGGAATTGATCTCAAAGCTGAAATGCAGAAACGTTTGATGGCTCTTGAAGAACAATTTAAGCGGGAAAAATTACAAGCAGACCAAGAGTTTGAGGAGCAAAGAAAGGTAGTGTTTATATTAGTCATAATTATGAACTATAACATATATGTATATGTATGAATATTGGTCGTAGCTCCGTTTAAAAAAATAAAAATCCTTCCTAAACTGAGGATTTCCATTTTGCGAAATGTTTCGAGTCAAAAAAAGATAAATATATTACATACATTACATTAATCATAGTTATTTTAGACCAAATGGTATACCGAATTTTTCAGTGTGTTTAGTCTTTAAGACTATAGTTTATAGACCAAATGGTATACCGAATCTGGTCTTTAATCAGCCAGTGAACATTATATTCGAAAGCGTATGTGAGAGGCCTGCAGGGCACAACTGCACCACAATCAAAAGTTCGGCCCATAATTGGCTACACCTTTTTGCGGATTGAAATATGAACGACAATCCAAGCGCTAAGGCGATTAATTAAAGTGATGTGCGTTAATCAATTGCTTCGTTATGCACAAAACTGGATCAACAATTTTTAAAGTGCTTATCCGAGACACTCCGTGTAGTTCAAATTACGACTGTGTATTCAATTCTTCTATCAATGAGTGCGTTCAATGAATTGAAAAGATTTTGAATACCAGTAGAAAAAAAGATAAACACAAGATATTTTTCAATTTTTCTTTCAAATAAAAATAATACATTGTTTCAATAAAAATTTTTATATGAATTAAGGCTAAATGTCAGCAGCTCCCCTCTCCACCTCTCAGAATGCACTCAAAGAACCTTGCCAAAAATGGTATTTGTTTAATATTGGTGTATTAATTAATTTTAAGGATTTTTGTAGTAAAATCGAGGGTTTATTTCGAAAAATTCTCACAATATATTATTATTCAAAGTATTGCCCATCGTTAGCTATGACTTTTTCCCATCTTTTTGGTAATTTGTGGATGCCGTTCCAAAAAAACTCCTCATCTTTTGAGGCTAAGAATGTATCGAGCCAATTTTTGATTCCCTCAACTGAAGTGAAGCGTATTCCGGAAAGGGCATTTTGCATCGATCGAAACAAGTGGTAGTCAGAAGGGGCAAGGTCTGGGCTATAAGGCGGGTGAGGCAGATTTTCCCATCCGACATTTTCCACGTAGTTTTTGGGCCCTTGAGCGCGATGTGGCCGAGCATTGTCATCATGGAAAATTAATGACTCATGTCTGCTCTCCCATTCTGGCCGTTTTTGTTTGATTGCTGCGTTCAATTTGATGAGTTGTTGTCGGTAGCGTTCTCCATTAATGGTTTCATTTGGTTTTAGCAGCTCATAATATAGCACACCCTTCTGATCCCACCAAATACAAAGCATTACCTTGGCAGCGTGAATATTTTGCTTCGACGTCGATGTTGATGCATGCCCGGGTGGTCCCCATGATTTTTTGTGCTTGGGATTATCGTAGTAGATCCACTTTTCATCGCCAGTAACAATACGATGCAGAAATGACTTCTTTTTGTGGCGAGCCAGCAGCATTTCCGACATGCAAAATCTTCTTTCAACGTCTCTTGGCTTCAATTCGTGTGGCACCCAATTTCCTTGCTTTTGAATGAAACCTGCTTTTTTTAAACGTTGTGAAATGGCTCCTTGAGTAACTCCCAATGATTTTGCAAGTTCTTCTTGAGTTTGACATGAATCCTCATCGAGTAATGCTTCCAATTCTTCATCTTCGAACTTTTTAGGCTGTCCAGGACGTTCCTTGTCGTCAACATCAAAATCACCACTTTTAAAGCGTCGAAACCAGTACTCACACGTTTGTTGCGATGGAGCATGCTCACCATAAACTTCACACAGCAATCTATAGCTTTCAGCTGCTTTTTTCTTCCATTGGAAGCAGAAAAGTAAAGTTTCCCGCAAATTGCGTTTTGTTGGCACAAAATTTGACATTTTTAGAACTCAAAAAAATCATGTTGTTTACACTTCAACGAAATGACATATACTGAAAAATTTAGCGCAATAATGACGCTTCACAATGAAGTTAGTTGCAGTGTAGTCTGATTGGTTTTAATATTAGTAACGCCATCTCTTGTAAAATCCTTAAAATTAATTAATACTACCAATACTATTATACCACAGTCACTAGAGGCGACACTAATATTGGATGACATTTACACGAAACTGAGTGTCAAACTTCAATAATGACAACAATCGGGTCCGTTCAGAAATATAGAAAATATATTTCATACTTTTACTACTGGAATTAAACAATTAAATTAACAAAAAGCATGAATTTTAAATCTGTTTAGAAAATTTGATAAAATTAATAGAAGATTATTATCAAATATAAACATCGTGTAAAACATTTTCAATTATTTATCCCGTGAAATAGTATACTATTTCAATGTATACTTTAAAAATGTTCAATAGTTGGTCCGACTCAAACATAAACTTAATAAGTTTATTTATTGCACAATTTATTTATTTTTTCAGACGCTTAAATTTTAGATTCAGTCATGTATATGAAGTGATAGAAGGAAGCGGAATTATGGTGAAAACATAACTTTTCAATCGAAAAAATATTACATTAGAATAAACTTCGACACTTGCTTTGTTATCAAACTTTTGAATACAAACCGGTCGAAAATAATATTTGCATAATTCGACTTCATCAAAGAAGTCTCCTTCAACATTCCAACGCTCTTCTAACTTTTCTATGCCTCTTATGTAGAACGATTTATCTTTACTCTCAAAATAGGCCTATGTTTCAGCAATTATTTGTTCATTGGAGTCAAATATTTTCCCCTGGAGCATCTTTTTGAGGTCTGCAAAAAGTCAATAGTCGCTGGGGGCCAGATCTGGAGGATGCGGAGGGTGATAAAGCAATTCAAAGCTCAATTAATGCAAATTTTCCATCGTTTTCTTCGATTTGTGATTCGGTGCATTGTCTTGATGAAACAGTGATTTTGACTGTTGTGTTTTTGATCGCTTCGTTCGATATTCACCAGCTGTTATCCACAACTTTTTATTCCGTTTAAATATTTCTAAACAGCATTTTGAATCATCAACACAATTCATACTTTTTGTTAATTTAATTGTATGACATGAGTTCCAGTAGTAAAAATATAGATAATAACAATGACGTGTGACACTCAGTTTGATCTAAAGGTGCCAACGGACACGGACTGTCCGTTTAAAATTCATTTTGAGTTCGTCCGTCCGTCCGATTCAGAAGGTTCGGACGAACGAACACAATTGATAATGTCCGAAACAGAAGTACGGACCATGCTCGCGTCATGAAATGACGGTGTACTACGGAACTAAAAAATCACATTTGAAATGTATGTAAAGTACATAGCGCTTCGATCGTATCATATTTGATACTATGTTCATGACGCGTGCATGGTACGGACGGACGGAAACTAATGAAAATGTTCGAAACCAAATTACGGACAGACGGACACACATGAAAATGTCCGAAACCAAATTACGGACGGACGGACAGGACACGACATTGTCCGTTTTTTCCTCGGACACATTTTTTTCGGACGGACGGACAAAAATCTCAATGAAAATATTTTGGACAACTTAAGGACGGACAGACATGTACATGTTTTGCGTGTGAAAAAAAAATTAGTATCTTTCAGGAATAAAAAAAAATTAGTATCCCACTTAGAACATTAGTAATAGTCAATATAAATTGTTCTTATTTTTCAATTTAAAAGACTTATGAAGCAAGAATTGACGCATTGCAAAAACAAGTTGAAGAACAATCGATGACAATGTCTATGTATAGCAGTTACAGCCCTGAGGATTTCCACCAAGAGGAAGATATTTTTGGTGAGTCTGAATATTGAATTGAATTGTTTCAATTATACAATGTGTAATATACGTTGACATTATAGTGCTTTTTGTTAGTATCTTGTTACGAGTGGTAAGTTATGATTAAAGAATTTCTAAACACACAGAAACGTGTGTGTAAAAATGTAATATGAATTTTATACGTATTCTGATATGTTTTATTCTACCGCTAATTTTTTTGTTCGATTGTTTTGATAAATTACCTTTGAACGTAAACACTTAAATTCAATAAAACATAAATACCAACGCCATAGGTGTGTAATTTTGTACTAGTTGGGGTTGTCGAAATGGACCCATTTTTCATCATCAGTACAATTCGAACCAAAAAACTATGTTTTTTGTGATCAAGTTTTTTTTGCATGTTTCTATTGAGTTGATTTTTATTCAATTGAAGTGGAACCCGTTTTTCCAGTTTACTTATCTTTCCCATTCAACCGCATCACAAGTTCTTTTTGCGTTTGACATGGATCTGCATCCAGCAATGGCTCCAAATTTTTATCTTCACAATTTTTCGGCTCGGCAGAGTAGATCAAAAGAAAATCGTCATGAAATTGACATAAAAATTCCGAAAATTGCCAAAAAAAAACTGTAAATTTGGCATTAAATGCCCAAAATACCGACATAAAAGTTTCAAAAAAACGTCATAACGATCACGAAAATATACGTACGATATATAAATTTTTAGATTATTTGTAGAATTCTTATTATCTCTCTAGTAGATTTTTTAGTAGATGTTTGAAAATTTTAGTAGTTTCTGTCTCCAGTGAAAAAGGAAATTTGTTGAATTTCTTTTTCATCAATGATATATAACGTCATAACGTGTTGACATGTGGAGTAAGTAAATAGCGTGAATTGTGTGATAAAATAATGAGCATCTTATGGAACTGAATGAAACAGATAAAATGGCGCACAAAACACTACATCACAATTGAAAAAAATTACGAATTTTTTTCAATATTTTGTGTGTAACGTTTTCTTTTTGATAGTTGCGTATAAAATTCAAATTTTGCAATTCTGATGTAGTGTTTCTTCTGCCATTTCAACTGGTCTAATCAATTTCATAAGATGCTCATTTTTTATCAATCATAGCACGATTTTTAAATCACGATTTCATGCTATTTATTCAATTCATAATCAAATGTTATTTATATAGAAACAATTCTACTAATTTCTCTTTTTCACTTGACACAGAAACTACTATTATTAATTTTAAAACATGGAGTCTACTTGATTTATATCAAGAGTTAGATTTGAGACCAAGCCTGATGAAGAAGATTTCGTTCAAATAATAATTTTTGTCAATATACGGGTTATTTTCAAAGAAAAAACATATATAGCGACATTTATTTGTATAAAGCAAAATATGTGATTACATATGTTATAAATGTAAATTAATTCATATGTATTAAATTATTTATTAAATAAATTATTCAGTGGCGTCCGTACACTTCACCACCAATGTAAAAAAGTCATCATTATCCGCACTTGAGTCGCATTGGAGACATAGCATCTGTATTGATGACTTTTTTACGCATAAAAATGATAGTAAAGAATTTGCCGTGGTGACTTAACTCATTCTTTAAGACTTGAATTTATACGTATTTTCACAAGTAAACCCTCAGAAGTGACTGAATTGTTTTTAAATTTCAAACATACAATCATGATGAGATAGACTGGATAAAATTTGGAGGGCTGAGTTTGAGGGGTAGGGTAAATCGGATATTCATCAAATTCTAACTTTTGAACGGTTAGAAGTAGTAAACAGTAGCTTTAAGATGATCTGAATTCCATTGTTTTCATACAACCTTCTATTGCGACTAATTGAAAATCGCTGAAAATCGAAAAAAAATCAAAAAAGAATTTTTCAATTCTGGTGTAGTATTTTACATGTTCGATTTGATAAGATGCGCATTTTTTATCGCTCAAATCACTGTTGGTAAATTTCGATCTCATACTATCTTGCTTTTACTCATACGCATTAATGACTTAGTTGCAAAAATCTTCCGCACAATTGCAAATGGCGTTTATTAACTTCGTTATTATAATAAACATGTTAATAACGTTATTATGATCGATCTTAATAAATTTAGGTTTCGTAATAAATAAATAAATAAATAATAAATACTAACCATCATAATACGCTAGGGGAATTTATCAAATCAGATGTGTTGCAGATATTGCAGATAGTTTGGATTTGCGGCGGATATTCTTCGTGATCATATAGTGAATATCCGCGCTATCTGCTAAGAATCCGCAAATATTCGTAGGCAACACTCAATATTTGATGTTTTTATTGCTAGAAAATTTGAGCAGATTTTTTGCGGATTTCTACGGATATTTATTCGATAAATTCCCCTAGATAATACGCTTATTAAGTTCGATCCTAATAAATAATAAAGCATTGGCCCTTATTATTTATTAGGATATTATAATAAATCAGTGTTAATAAGACATCTATATGCCGAAGATACCGAAGTGAAATTTTCAACCGTTTAAAAGTTAGAATTTGATGAAAGCCCGATTTTACGCCCTCTAACTCAGCCCCCAACTTTTGCCAAAATTGTTTTTTCTTTATTTTCAACAAGACTGTATGGTTGAAATTGAAAAATGTTTTCGTCACTTATGAGGACTTACTTGTCAACACTGATCCTGTCACATTTAATTAAATTGCAGCAACAAATGTTTCTTTTAAATTCGAGTTTTAAATATATTCCTTGATAAAAATACCTCCTGTTATTTCCGGTCAAATTCCAAAAACATGTTATAAAAATTTGAAGTTTGGTGGGAAAAGCTTTCATTGAATTCAACTTACATGTTATTGTTCTTGTTGTACGCTACTTTTGCCGTATTACCATAGCATAGACAATGTTTGTATTTTTAGCGAAGGCGCTGATCCATAACACTTGCAGTGTATTCATAGAATATAATTGAAAGAAAAGTCATTAAATTATTTCTTTTTTAAAAGAAAAAATAATCACTTATATATATGCATTATTTATTTCTACTAGGTTCTCTGTAGACTCACCCAAAACATTGTTGAGTGTCTTTAGGCGTAATAAATAATAATTTTACTATTCTTTTTAGTAAATCCATTATTTGAATCATGCTGGACCGCGAGAGATGCAAGTTTAGCCGCCTGGGCATTTCGAAAATGGAGATATCATCAGTTCACATCTTTGCGCGATGATTTGTGGGGCAATGCCATATTTTTAAAAGAAGCGAATGCTATATCTGTAGAATTGAAAAAGCGAGTGCAATTTCAATTCACATTATTGACGGAAACTCTTTATTCACCTCTTCCACCCGAATTGATGACCGGAGTAACACATTCATCTACAAATTCTGATTTTAATGTACTAGCACAAAATACAACAGCTCAAAGAACATTTGTAGCTGTTGAAGTTACTGATACTAAGAATGGAGCTACACACTATTGGTCATTGCAAAAATTAAGGTAATTGAAAGATTGAAATAATTACATTCCAAATATGTTAAAAAGTGCATTTCTAAATCCAAAGCCTTTTTGGCACAGTAGACAGCGAGCCAATCTTATAATTATTAACGCTAAAGATATTTGAATGTTCGATTGAGCATAATTTTTTTTCTTCTTTCTTCTTTATTCATTTTCGTAAATATTTGATCATATATAAAAAAGACTATTTAATATTTTATATTGCAGCAAAAACTTCGACGGAGCAAGTAGATGTCTACTTGCTCCAAGAAGTTAGGGAGTTGACCTAGGGGTAGACACATGGATTCGGATTCTTATTTTTGCGTCGTATTCATAGTAATAGCGGGATTTGTCATTTTGGTTCTTTACGTCTGTGAGCTTCACATATATAAACAATGTACATTTCAATGGACGTAGACTGTCTATTGAAAATTACAGGCCATGTCCATTGAAATGTATAGTCGGTGACAAAAATATGTTCCTATTTCTATCTCTTTTATCCGTACGCTTGTCTTACCATTGCAATGCTCAGTGTAGGCTGAATTGTGCGCAATATTTTTTTATTGTGTTTATTTGATGCCCTACTACATTTCATGCTTACAAAACATTGTGATCGCTACATTATGTTTCGGTAATTCTTCTTTGTGTTGGTTATATTCAATAAATGATATTAGATATGCTTAATATGACCAGAAAAGGATCGATCAATCAATCCCTCTCTGTCGATCTTATTACTAAGCAATTGCAGAATATTGGCAATGTTATCATGCATACAGTTTTGCAATGGAAACTCTGTCACTATATAACGGTAACATTTATTGTTTATGCAAGTCCCAAAACTCTGATTTCATTCCATTTTAGTTCTCTTTGATGCATATAATAATACTTTTGCTCTGATTTTTTTACATTTTATTTATCATGGATTGTTTTACACGAAATGACCGACAAAAAAAAACTCTAAGATGTCTAAAAAGGACGCATAATTTCATTATGATATGAGAGTAATAATAATTTTGAAACCATTGCACGAATGACCGGAAATTCAGAGTATCATGCATACAGTTGTTATCATGCATACAGTTTTGCAATGGAAACTCTGTCACTATATAACGGTAACATTTATTGTTTATGCAAGTCCCAAAACTCTGATTTCATTCCATTTTAGTTCTCTTTGATGCATATAATAATACTTTTGCTCTGATTTTTTTACATTTTATTTATCATGGATTGTTTTACACGAAATGACCGACAAAAAAAAACTCTAAGATGTCTAAAAAGGACGCATAATTTCATTATGATATGAGAGTAATAATAATTTTGAAACCATTGCACGAATGACCGGAAATTCAGAATATGTATTCTGATCGATTCGTTTGCAGAAATAAGAGTAAGTTTCACTCTACTTGAAAATAGTTAAACAAGAGTATGTATTTTGTATGTTTGGCGTACTTATAAAAACGAGTATGTTTCTTCGATTTGTGAATTATTTTTTTTTTGTAACAGGCATCCATAACCGATAGCAAGAATTTTTCGTTGTTGTGAGTCCGTTAAATTCAACGAACAAATACATCCATTGTTTTCATACAACATTTTATTGTGAGAAATCCAAAAACGCTGAAGATCGAAAAAAACCTAAAAATTTTTTTCAATTCTGGTGAAGGATTTTACATGCCATTTCATCTGGTATGTTCGTTTTGATAAAATGCGCATTTTTTTTCACTCAAATCACTGTTGGTAAATTGCGATCATAGAATTGACAATACATACAAACACATTTCACAAATATACAAGTTCTCGTTTGTATTTTGAATGGTCCACAGATCAGCTGTCACTGTATTTGCATGTTGTAGTATTGTATCTCGATTAATCACAAAAAGGGTATGATGCTATTGCCCATAATTTTATTCAAATGTAAGAATGATATAGAAACAGGAACATATTTTTGACACAGATAATACATGCTCAGTATTTACATGCTTACCCTTTGTCATTGCATGCGTTATTATACAAAATTTTCTGCAATTATTTTAAATAAAACATAATAATTAACCAATTTGTAAATTAACCAATAATAATCCGAATCCCTAGGTCGACTCCCTAACTTCTTGGAGCAAGTAGAGATCTACTTGTTCCGTTAAGTTTTTATTATGGTTTTGTTTAATTAAGTCTTAATGCCATGCAAACTACATAATATGTATTACATATAAGTGTAATTAAATTGGAAAATAATTCATTGAATATATTCACACATTTACAAGATATGTAAATCCATGCTCGAATAAGTTCGTTGATTTTGACAGATCAATCAACATAAAGGGTGATTCATTTAGAGGTACTTTTTTCAATAGGGATTTATTGACAGATCCCGCGTGAAATATGTCAAGCTGTCAATGTCATTTTACTCAGTATTGTTTGCCATTTCGACCATGGAAAGACTTACACCGGCACAGCGTCTACAAATTATTCAGCTGTATTACGAAAATCAACGTTCTGTGAGAAATGTGTTTCGTGCGCTTAGAACAAGTTATGGTCGACATAATCGACCTACAGAACACGCTATTCGGCATACAATTGAAAAAATTGAAACACAATATTCATTATTGGATGATCATCGACCAAATAGACCACATGCAGCCCATAGTGAAGAGAACATAGCGGCGGTAGGTGAGAGTGTACGCGTAGACCGTGATGAATCGATTCGGCGCCGTTCTCAACAGCTTGGCTTGTCGTATGCAACAACTTGGCGCATTTTACGAAAGGATGTTGGCTTAAAAGCATACAAAATACAGGGGGGAGGATGTTCAAAGGTGATAACACCTTTGACAATATGCTTATAAGATTATGCGTGAGGCGGCACTGCGGTGCGTCTCCATATTGTTATTATTATTATTACGGCACCAAACAGCGTTTCTTCGCCAAAGGTGGTTTATTTGAACAATTTATTTACAATTTATTTACATAAAATAGTTGATTCAATAATTGTGTCGAGACAACAATCCATTGCCAATCCTAATGATTTCGGAGCAAGTCTCTGTGAAGCTGAACTACAAAATTGAATCGGATTGAGATAAACATTTAATGGTTAAATCATAAGTTTCTTAAACAATTCAATCAATCTTTTTTTAACAACTTCCGAACTTACATTAAAGTCTATTACATAATCATTCAAAAAAATTTCATTATAATACTTGTTGAATGTTTCAATTAAAATATTCAAAGGCATGTTACTTTGATAGCCATGATTAACAGCATGAATTCTCAAAAATTCAATATTTCTGACAGAATGATATGGAATTCTGAATTGAATCTTATCGAAAAGAACTTCCGAACATATTTCACCCTTGATCAGCTTTAGGATGAACATTATTTGAGCAACACTTCTGCGATTTTCCAAAGAAATCATTTGTAACAACAACAATCTATGTTCATATTTTGGAAGGTGAAATCCATTACTCCAGCCTCTCTCCAGAACCTTCTTAAAGCATACAGCAATAATTGCTTCTGAACAGACTCAATTCGTCTTGCCTGTCCTAAGTTGTGAGTGTTCCAAACCTGAGATCCATATTCTAGGATAGGAATAACGAAACTAAAAAACAAAACTTGAATTGTATATGGGTTATTAAAATCTCTAGCAAAACGTTTGATCCGAGCCTGCCTTGATTTAGCTTTTGCTATCATGGATTCAACATGAGCTTTGAAATTAAGTTTCTCATCCAAAATCACGCCAAGATCTTTAATTTGATTATTTCTTTCAATTATTGAATCACCAATGGTATATTTGAAATCAATGACATTACCAAAGCGATGAAATACTATCATCTTTGTTTTTTTAACATTCAAATGCAGTTGATTCTTCTTAAAAAATCCAACAACTTTGTTCAAACTCTCTTGTAGAGTTACATAGTCTTCAGTCGAAGCTATGTGGTGGGAAAGTCTAACGTCATCAGCAAATGAAAGAATTGATGAATTACCACTGAAATTTGGCAAATAAGCGATAAACAATATAAACAATGTGGCAGCAATGAATAATTAAACATGCATTTAAAAAAAATTAATGCACCATTTTTTTTAATTTACTTCGCAAGAAAACGTCATGTATTTCGAGTGTATTGCAGTGACTAATGTAATCTTGCCTCTTCTTTATAAAAATATCCACAATCATTGTGATTAACTTGATTTTGTGATCATTTTCTTCATGCGAGTCAAAATCTGAATATGGAAACAATCCAGCAATTGGCAAAATAGGAAGAACTTCGTTCAAAATCTTGATTTTTCCGTCTGTTTTGTAATTCTTCCGCTCCATTAACTATTCTGCGGCCATACATATTGGCAATGTTGTTTTAGCAGCGATACTTAAAGTGTTTGTTTTTATTTTCATATTAACAAAAGCGTCATTGATCAACTCGTCTTCGGAAAATGCAAGCAAGCACTTTGGACAAATAATTTTAGAATACCATTTACCTTGAATGATACTTGATTGCACAACACAAGCAATATATGATATCATGTGAATCTTCATATCATCAGATAATGTTGGATCATAAATAATGGCGCGCAAATTGAAAATTTCCTCTTCATCAATATCAGTGATTTGATCATTAGAATTTTTGTTTTTATCTGTAATATCTAAATTATCATCCAAATGGCTTATCAGTTTTATATTTGCTCCTTTCCTCGATGAACTGATTAAAATAGTTAAAAATTGTGTTTCATTATTGGTACAGTTAGCTTCTTCTGATGCCGTGATTTGATGCTGTCCGAGTAATCGCCTCCAAGCTGATTCAAATTGTTTTGCGGAAGGATTATCGTTGCATCCAAACATTTGTCTAATGCATGCAAATAGAAGTTCCAAATGGTCTTGTGAGAACCGAAAAGTCATGACATATGGCATAATATTTGTTTCAACGTAGTCATAATAAACCGATCTGATATTTTTCAAATCTATAATAAATCCAAGAAATGGCATTGACGACTTAGTATTCAAAATACTTTTTCCATCTTTTGTCAATTTAAGATTTTGTAAATAATCTATAGATTTATCAATGTAATTAAAATATTCCCCTTTGGTAACTGCAGAAAGTGGTCTTTTGAATCGCTGGGAATTTTTTGAATCGCTGGGAACATTGAGTTTAATATATCAAATATGTTGTTTATACGTCGCAAATATTCTGCCGTTGCCTCACTTTCTTGAAATTCTTTATTGCCTTTGATTCTTAAAAAATCCATTGAATCGGCCGCACTATCACTTAGTGTTTCTGCGGCAAGTCGAACCGACATTTTCCTCTTGTTCCATTGAATATGCTTCTTATTGACTTTGTTACCTAAATTGATTTTATTTTCTCGCTGATATTTTTCTAGCTCAATAAGAAAGCGCTATTCAATGCAATTTTGGTTCCCATCGTATAAATTTTCATGGCGACCCAAACAGTTCCTTGCCAATTTTAACATGTGGCAAGCATCTGGAAAGAGATAAATTTTGTCGTTGCTGTGAGGGTTCAAAATGTATGGTTTATCATCGAAAATAGCCGCTCCCATTTCTCGCACCATTGAAAGATTTGATTTTAGGCCATCAAACACTAAACCAATTACTTTTACACCAGTCTTAGTAACTTGCAAAATTACTTCTTGTGTTAATGACGCTTTCTCGTTTGCTCGCAAGCCAGCCTCCAAAAAATACGCAACAGGAATTTTAAAGTTATCATTCACTCCTGTTGCCATGAATACTAAAACTTCTTTGGCAAATTTGTTTTCATCTCGGTGAATAATATTGGTGCCAAAATTAACATGTCCAATTGTTTGCGCATTATGTTCATTGTACTTTTCATGTTGACGTATTGCCATTTCGTCGAATTGAATACATACCAAGATTTCTTTTCCTTCACCATTAGCTTCATTGGATTTGATTTTTAAAGCATCAAATGCTTCAGTGCTGAAGCCTGGCTTACCATCGATACAACAATACCATTTGCGAATGGTTGAGATTGCAGGGAGCGCATTATTAAAAATCGATCTTACATATTTATAGCCTCTTGGACTATAATAGTGTAGTGTCAATGCAAAAGTTCGTAATTTCGGTGGATACTTTTTACTTCTTTGGCCAGTCAATACAGTTCCTTGCAAGTAATGTAAAATTTCATTATCAAAAGTCTACAAGAAATACAAAAAATGAATCACATTATATTCATTAAACTGAATTGTTATTATAAAAACACAATCACAGGCTATAATAAAAAAAAATGCTAAAAGATTAGTTATTTACAATTCTGAACAATTCTCGTTCTGAACAATTCAATTAAACACGGCCGAACGCGGCTGGAATGTTGAATATTAATCACAATTGATCATAATTAATAATATTCTAATTTCTAATTACTTTAAGTATCTTATGACCCTCTTCAGATAGCATATTTTGATTCTTAATTTCATCTAAAACTGCATTCAATGACGAATTACGTAATTGAAGGCGCCTTACGCTTGAACGGAGCCGATTGATTTCCGAATTTTTTGCGCAGAATTTCAATTGAAGTTTCTTAATTGATATAAACTCGTTTTACATTTTAATGTTGTTCAGTTGAACTATTTCCGAAGAAAATTCATGGTCAATAGCTTCATAACTATCATCATTATTTTGTATTTCTACGTCATCAAACGTTAATGATTCGCATTGCTGGAACGGCATATGTTGTATTGATTGCATGTCTTTCGGAATATCGATTCTAAATATCCAAAACGATAAAAAAAAAAAAATAAACAAATGCAAATGATAAATACTGGAAAGTAATTACTATATATGAAAATAACTTACATGTGATTTGTGATATTGGGCGAAGTCGCAATGATGTTTTGATCATTATAAACATTCAATGTGACGTCAATATCAATGCTATTTAGTTCATTTGTACTACTTTGGCAAATTTGTTAAATAAATAAACATCAATATATTTGGAACCATTCAGATTGAAGACAATTGAGAATGATTTTGAAATACTTACCAACTTAAATAGTTTTTCAAATAATCTACATCTTCATCCAAATATTCTATTTCACTACACGGAAAGATGGTTGGAATTATGCCTGGTTTTATGTCTGTTCGTTGTCCTCGTTTTTGAATTGAATTACTTGCAAAATGAAGTTCACAAACACTAAATCTTGAAACTGTATAATCAAATTCTTAATGTGTTTCAATTGCCTCAATCCACTTTCTACGGTTTTCAGATTGCATTGGAACACTAAGTAAGACGAACAAGTGTAATTGAACATAGCAAATGAATTTATTTCAAAGTTGAGATAATAAAAAACAAATTTCTACCTGAATAATGACCCAAATGAACTGCAATTTTTTATTCTGCATTTGCGTGGTTGAGTCTTTGTCATTTTTTATAAATTTCTTACTTTATTAATTGAGCAAAACAATTCAAAGTGCTATGGCGACGTAAATTACAATGTGGTTCAGTTTTTTGTTTACACAATAGTGTCAAATTGATTTGGATTTCTCGCGATCACTTTTATTCGTTCGTATTCAAAGTCGTTCAAAGTCGTTTAAAATATGCGAAAATATGAATTTGAATTTAATACTACTTTATACTACTGAGTGGCGCTGTATATTGATTCTGCGTGATTGTGTCATATTCAATCAAACGTGAAAAAAGTCACGTTACTAGTGCTCGTTCATTTCCCCTATATATATCTGATCTAAATGCTTTGATAACATGCTCCGTTTGTTTTTCAACAAATTCCACAAATGTTTTTATTTTAAGTGACACTTCTGATTTTGCCTTCAAGAAAGATACGAAACGCATGTGTGAGTAATCGTCTTTCAATACTAACATATACCGTGCTTCACCAATTGAGTTCACTTCTATCGGTCCACATACATCTGTTATGTATTAGTTCACTTATATGTTTTTTTGTTTCGACTTTTGAACGGCAATCGATGATGTAGGCCCATTATACACGAAACACATTGAAAATCCGGCTCATCTATGAAATCAATTCCATTTAGTTTTAAAAACTATCCACAATGCAAATCTAATTCGGTTGAATGTGACGCTGTATGTGTGTTGTTCGGTGAAGGCTCAGTGCTCGACGAACATTACATTTGATAGAAATTTTCCGATCCATTTATTTCCATCGAATTCTTCAACGTTGATATTTCCAATACCAATTCCATACACATATTCACCATTCCCAATTTTAACTGGACGATGCTCCGTTATTGATCTGTATTCATGGAACCATTCGCGTCGATTCGAAATGTGCTCAGTTGAACCCGAGTCAAGATACCATGCGTCATTTTCGCTTATTGAAGTAAGTTCCTCGCACACTAATGCATTTGATGAATTCTCTTTTGTTGTATTGCGTTGCGGACATTCTTTTCGCAAATGCGAAGTAGTCGAACATATAAAACACTTAAGTTTCTTGTTCTGATTGAAATTCATTCTTTTCTTCTTCTTCCATTTATTATTTGCAATGAACGCACCGCTTTCCGTTGATTCGTCGTTCGACATAAATCATCTCTCTTCAATCATCAGACGATTTCGCAATTCCGTTAGAGATTTTTTTTCATCGGCTGTAGACTCCCATGCACTATGGAAATGTTGATAGCTTGTCGGCAATGCCATCAAAATTTTTGTCATTATCATTTTATCCGGAACTTTCTCTCCCAGATCATTCAATTGCTGTGCAATTTCTTCAACTTTTGGAACGAAATTCACAATGTGAGTCGACGGTGTTTTTTCAATGCTTGTGAGAATGATGCTCTGTGCCTTTAAATCACTTTTCTCCCATTCGGCTGCTCTTTGTTGAATATCAGATTCATTTGCACCCATATTCAACGTTAGTTCTTTCTTTGAACCGTCTACAACATCAAATATACCAAGAGACATTAATACGTCTCTAATATGCATTTTCCAGCGTCCAGTCTTTTTTTTCTTGCAATTTTGATATTTTAATCACAATATACATGAGGATATATAGGAATACATACGTGTTCAACTCCAATTGTCGATTTTTCTGACTGTATCTCTCCGCGATAAAACTAACAAATTTAAAACATATTCAAAAAAATATTTTTACCGGTTAATTTATCCCAAATTAAATATACAAATTATTCAATTTATATCGCACATAAATAATTTTTCTTTGCTACGCTTTCTATTTCTCGTTACCGTTTATTCGCACAGTCTTATCTCTCTTTTTATATTATTTTGGGCCCATAACCACTTGAAAAATGTGAGCTATGCGTGAAAAGAATGAAAGTAAAGAACACAGACGATTTATACTTTGTGTGTTGTTTATTTGCCCTCCTGACCAGAACTAATTCTTAACTAAGCTCAAGAAACCATTGAGGAGATTCGTGCTCAATTTGGATCACGAATTATTTCAAAAAACTCCAACACAACCTGGCCGCCGAGATTATGCGATTTAACGCTCTTAAACTTTTTTCTCTGGGGGTAAAGATAAAGTGTATGCCAATAGTCCATAAACTATTCCAGAGCTGAAAGCCGAAATTATCCGAATTTTTCGGAGCATTGAACTCTCTCTTTTGGCCAGTGTCATCGAAAATTTGGGACAACGAATCATGGTTTGCATAAGGAGCCGTGGTGGACATTTGCACGATATTCACATTCATACATGAATGGCTTGAACCAAACTTTATGATAAAATAAATGATCACTCAAAAGTATTAAAATTTGTATGTTTATTTATTTTCACTTTTGTGCGCTCTTAGTGAAACACTCTTCGAAAAAAACCAAAACTCAATATAAAGCCGTCAATAGTTTTATTTTGAAAAGCCATAAAACAAATTATTCTGTATAATTTGATTATTCAATTCTGATCAAAATCTTGAACTATGACGCTTACTGTGTACAATGATACTGTGTACTGCAATTAGTCATTTCTTGTAAAAAATAAGAAAAAAGAAAAAAATTGGTTAAAAATGAAAAAAGAAAAGAAAAATAAATTAATAAATAAATAAATATGAATTAGTTTGCTTTTTTTATTTGATCACTAGCTAAAAAATTGATGAACAAATGCAAGAAAAATGCATTTTACAATCTCAATGAGTGTCAATCTCTTTTCTGCTCTCTCTATCTTTCTCTCCTTATATCTTTCTCCCTATATATCTCTTCCTCTATGTCTCTCCCTCTATTTTTCTTTCTATCTATCTCTCCTTCTATCCCTCTCTTGCTCTCCTTCTATCGCTTTCTTTCTCTCTCACCCTTTATCAGCATGCCGTGCTCATACTACAACACAATGTTGTACACAGACACGATATTGCTTGTGTTTTCAATAAAGGCGCTGTTATGTGACAGTTCTTGCTTATCAACATTGCCCTCTGTCTCCCTATATCTCTCTCTTTCTCTCCCCCTTCTCTCCCTCTATTTCTCTCTTTTTCCCTCACTCTTTCTCTTTTTTTTCTCTCTCTCTCTCTCTCTATGTTTCTCTACCCCTCTCTCTCTCCCCCTATATCTCTCTCACTTTATCTCCCTCTCTTTTCATCCTTCTCTCCCTCTCTTTTTCCCTTCTATCTTTTTCTTCTTCTATCTCACTATTTATCCCTCTCTCTCCATTTATCTTTCTCTCCAAAGGTAAAGGTTGAATATGTTTTCGCTCAATACAAATCAATTGCATTGTCACTGCAATGAATGTATTTAATTAAATTAGAAAAATTAAAACATAAACAATTACATTTAAAAATTTTAATTGCATTGCAGAAACCAAATGAAATGAATGTGGTACGCCACGTGTCATTTGACATTTGACATTTCACAATATTCCCTTTGTATTGCAATAAATCAATAATATCGATAATATCGATTTGGAATATGTATACGCTCAATACAAATCGATTACAATGTCACTCAAATGAATTTAATTTTTTTTTTTTAATTGAATTTAATGTATTTAATGAAATCAAAAAAATTCAAAACATTAACAATTACATTTAAAAATTTTAATTGCACTGCAGAAACCGAATGAAATGAATTTGGTACGAAAACCACGTGTCATTTGACATTTCACAATATTCCCTTTGTATTGCAATAAATCAATAATATCGATAATATCGATTTTGAGTATGGTTAAGCTCAATACAAATCGATTACAACAACAAAACGGACTTTCCATATATTTTCATGTATGTAGCGCAATTCTTTAATTTTTTTTTTTTTTTTTTTGAACCTTCACATGAGCTTCCTCTTTCATTTAAAAAAAAAAAAAAATCGGTCCACCCATTCGGTCTGGCATGCATTACATACAAAGGCTAAAGTATATATATAGATATATTTACAAATGTCAAAAATATAATAAGTTCGATGTAAGCATAATGTAAATTTTCTAAAAATCAATAGAGAAAGAAGAAAAAATATTATGCCCAATTGGTTTGATTCTCCCAACTTCAAATATCTTCAGGGTAAATGATAATAAGATTTGTGCCAAAAAAATTTTGCGCTGTCTACTGTGCCAAAAAGACTATGGATTTTGTTTCATTATCAGCAATTGACATTGTTGTTCCACATTTTTTTCTTTTCTTTTCTTTTCATCTTTTTTTTCAAGTTTTTTTTGTTAATTCACTATTTTGCGCAAACGACTTTTTCTCAAATTTCTTGTTGTGTAGTATAAAATATTTTTTCAATTTTAACTCAATGAACTGTTTTAAATTTCTGAACAGACCCGTTTGTTGTATTTAATTACGTTTATCACTTAGTTTCTTCTCAATATCAATATTTTATCTGTTTTCTTTGAGAATTTTTTTTGGAAAAGTAATAGAATAATAGATAGTTCGTTTCATCTTATTTAACTATAATAAAATAATAGATTGTAAAATGTATTACTTTTCAAATGTAATAAAATAATAGGTTGTACAATTTTAGAAATAATAGGATCTTATGATCTTCCTCTTTATTACTTACATCTATACATCAGATTCATTCCAAAATGATAAGATGCCGGTGAAAGCTGGTCAGTTTTCAATCATAATTTTACTTGTGAATAAATCCTAAACCTAACTAAATTTTTGTCTTCTTTTCCTGATGAGTGTACCGTTAAGATGCATAATTTTTGCACATATGACATTGTAACTCTTTTGACGATAACTTTCCATACCAAATTGGTACTACTAATCAATCTTTACTGATTGAATAATTCCTCCGAAGCCCCAATAAATTGGCTGACATTTTTCCATTTTAGCAAGAGTAAAGGTACTATTTCAATGTTTTCTTCTAATTTCTAATATCTATTTTACCATGAACTAATTGGTTTCAAGCAGAATTGTAAAACATTCATACACTATATAATTTTAGGTTTTTGTCCAATACGATAATCAATTCAATCGAATTTAAAATGTCTTACCAACGCTCGTTTTTCTTCCCTTGACACGGTTAATTTAATGAATAGACAATAACCATGATAGAAATAATTTGGAACCTGATGATGGAAATTACTATGATTATCGTATGAAACACTCCATTCCATTGAATCGCTAAAAATGTCCAATCCATTTTTAATTAACTATGTCTCTCTATTGAATCAATAGTTAGTTCATATTACTTTTATTAATGATATCATTGCTTTTATCATTGAATTTGCTTTGTTATTATATTTTCGATCAAATTTTTATTGTTATTCTTGTTCATGTTATTGTTACTATTATAGTTGTTGCTATAATTGTTACTTTCATTTTTTGTCTATGGGTTAAGCAATTGCTCTTTGTATGAAAATCAGTTTTAATTGGGTGGATCGATATTAAAAATCATATTAAATTTCGCGTTGACACATCTAAATCGAAAAATTATGTTTGAAAAAACATTTTCCCGATGGTTTTTAGATAGCAAAATGTATTGTCAAGAGACTCCCCATACCTAATAAGGATTTTCAAATCTAAAATCGATCAGGTCCATTCGAGGAGTCGATTTCAGGTGTCCAGAACAATGTGCCCAATTATGTGATTTTCTGAATCGATTGACCCATTTCAGGTTTTCAGCATTCTATATAAAACTCAGTGAATTATCATAAATTTAAAAAAATTTGAGAAATCAATTTACAATTCCATTTTTATAGGCAGCGTCTTGAATTAATGCGTGAGATGTACCATAATGAGGCTGAACTTAGCCCCACATCCCCTGACTACAATGTAGAGAGTTTAACCGGTGGCGATCCATTTTATGATCGCTTTCCATGGTTCCGAATGGTTGGACGATCATTTATATATCTGAGCAATTTACTGTATCCAGTTCCGCTTGTACACAAAGTGGCAATCGTTAATGAACGTGGTGATGTTCGAGGTTATCTCAGAATTGCTGTTCAACCTGTTTTGGACGAGGAGAGCATAGATTTCAATAATGGAGTAAAACAATCAGCAAAAATTATTTTCAATGATGACGTTAAACCTCAAAAATATCGGATAAGCGAACGATATGATAGATTCATTCCTGATAAATATGAAGGTATATGTATGAACATTTTGCAATAAGTATGAGTTTCAGCTAGCGAAATAATTTAAGCCGAGATAACATTTTTGGAAAAAAATCAAGTAGAATTAAAATATCTCCCTGCTCTTTGATCAACAAAAACATCACAAAAATATTTAATCGAATTTATTTTGTTTTTTTTCAAACTTTTTCCATTTTCGATTTTTTGTACATAAAAAGTGTGAAATAGTTTCAGCCGATCTCACAGTTTTATGCAAATTTGACAGTGTTGTTTACATATTTGTATCTGTGTTGACGTTATTTACCGTTAGACATCCGTTTCATGTCCATTGGTGCAATTTTGCAATAGTTGTGACGCATTTGTCATCCCAAATTCAATCTAATACCAATGAGACACGAAAAACGTACCCGAGGCAAACATCTACACATTAGAAGATTACACAAAATTGGTGATTTCGGTAAGGGAGAGGGTTTAGTTATGGGTGGGGGAGTTTCCACTGGTTCAATCGAATTGAAAGTTCTATACACCTTTGGAAAGGTCCGATTGTTAGAAAACCATTTTTGGACCAGTTGGGACCAGTTTTTTTCCTCAAAATTCTTCTTTTTTTATACTCTACCTATGTACAAATTTTCTTCGAAATCGGACAACATTTGAATTTTTGCGATTTTTGGCGATTTTTGACGTTTTTACCACATAACTTCAAAAAGTTCCAAAAACCCCCCCTTTTTTTGTTTCAAAATATGTCTTTTTTTGGGGTCAGCTATTACTGGGTGAAATATGAGCACCCACAGATAAGTAATTCGCTATTTACGCAGCATATTAAAATCCTTCTATGGTGTGACGATGGATTTTTTCGGTGTTGCCATGGTTGAAAATACAAAAAAAATATCAAAACATAAGCTAAAATTAAAGGTGTCAACGGACAAAACTTTGCTTGTCCGTCCGTCCGATTCAGAAGGTCTGTCCGATTAACAATTGAAAATGTCCGAAACAAAAATACGGACGGACGGACGGACAGGACACGACATTGTTCTTTTTTCCTCGGACACATTTTTTTCGGACTGACGGACAAAAATCTGAATGGAAATATTTCGGACAACTTAAGGACGTATGAACATGTACATTTTTTGTACAACTTCATAAACTCTTTAAAAACCATAACGTTGTACAAAGACATCGTTTGTGTTTTCAGTGAAAGCGCTGTAATGTCAGAATGCCCTCATCTAGTATCTTAATCAACCGTTGATTATACATCATTGATAAACGTTCAGATGAAAGTGAATCGAAGTGAAAAAGTTTTGAAAAAGTTTTGAAAAATTTTGTCGAAAATTACGATATTTTACGGGGGTTTACTGTCATCGATTTGTTATCACAATCTATTATTCTGTTATTATAATATAACTTCTATATGTTTTTTTTTAGTAATTTTAACGAAAAAGTGATAAATATTTATACTAATCAACTGAAAATTGTTTTTGATTTGACGTATTTCGGTGTGAAATTTAATCTTTAGTTCAAACGTTGAATCAATCGAATTGTTGGTAAAATACATTGTTGTATCAAAGAAAAATATAGAGGAGAGAAGAAAAAAAATTTTGAAAATGATTTGCCATATTTTCATTAAATTTTTTCACCATTTGCAAAGCTGAATCATTGAAAATTTTAAATGGTCAAATGAAAATGGTAGAGCCCAATTTAATTGATAATTTGAGATCTGAGAAAAATCAGTTATTAGAAGAGCTGGACAGCTCAAATCATAACTGACAGAACAAACAAACCCTTCAATGGATATGTTTTTTAGTCCTTGGACTCACTTCAAAGAAAATATTGAAGAAGTTGAAGAAGAAGTTATAGTGATAATTCAGATATCCTCACGGCAAAAATATTGAACAAAATAGAAAGAACAGTTCATCGAAAGATTGTTCCTTTTCCAGTTGGTGGAATCTATTCAATAAATTGCAGCGAAAATTGAAGTGAATACTAAGCCAACTGATGTCGTTTCGCTGATTGTTGAAAAGACTGGTTTGTTGTGTGATTCATTCTATGTTGAGGCATTGTCGTGCAAAAGGTACAGAAAGAAAACGTTACAGGAATCGTACTCATATTTAGACATTAGATATCTATTGAGCAATGTAGACAAATGAATTCACGTTACTATACTTTAAACGATCCTATAAATTTGGCTCCTGAAACAAAATAAGATAATACCACCGAAATTTACTTTTAAAAAAGAATTTGATCTTGATTCACAATAAGAAACAATTTATGCGTGCCTAGCATAACAAAATGTGAATTCGGTAGAACATAAATGTGCGTTTGGATATACGACATAGACCGTCAATATATGATGTGTTCAACATATAAACAATTGTCAAATGAATAACAATACAGAATGCGAATAACATAGCGCAGAGATAAATCGAAAATGGCTGTATTTCAGGAGCCAAAAATCTCAAATACTTTTTGTGAGATTATTCATTGAATTAAATTAAAATACAATAAATATGATAAATTTAAATTTTTCTGAAGTCCTAAGAACAACAACAAAGATAAATGTATTGTAATATAATATCTGCTCATGTTGCTTATGTAGTCAAGTATGAAATTCGAAAAATCGTTCAAAGCCTAACTTGAATACGCGTAGTCTATTTAATGTATATTCGTTTCCGACAGGCGCTCAGTTATTTTAGGTTGCATCGCTTCGTCCGAAATTTCTTCAAATTCGAAGAATTTCTGGAGAAATTCATTAATCTGTATTGTATTGTATTGATTGAAACCGAAGTGAAATAACATTATTATATGCTTTGCCAAAAAGAATCCAACCAAATTCTGTTCGTTGTGTGGTTGGTGTTCCCTTAATCTCTTTACTATTTCAGCCATTATAATATCTGCAAATACTTCAGCACCCGAAATCATATCAATGGGTTTGATTAAAATTTGGATCAGCTAATTTCAAACTCTTGATATGTGACCATTTTGAATAATGGATTTCTCTTGAAGGTAGTCGATGAACCAATGTTTTCAATACAAGTGCATAAACTTCATTTGAAAATGAAGAAATACATGATTGAATTTTGATATTAATTACAGCATTACTTTTTCAAACAGCGTTTCTTCGCCAAAGGTGGTTTATTTAATAATTAAAATATATTTACAATTCATTAAATTAGAATAATTAGTTCAATTATTGTATCGGTTCATCAATCAATTGCCAATCCTAACGATTTCGGAGCAAGTCACTATGATTTCTGAACTGCAAAACTGAATCAAAAAACAAACAGACATTGATCAGTGTATTAAATTCTTGAACATTCAGTTAACCTTTTCCTAACAACATCCGAACTAACATTAAAATCAATTACAAACTCATTCAGATTTCTTTTATTCTAATATTGGTAAAATTTCTCAACTAAGATTTTCAATTTTTTTTTTTTACTTCTGATAACCAAGGTTTCTGTGTGAATTTTAAATTGTCCAATGAAATCATTTGTAACAACATCAATCTATGTTCATATTTCGGTACTTTGAATCCGTCATCCCAATTGTATTTTCTCAATTTAAACAGTAAATATTACTTCTGAACGGATTCGATACGTCTTGCCTGTCCAACATTGTTAGCATTCCATACTTGAGAGTCATATTCTAGAATAGGAACAATGAAAATAAAAAATAATAATTTTATTGTATATGGATCTTTAAAATCATACGCAAAACGTTCAATCCAAGCCAATCTCGACCTAACTCTTGCAACCATGGATTCAATGTGAGCTTTGAAAATAATTTTCTCATCCAAAATCACACCAAGATCCTTAATTTGATTAACTCTTTTGACTGTTAAATCACCAATCTTATATTTAAAATTAATCACATTACTAAAACGATGGAACATAATCATTTTTGTTTTCCCAACGTTCAACTTTAAGTGATTCAATTCAAAAAATTTGGCAAGATTGATCAAACTCTCCTGTAGAATATAGCAATCATTAATGGTGGTTATGTGACGGGAAAGCCTAACATCATCAGCGAATTAAAGAATTGTTGGAAAACCAACATAGTTTGGCAACTCAGCAACAAACAATGTTGCTGCAATGGGATAACCCTGACCCATACCCGAAGTATTGAACCTGATCTAAGTGATCAAAATTGATGAAACATGTATTCTTCTTTAATTTCAATGTTTGTACAGCAGATTCAGAAATTGCACTAGCTTCGCCACTTTGATCAATTAAAGCTTTCATTGTTATGAATTTTCCGTTTGAACATGAAACCATTACTATTGCGGTTGAGAGGTGTTGCTCTGAAGATTGGTAGAGAGTTAAAATCAATTGTATTAATGAGTTTTGAAGTTGTCGCCATTGAATTTGAATTCTTTTCTGGTGATCCTTTCTCTTCGGCCTGTTGTTTAGTTTGATGTAATAATGTATGATGTCTCGATTCACAAATCCAAACAATGTTTTGTGCTTCTACACCATGATTTTAGGTGAGATTTTGATAAACATTCAAAACAAATCTTTAACTTTTTCACGATAGCGATTCTCTCATCAATTGACATTGATTTGAATTGTGAACATTCTCTAATTGAATGATTTCCAAAACAAATATTTCTTTGTCTATATTTCTGTTTGTTGATTAGAATTGATTGATGAAGCTTGCGAAGTATCCCTTGAATTTGAATTATATTTTCCTTTGAAAAATGTAGTGATTGACTTGTGTAATTGATTTTTTGCTTGCTTTGATCGAGAATCTAATTGGTTGTCTACTAAACTTGGTTGAATCAAATCTAATGTTCTCATACTTGTTTGAATTTGATCGACAACATCATAAACTGATGGTAAATAATCTTTTACCGACCTGCTACTTTCTTTTCCAATTCTATTCTCGTTTCGTCTGGTAGTTTCTCGATATTTAAATATGCAATGGATCCATTCATACAGTTCAATACAGTTGTCTCAGTACCAATATTTTTGAAGGTTTGTATACTTTCTTAATAATACTGTATAAATTACGAAGTTATTCAAAACTTTCCAGTTTTCAATGTTTGCTAAATCAATAATTGCATTGGTAAAAATTGCTCTTTAGTTTTCGAATTCTTCTTTCAATGGCACATTCAAAACTTCTTGCCTTGGGAAAATGTTTAATGATATTAGTACTATAACTGGAAACTCGCTGTTTTTTATTGAATTTTAACGGAAAAAATACAAATGAATCAATAACATTATATTAATCGAAGTATTGTCCATCGTTAGCCACTACTTTTTCCCATCTTTCTGGTAGCACACAGATTCCACGTCGGAAGAAATCCTCATCTTTTGAGGCGATGAATGAATCGACCCAATTTTTGACTTCCTCAGAAGAAGTGAAGCGTGTACCAGCCAGGTGATTCTGCATCGATCAGAACAAATGGTAATCAGAAGGGGCTATGTCTGGGCTATACGGCGGGTGGGGTAGCACATCCCACTTGAGTGTTTCCAAGTATGTTTTGACGACCTTTGCATCATGTAGCCGAGTGTGATCATGTTGAAGAATAGCTTTGTCATGTCTTTGCTCGTATTCAGGCCGTTTTTCGCGCAATGCTCGGCTCAAACGCATCAATTGTCGTCGATAGAGATCCCCAGTGACTGTTTCATTCGGATTCAACAATTCATAACATACCACACCCTTCTGATCCCACCAAATACAGAGCATTACCTTAAATCCATGAATATCTTGTTTTGATGTCGATGGTGCTCGTTTGCCGCGCTTCACATATGCTGTTTTTTGCTTGGGGTTATCATAATAGATCCACTTTTCATCACCTGTGACTATTCGATGCAAAAAACCCTTCCGTTTTTGCCGTTGGAGCAACTGTTCACAAATGAAAAATCGTCTTTCAACGTCTCTTGGTTTCAATTCGTGCGGCACCCAATTTCCATGCTTTTGAATGAATCCGGATGTTTTCAAACGCCTGGAAATGGTTGATCGGTCCACTCCCAATGATTTTGCAAGTTCTTCTTGCGTTTGACATGAGTCTTCATCCAGTAATACTTTCAATTCTTCATCTTCAAACTTTTTCGCCGGACCTGGACGTTCTTTGTCTTTCACGTCAAAATCACCACTTTTAAAGCATCGATACCAATCTCTGCAAGTGGTTTCAGAAAGAGCATGCTCCCCATAAACTTCCACTTCCAATGCGATGACTTTCAGCAGCAGTTTTATTATTATTATTATTCGGCACCATACAGCGTTCCTTCGCCAAAGGTGGTTTATTTATAATATTTACATATTAATTTACAAATTATGATTAATTTAATATTTGCACCGATTCAATAATCTATTGCCAATCCTGATGATTTCGAAGCAAGTCACTGCGATTATCAACTGCAATATTAAATCCAATAGAATCAAGTACAATAATGATTAATTTTACAATATCTTAAATAATTCATTAAGCTTCTTTTTAGTTACATCCGAGCTAACATGAAAGTCAATAACAAACTGATTCTGAATAGGAGTTCTTTCATTATAACAACAGTTAAAAGTCTCAATCATAAAATTCAATGGCATAAACTTTTGATAACTATTGTTAACAATATGGACTTTTAAGAATTGAATATTTCTAACAGAGTGATATGGAATTCTGAATTGAATTTTCTCTAAAAGAGCATCCGAACATATTTCACCCTTGATCAGTTTTAGTATAAACACCACTTGTGCAATCTTCCTACGATTCTCCAGAGAGATCATTTGAAGCAATAGCAATCTATGTTCATACCGCGGAAGTTGAAATCCATTACTCCATCTGAATCTCCTCAATGCATATAACAGAAATTGCTTTTGGATAGATTCAATTCTTCTTGTCTGTCCCAAGTTGTGAGTGTTCCATACTTGAGATCCATATTCTAGAATCGGAATAACAAAACTAAAAAATAAAATTTTAATTGTATATGGGTCATTAAATTCTCTGGCAAAACGTTTGATCCAAGCCAACCTAGACTTTGCTTTGGCTACCATAAATTCAATATGAGCTTTGAAATTAAGTTTCTCATCCAAAATTACACCTAGATCTTTTATTTGGTCAACTCTTTCAATTACTGAGCCATCAATAGTGTAATTGTAATCAATAACATTTCCAAAGCGATGAAAAATTATCCTTTTTGTCTTATTAACATTCAGTTTTAATTGATTCAATTCAAAGTATTGGGGGGGGGTGGGGGGGGGGGGGGGGGGGGGTGGGGGGGGGGGGGGGGGGGGGGTGGGGGGGGGGTTAACCACATTGTTCAAACTTTCTTGGAGAATAAAACAATCATTAATTGAAGTTATATGGTGGGAAAGCCTAACATCATCAGCAAATGAAAGAATGAACGAATCTCCACTGACGTTAGGTAAATCAGCAACAAACAATATGAACAATGTTGCAGCAATGGGGTAGCCCTGACCCGTACCAGATGAAACAATGATAGGATTTGATTCATAATTGTTAATTTTAACAATTTGTTTTCTACCACCCATATAAGACTTAATCCAATTCAAAAGTTGATCATTCAATCTCATAACATTCAATTTGTGAACCAAAAGATCAATATTCACTGAATCAAACGCTTTGGCAATATCAATATATATTGCATCTGTTTGATTATGAGGTCTCAGTTCACTCAATGTTTGAGATGTGAATTCCACTAAGTTAGTAATGGTCGATCTACCTCTAACAAAACCATGCTGGCTTGAATCAATTAAGTTTTTTATATAAAAATTCAGGTGTTTCGCAATGATTGAATCCATAAGTTTTGGAATTATGTTTTGCAGAGCAACACCTCTATAATTTTCAATATGATTCCTTGAACCACTTTTGTAAATTGGTTTAACAAAAGAAATCTTCCACAAATCAGGAACATGTCCAAAATCGAGTGATTTACTCAATAAAATCGTTATGGGCTTAATTAAAACTCCAATACAGTTTTTAATAAACAAATTTGGTATACCATCTGGACCAGAAACCAAATTATTTGGCAAATCACTAACTTGTTGCAAAATAGTTTCTTCATCAATATTCAAATTGGGTATATTCTGACATAGGTCCTGTATTGATTTAAAATTCTCATCATTGCAGACATCAGATAGTACCAATTTGTGCTGTGTATACGCAGAAGAAAAAAATTCAGCAAAAAGATTAGCGATTTCAAAACCATCACACGATTTAAAACCATTATAATCCATTTCATTTGGTAGACTATAATTTGTTTTTCTAACAGCATTTACATGCTTGAAAAATTCCATAGAATCAATATTAATCAACTCCTCCATTTCCATCTTATAATTATTATAGGCAATACGAGAATTTCGATGATAATCCGTTCGAGCAGATTTAAAATTATTATCATCATCCAATGACTTATGCCTCTTCTTTCGTAATTTGTTCACTCTATTTTTCAAATTCACCAAGTTATGATCAAACCACTTAGGATGAATTGAATTATTTTTCCTTTTTAAATGAATGTGTGTATCGATTGTACTCTTAATGCAAGAGTAGAATTTATTCAAATTATCATCAAGAGAAACATTTGATAATAATGAATCCCAATCAACATTAGAAAAACAATCATTTATTAAATTGTAATCTGCATTTCTAAAATCCAAATACGTGCAGCGTACATTTTCATTACTAACATTAACTTTATGATCAAAAATGACAATTTCAATTGGATTGTGGTGGATCTCAGAATTAACCAAAAATATATCACTATTAATGCAATACAACAAATCTGGATCATTAGTCCAAACCAAATCCAACATATTACCATTATCATTTGAACAACCATTTATTTGAGATAAACCAAATTCATGAAATGAATCCAAAATTAACAATTCCTTCCTAGAGCAAGCATTAATTGGATAGGAAACATTTGGATTGTCAATGTCATTCGAAATCCACAATAATTCTGGCAAATTGAAATCACCTGAAATTATAATTGAATCCCTATGATCGGCTCTCATGGATAAATCTTTCAGTGCATTAACATTATTTTCAAAAACTTCAAATGGTGAGTTCGGTCGAATATACAATTCCACCAAATAAAACTTCCTATGTTCAATGTTAACACAAACACAAATAATTTCAGCACCATGTGGCTCACCATCAAATATTAATTGACCATTCAAAGAATTATGAGTGGCAATTAAAACACCACCCCCATGAGACTTCTTTGTTGTCTGGTCTTTTTCAGTAAGAATTGATCTATCACAGCGGAATACATCATAAACGTTCGGAAATAGTTCAATATCATTGATGGTATTATCCAAATGAGTCTCACACAACATATATATTTTGAATTCGTTGATAAGTATACTGGCAAAAAATTCAGGCATTTTTGTCTTCAAGCCATTTACATTGCAAGTGAAAATATGATTATGTTGTCTTAATAAGGGCGAGCTACACTCATTGGATAATTCATGTTCGAATGTGACATTGGTGGGATGAATGGAATTGAATTGACATTGCTCTGATAATAGGGTACTTGATGATGATAAAACTGGTTTTGATGAGGAGACGGTTGATTGAAATCCATTTTCCAAAAAGGATATTGATAATACTGTGGTAAAACATCAGGACGTTGTTGAACAAATTTATTTTGATATGAATTATTCACTGACTTTGACCTGAGTTTATTATTACGACGAGTCATTCCATTTTGAACATGATTTTTGTTGGATTCATTAGACAAATGAGAATTGGTTTTTTTTTTATTAACCACTTTAAATTCATTTACACTTGATGATGTTTTGCTTTGTGAAATCGATGGTTTATTTTGAATTGGCTTCATATCTTTCGATTTCGTTTTGATTTCATCAACCTTAATGATGTTATTCAATTTCAAATCCACTTTGATTTCTTCAAAAGGTTTCACAACATAATTTGGCGACCAAATAGAAGAATCCAACAATAAATCACAAATTTCCCTTTTCAATGTAGATATTTTGAAATTTAAAAACTTGTTCTTCTTATATTTGCGTTTGCTTGCATAATTTACACTATAAGAATCAGGATTTATTTCAGTTTTTCCTGAAATCATGGCAACGATATCATCAGGCTTATAATCTTTTGGAAATTTGGAGATATGTAATGAATAAACTCCATTCAATTGCCTGACAACAACTTTTTTTGCTATTTCAGGTTGTTCAATCTTTTCATCAATTGCAGTAGACGATGGAATGAACTTAGCATTAAAACATTGTTTCAAGTCAGCAATCTCATTGTGAATTTTTTGAATTTCATCAACAATGTCAAAATTATTCAAATTTAAAGAAGTATCTTCCTTTCTTTTTAAATTGTTGAATCTATTTATTACACCCGATGTGATAACTTCACTATTATTATCTGATAATTCAAAAAACGTTTCAGTATTTGGGTCATTCTGTTTCATTTTCCGAATTTCATTCTCCAAATCAAATATTTTGAGATGCATGGCACTAATGCTTGATTTTTCCGAATCAATTTGGCTCAACAAAGATGAATAATCTGTCGCATTAACCAATTTCTTGGTGTGCCGACAATTCATACATAATGTAGCTAGTGGAGATTCCTTATCAAACAAAATGTCCAAACTTTTTTGAATTAAATTTGCTTCTTTGCCCGAATTCACTTTCATTACGTCAAATCTCGTGATAAAATTCAATATTTCGGGATATTCTGCAATACATTCCAGGAAAGTAATCCCACTACAATCACTGCATTTAATTGATAATCCATTGAACTTTTCTCCATGGCAATCAGAATAGATACAGCAATGTGGTTTTGACATATTTAAACAACAACAAATATATGTCCAAAAGTATTGAAAAAGAAAATACTTCAAAAATAAACTAATTACAAAAAAAAAAACACAAAATTTTGATTTACTCGACTAAAAAAACTTCCAAAATTAATTATAAACAATTTAATTTGATTCAAAATTAAACATTATATTTTTAATTAACGAAAATGAAAAATTTAGTTAAGAGCAATGAAAAAAAGGTGTTAACTTTGACAGTTGTCATTGATGAAGCAAAATTCCAAAAAATTGTGAAGCAAAATTCATCGCAAAAACTCTTTTTCTGGTATGAAATTTTCCATTTTTAAGCGCAAAAATAAACACAATGTTATTATTTTCGATAAGTATGACATATATGGTTTTGAAGCTTTATGTCTGTACAACAAAACGTCATATGTGTCAAATCGTTGGACATTTCATTTGTGACTAGCGACATCTGTCAGAAAAAACAGCGAGTTTCCAGTTATAGTACCAATATTTCTTGCTCTTCCTTGCGTAGTTGCAAAAAAGTATTGACATTTTTGAACTAAATGTACTTTTCTGTTATTATGAATCAGTGCATTGAATTGGGCGTAGAATCCTTTCCAATCACTGTATTTTCCCGAAAATGTTGGTGGTTGAAGTGTTGGTAATTTGACATGACCGGTACTTGATGATTGTAGATTTTGAATTGCATTCGAATGAATGAAGTCTTTGTAAAATACTTTGTACAACTTTTGGTGTTCCTGGATGGAGAAATAATTCATGAAATTCTTTCAATCGTTCGAAAGGAGTTTGTTGAAGTTCAAAAATTTTCTCTTGAATTAATTCGGTCATGATAAAAAAAAGTTCTTTTCTTGATTCGAAGGACCAAAAACTATGAATAGTAAAATCAAAATTAACTCGATTGATGGGAATGAATATACTAATAATTTTTATTTTGAATTCCAATCTTATATAGTCATTTTATGACACAATGTTTACTATGATTATTCACCCTAAGATTTTCACATTCAGTGCTTAGAATTGACTGATACATTGTCAGTATTTTTGATTAATTTAGACATTTGATCGAAATTCCAGCTACTTCGAATGTGTCTCTAAATATTCTTGACAGGTTTTATTATTCCCAAATGGGTTTATAGATATGAACAAGAACGTAGTGTTAAGCGTAAATTTGGACCAGGTAGGACGCGTATAACATCTAATGAACAAAATATGGAAATTGTCAATTATATAAAAATGAATCCTTTCTCAACTGCCTCACGAGCAGCTGCAATAAACAATATGCCATAACATTTTTTTTATGAATGAAAATCACGAATACATACTGCAAATATAGTTCGTGATTATTTAACTGATAACCGGATTGAAGTTTTAAATCACCCACCAAAAAGTCCCTAATTTAATTTGATTGAAAACATTGGGCCTCGATGGAACGAGATCAACCGCAATTAATAGAAAAAACACAACAAGGGTTAAATTTTCATGTGGTAAATAGGTGGGAAAGTTTAAGAGGTTGACAAGATGTCTTTCAAAATTTATACAATTCATTGGCAAAGAGATTTAGATATGTATGTTATTGATCATGGTGGAAATATTTACCATGACAAATGGACATAAAATTATGTATTATACATGTCGTACACATTAAAGGAAAAAAAAAATAAAACAAAAAAAATTTCAGTGTTTTATTCAAGAAATAGAAAAACAGTGCAAAGCGAATTAACGGACAAAATTGTGTACGTTCGTCACTACCACGAATAATACGTATATGTTTACATAAGAAATGTCACACCATTAGCACATAGTCGCCATATATACAGTCATTGTACATATTGAATGTGGATACTATCGTTATCACAGATATGAACCCGTCAACATAAACTCAATAGTACCTACTCAATATATGAATAATGACAGTTCAAAGCAGAGAGTGTACACGAGGCGTCGCTGTGATTTTCGTTCGTTTATTATTCGTGGTCGTTCGTCCGTCCGAATTGTATATTAAAATGTTGTTCATGTCCGTACATTCGTCCGAATCAGCGACAAAGTAAGATTTTTTTAAGCGAACCGATTCGAAATTGAAAAAAGAGGATAAATTATCAATCAAAAACTTAAAATTTCAATTTTAACATACATTTCGGACGGACAAATTCATTTGCAAAAAACAGCCAATTTCATTTGTCCGTCCGTGTCCGTTGACACCTTCGCTTCTTGGACCTAGTTTTCGACGTATTTTGAATTCAGAATTAGCGCGCCTTCTAAATTAACTTGCATTCTATAGTTGGCATAAATTGACAAGTGCTTGTATTGCAAATTGCGTCCCATATTTCCATACAATACCGTTACATGTTTTCATTCGCTTATTATTTTTAGTTTTTCAGAAGCAAATTAGTGCGCCAATACATATACCGAATATTTGTGATACTCTAATTTGATTTCGATGTGTATGTATTGTGTTGAGTGGAGTAAACAGACACAAATACAGCATCGCATAGAAAGCCAATATACAATTGCCATGATTCGCTTTGCACTGTTTGGAGCAGACAATGGTATAGAAAGTTTGGAGGAAGACGCGATAGATTCCGCGGTTCCTTGTCTTTCCTTTCTTGCCAGGACAGATGTCGCTTTTCCATTGTAGGTATTCCCGTACCGGATTGAGCTTTCTCTGCTTGGATCGAGGTTTCGGCAAGCGTACGTTTCTTCTCTTTTTGTCTCTCTCTCTACGTAGCTTTCGTTTAATACTTTTTTTCCAAGGCATAATTTAATCGACTTCCATTGGGCTCAATTCCGTGTTCACCGATGGGCTAGACTGATTAGTCAAGTCAATCACAACATCGGACTTTGTTATGCCCTCATTTATGTCAATACTGTACACTTGATAGGAAAATTCCCCCCTCACTTCACCTCAACCACCCCTCAACTCGATAGATCAGCTGCAAAATTTTCCATTGTAAGCGTCATTGGACTGTCTAGTAGCTAGAGTCAAATTGTTATTCGAACTCTCCATGCTGAAATGAATTTTGTTTATTAGTAATGAAAATACCAGAATTTCTGTCAAATTGTTCTCAAAATTTCAGCAAATTCACGAGAACGTACCGGTTAAATTAAAATACTGTCAAAATAATCAATTTAAATCAATATAAACAAAACTTTAAGGAAAACACCGTGGAAAGAAGCAAGTTTCTCTTTTTCAAGGAAAAATTTTGTAATGAAATATATAAATGTATTCTATTTTTTCAGTATATTGGAAAACACCCAATGTCAATGCCAAATTCACTTGTCGTTAGAAGAGATATCTAGCGACAAACAGGTGTTGCTACCAAATGTGTGTATTAGAAACAATGAATAACAGTTTTAACAAAATAATTTGGAAATGTGTGAATGAATTTTGTCACAATTGATACAACTACCTTACGCTGGTTCAAATTTTGCGAATTGTTGAAAAAATATCCAATACAAACTATCAGGTTACTCAATTTCCTTGAAATGGCTGTACAACACCAAACACAGAAATTACCGTACTAAATGTCACGTTTGTATGCAAAACAACAACAAAAATTCGGAAACGAAAGGGAAATTACCAAGAAAACTAAATAAAATAGATTTATTTCTTCACACTTTCACTTTAATCATTGTAAAGAAACACAAAATATATCGGTTTTTACAATTCGGATGTATTTCTTTATAAAAATAAAATAGTTCCAAACGCTATATATTCTTATCTGTATACAAGATGTGCTCTTGTCAAACGTCATACATTACATCATGTATACAATTACATTTTTCATGTATGTATATAAATATTTTATATTTGTTATAGAAGATGCAGACTCTGGACGAGACGATTCAAGTGCCTCTTCCGAACTACACGATTTTGTAGATGAACCAGGTGACCATTTACAGATTGGAAAAGAATTTACTTTTCGAGTTACAGTTTTACAGGCAACTGGAATTTCCCCTGAATATGCAGATATTTTCTGTCAATTCAAGTATAATCTATCAATCACTTTCATTAAAAAGGGAGAGCAAGACATTGATGTTTTTTCTTTCAGTTTCTTAAATCGACATGAAGAGGCGTTTTCTACTGAGCCTGTAAAGAATACTGGATCTGGAGCACCTTTGGGATTCTACCACGTACAAAATGTGAGTATTGCTTTCTGAACATCAAATGACAAAACATATTATGTCGACATTGAAACATACAATTTAAAAGTATTTCATCCATTTTGGAAAACTATGCAGGGATTTTGAAGAGACGCACTTTTTTATTTCATTTGTCATTATTATTCGGCACTATACAGGTTTCTTTGGTCGTTTAACTCAATAATTATTATTCACACAAGGGTAAGGGGAGGGTATTTGGGTTTTACCCAATATTTTACACTTACATGCACAATAGGATAAGCTGATTTTCTGCTACAACAACAACAGTTATTTATAATCGTTCCCTCAAATCAGCATCAGTTTTTTTCCATGCTGAACTTGCGATCGAAAAAAAAACTAAAGCAACAATAGTAACTTATGGCTATAGTGGGGCAGGAACGATAGGATTTGAACGCCATATTCAGCCGATGTCAAGACTTCCACGAACAGATGATATGTATGATTGTCCATAAGTTGATATATTGTCCGAGACATTATTGTTCTGGCGGATTTGATAAAATAACTGACGGAAACCGGAAAAACGGAGCAATAAAAAAAGGAAAACGAACACCCATTTAAGAATGCAATTCTGATTTCAATCTATGAAAAGTTTGGCTTAAATTTTCTAATTTAAGATATACGGGCCACTTATTTTTCAAAGATGCATTTGCTTGTGAAGTTTATAATATTCTTCTGAAAATATTTTGTACGCTCTGAAACACCGGATAATTTCTACAATTCAGAACTGGCCACTCAAATTCAGAAACAGTCGTGCTCGAGAAAGAGTCCTAATCATGCTTTTCATCACATTCAAATTGAACTTCCCTGAATGCCTAAGTTCCTCTTTTATTATTATTATTCAGCACCAGCGTTTCTTCGCCAAAGGTGCTTTATTCAAATATTATACAATATTTACATATTAATTTACAAAGAATAAAATATTCAATAATTGCTCCGATTCAATTCATTTTAACAGAACTCTGAATTGAATTTTCCCCAATAGAGGATCCGAACATATTTCACCCTTGATCAGTTTTTATATAAACATCATTTGCGCAATCTTCCTTCGATTCTCCAGAGAAATCATTTTAAGTAACAGCAGTCTATGCTCATAATTCGGAAGGTGAAAGCCATTGCTCCATCTGAATCTTCTCAATGCATATAATAGAAATTGCTTTTGAATAGATTCAATTGATTTAATGTGAAGAATTTAACAACATTATGCAAACTCGCTTGAAGAACAGCAATCATTAATTGAATTTATGTGGTGGGAAAGTCTAACATCACCAGCATGAAAGAATCGACGAATTTCCACTGAAGTAAGGTAAATCAGCCACAAACAATATAAATAATGTTGCAGCAATGGGATAGCCCAGACTCGTACCAGAAGAAACAAAGATAGAGTTTGATTCATAATTGCTAACTTTAATAATTTGCTTTCTACCACTCATATAAGACTTAATCCAACTCAAAAGTTGATCATTCAGACCCATAACATTTAATTTGTGAATCAAGAGGTCAATGTTCACAGAGTCAAACGTCTTAGCAACATCAACATATATTGCATCCGTTTGATTATGAGGTCTTAGTTCACTCAATGTTCGAGATGTGAATTCTACCAAGTTAGTAATTGTTGATCTGCCTCTAACAAAACCATGCTGACTTGAATCAATTATATATATTATATGAAAATTCAGGTGTTTCGCAATGATTGAATCCAAAAAATTGGGAATCACACTTTGCATAGCAACACCCCTATAATTTTCAATATTATTCCTTGATCCATTTTGATGAATTGGTTTGACTAAGTAAATCTTCCATAAATCAAGAACATGACCAAAATTGAGTGATTTACTCAGTAAAACATGTATAGGTTTAATTAAAACTCTAATACAGTTCTTAATAAATAAATTTGGTAGATCATCCGGATACAGATGTGCCAAATCGATATGTTAATAAAAATGTTATTATCATAATAATTTATCAGCTTGTTATTATTTATTAGAATCGATCTTAATAAGATTATGATGGTTCCTACTTCCTAACCTTCTATTGCGACTGATTGAAAATCGCTGAAAATCGGAGAAAAAATCAAAAATTTTTTTTTTTCTATTCTGGTGTAGTATTTTACATGCCATTTCATCTGGTATGTTCGATTTGATAAGATGCGCATTTTTTATCGCTCAAATCACTATTGGTAAATTTCGATCTCATGCTATCTTGCTTTTACTCATACGCTTGATGACTTAGTTGCAAAAATCTTCCGCAAAATTGCAAATGGCATTTATTAACTTCGTTATTATAATAAATAATAAACATGTTAATAACGTTATTAAGATCGATCTTAATAAATACTAACCATCATAATACGCTTATTAAGATCGATTCTAATAAATAATAAACCATTCGCAAGTATTATTTATTAGGATATAGTAATAAATCTATGTTAATAAGACATCTATACATCCGGACCAGAAATCAAATTATTTGGTAAATCATGGACTTCTTACAAAATAAAATCTTCATCAATGTCTATTAACTTATGTATCGTTATACAGGTGGCGTTCATATGGGAGACTCGTTTCATTTTAACAAATGTCTTATGAGACGCAATCTCCCCCGGTTTAGATTTAATATGTTAAAATGTCAAATCCACATAATTGCTTGTTTTTGAAATGCAAAGGCCAAAAATACATGGGATTGTTTATCAACTGTTGCATTTGTACGGGCATTATATATTTGGAATGCTCTGAAAAATACCGTGAGATGGATATTATTTTCAAGAGTTTTGAAATAAAGGATATGAGAAGTATTGTTGATGCAGTTGTGATTCAAAGTCAATTTGATATTCTTTTTGCACAAAAATAATATTATATCATCCATGGAAAGCAAGATTGAGAAACAACGAAATGAAATAAGTAATTTGTTCAGCGTGAAAGGTTATTCTTGTTTGCTTGTCATTGAAGAACTGAACTTTATTTCCTTACAACAATTTACAATACAATGTGGAGACGCACCGCAGTGCCGCCTCACGCATAAACTTATAAGCATATTGTCAAAGGTGTTACCACCTTTGAACATCCTCCCCCCCCTGAACGGAGTGAAGTCACAATATAAAATTCAAAATATTTCTACAAATCAATACATAATTGCAAATCATTTCTTAAACTAAATCGTTTCTTTCTAACTCCGTTATCAACGTTTCGCACTGCTTGAGTTCTTCCTTCATTCGCTCGTGGACTGTATTCATTCGCTCATACAATGTGTTCTTAATCAATCGGTTGCTTCGTTCGGTAGTTGGTGTCTTCAACTTAACTGATCGCACTAAATTATCTGCTCCTGGATAAGTTTCAATTACTCGCGCAATAGGCCAAATGCCCGGTGGTGAATTATCAATTTTGTGAATGACTAAATCACCCACCTCAATATTACATTCTTTCTTATTCCATTTGTATCTGTTCTGTAATGTGCCAAGATACTCTTTACGCCAAATATTCCAAAAATCCTGTTGGATTTTATCAAGAATTTTTTGTTGCTTGATTTTATTCATCGGTATATCGCTCAAATCTGTGGACAATGGTTGAATTGTTCGCTCTCCAATCACCGCATGTGCTGGTGTTAAATAGTTTAAGTCAGTCGGCTCATCTGATAATGGAACAAGTGGACGGCTGTTTAAAACTGCTGTTATTTTTGCAAATAACGTCTGATATCGCTCAAATGTAAGGATTTGGTTGCACAACAACCGCTTCATATGATGTTTCGCTGATTTGACAGCTGATTCCCACATTCCTCCGTGATGAGGTGCTCTCGGTGTTACAAATTTCCATTGAATCCCTTTACCATTCAACCAGTTGTTCATTTCTTCGGATTGCCAAGTCTTCCGAATATCGCACAATTCGTTATTCGCTCCAATAAAATTCTTAGCATTGTCGCTCAATAATACTGCTGGCATTTGATAAATGGATGCCAATCGTGCTAAAGACCATAAAAATCGCTCTGTGGTCAAATTAGAAACACACTCAATGTGTACCATTCTCGTTGACATGCACACGAAAACTGCTGCATATCCTGTATCAATTGATTTACATCGCCCTTCATATCGTTTAACTTGAATCGGCCCAAAATAATCCACACCACAATATGCAAATGGTCGTGAATTTGTCAATCGTTCTTTTGGTAAATCGCTCATTAATTGGTTTCGCTCTGTTTTTGCATATCTCGTACAGTTATTCTCATCTTTTAACTATTGTAACTGCGGCCTTTCTTGCTCCTATTATCCAATATTTCGTTCTAACATAATGCAACATTAATTGCAAATTTCCTTGAAGTGTCTTCTTATGAGCTTCTTCAAATAATCGCACAGTCATACTTGAACTTGCTGGTAGTATAATTGGGTATTTCTCGTCGTATGTGACATTCAAATTTGTCAACCGCCCTCGCACACGCATAAATCCATTTGAATCTACAAAGGGATTTAATCGTACCAAATTACTTGTTGATTTGATTTCATCTTTTCGCTCTAACGCTGCCAATTCTGCACTAAAACATTTCAATTGCGTATACTTTATACAATAATTCGTCGCACAATTTAATTCATTTATCGTTAATATTCCCAACGTTTGGGTTCCCTTTTGTTCCATCGTTTTTCCTCTCGTAACTTTCTTAAATAAATTCCTTAAATAAATTCTTAAGCAATGGAATAGCTTTCATAACATAAGCTGTCACTCGCATTGTTTTCTTCATCACACTATATCGCTCTAATAAGGGTACCTCACTTATCGATAGCCATTGCTTCTGATTTACACTCATAATGCCCTTTAATACTGGACGATATTCGCTCTGCACTATATCTTGTTCATCCGTTGATATTTCTTGTGTTTCTTGCATTTTGTCTTCGACTCGTTCAAACATAAACTGGGGACCATTCCACCATAATTGATTTTCAATTAATTCGCTCGGCTTCAAACCTCTTGAAGCAATATCGGCTGGGTTCTGTTTCGTATGGACATAATTCCATCGCTCCTTTTCTGTTTTTTCTTGTATACTGCTTACTCTCTTTGCAACGTATGTCTTTAGTGTCGATGGACAGCAGTTGTCACTTGCTATCCACGCGAGAGTAATCTTTGAATCTGAATAGCACTGGTATGAAACATATTCCAGATTGCATTTCTTTCGCACTTTTCTAATTAATTTCGCTAGTAAATTCGCGACCACCTAACTCTAATCGAGGAATGCTCACCGTTTTAACTGGTGCCACCTTTGTTTTGGCTGTTAATAAATTGCTCCAAATTGAGTTGCTACTCGTACATCGCACATAAATTGCTGCCGAATATCCGATCTCGGATGCATCACAGAACCCGTAGAGACTAATCTCTCTCCCCTTTGTTGTTTGAATCCATCTGGGTACTTCTACTCTATTTATCGCACTTAAATTCGTATAAAATGTCAACCATGCCTGTGACGTTTCTTTATCTAGTGGCTCATCCCATGTCACTTTCGACTTCCACAATTTCTGTAAAAAATGTTTCGCTCTAATTACAATTGGCGCTAAAAATCCACTTGGGTCGTAAATCTTAGCCACCGCGCTCGAAATTGTCCGTTTTGTAATCGGTTTCTCATTTTTCCAAGTCTTTTCTATCGAGAACTTGAACTGATCTCTCATTGGATCCCATTTTAAGCCCAAAATCGATGTTGATTCTTCTTTTAAATCCATCCATTGATCTTGATTGACTACCTCTTCGCCCAATTGTTGCAATATTTCTGGACAATTTGTTTTCCATATGCCAAGCTCAAATTTGGCCTTTCCAAGCATCGCTCTTAATTCTTTGTGTAATTCGATTATGTCTTCTCTTGTATCTCCACCTGACATATAGTCATCCATATATCGCTCATTGATTGTTGCTTGCGCTGCTCTTGGATAATCGCTCATATATAATTCGGCTAAATATAGCATAGTTTTCACGGCTAAATATGGGCTGTATTTCATCCCAAATATGACTGCTTGCAGCACGTATTCTTGAAGCGGCTCATTCTTACTGAAACGCCAGAGAATTTTTTGAAACTTTAAATCCTCATCGTTCATTCGAATTTGCAAAAACATCTTCTTGATGTCCGCTGATAGCACAAACTGATGGAAACGGATACGCATTATTATATCTGTCAACTTTGTTTGCAAATTAGGACCAGCTAATTGAATATCGTTGACTGATTTTCCGTTTGTTGTTGCGCAGCTTGCATCATTAACGACTCTAAAACGTTTCGTTACAGGGTGATGTAGTAATGAAAATAAAAATATGAATTAAAATGAAATACATGAAGAAAAAAATACAAAAAATTAGATTACAATTGAAATTCAATATTATATGAATTTTTATATTCGTTTTCTCGAGATTTCTTTTCAAAAAATCAATTCAAATCAATACAATCAATCGGCTGCTCTTAATATGTCACTAATACACATACAGTCGACAAAACACAAATATCTGTCCATTGTTTTTCTTATGCGTGACGTCAAAAAGTAATTGAAAAAAGTAATTCCGGATTACACACTACAAATTACAATTAAATAACGCATAAAAGTAATTCCGAATTACTTTTCAGGATTACATTAATTCAATTAAAATAACGTGCTTTATTAACGCATTTCAAAATTACTGCCGGACTCTGCTTCTGATAAGATTTGTTCGAAATCGCACTCTTCTTCTGCTTCCCAAAAACGTTGAAGCAATTCATCTAATCGTTTTGATTCTATTTCGCTCGCTGATAATCTTCCAATTGACAATGCCTTTAAAGATTTGGGCATTGAATCGATTGTTCCAAAAATTGCGTAACCAAATCGCGTCAGTTGCGCACATAATCCATCACCACTCCATAATAAATGGTTCATTACAATATCTGCCCATGAATCGATACCTAATAGTAAGTCTTTGGGTAACCTACTTTGTGAAAATTGGGATCTGCTTTTTTGTAATCGCTCTAAACACTGGTATATCTGCTGGACACTCTTCTTTTCGCGCAATTGGTAACTTTTTCATTATTACACACTTTTTCACTAAAATAATTTCATCGCTCTGATCAAACCATGCACTAAGTTTCACTATAACTGCTCCATAATCAATTATTTCTTTGCCTGTTATGCCTTCGACTTCTATTGATAAATTTCTTTTCGGTAATTTCGCTCTATTCGCACATTTTCCAGTAATGACGTTTCCTTCGGATCCTGTATCAAATAACACTCGCACTAAAATGGTTGATCCCTTATTGTCATGTAACTTCACGCAGGCCGTAGTCAATACAGACAACCTATGATTCTGCGCAATTAAAATTTTTGCGCACTAGTACCGTTGTTGTTTGTAGCCCCAATGTCTAGTATTAAACAGAAAGAGCTCTCCCGAGCGCCATCCCATCGGTAGTTTCAGAGAGCTTTGGATCGTTTCATTACATCGTTCAGTTTAAACGACGTTCTGTCTCACGTTAATACAATGTCAAAATTATTTTCTATTCATAACCTCACTTTCGGCGATAATAGAGAAAGAAAAAATAACATGAAAAATTTTGTGATTTGATTCCCCAATTCGAAAAATCAAAATTGTACGAAAATTAAAAATGTGTGTTTGTATTTTTGTCTTATTTGGTTTTGCATATATATATTTGTGTCGTTCGTTTTGGTTGGTCATGCATCCCAAACACACAAATCATTGTCATTCATTTGAAAAAAAAAAAAAAAAAAAAATCAAAATACAATATGTGAAACGCTACTTACAGCGATTAAGACAAAATAGTTTGAGAAACAAAATAGATTCAAAAGCAAAAAATAATATTGTTTTTGGAATTTATCAAACTTATAATAAATATTATAACGAACATTCATTCTCAATCAATATGATAATAACGCATAAAAGATTATTTACAAAAAAGTTATATCGTTATTTATGTTCTGAATAGATTTCATTTTAAATGCATTACGAATTAGTATTACTCATTTTTCCTCTCTCTTTTTCTCTCCCTATCTGTCGATGAAACAATTCTATGTGCTTTTTTTCTGTTTAAAATTAAATCATGGCGAACTTCGTCAAATTACAACGGAAAAATCCAATAAATCAAAAATAAAAAAAGAAGAAACAAATCGAAACCAAATTCAGTTTATTTATTTATTGCTCGTATTTTAGATTGTTCATTATTTATTGATGGACTTGAAGTACGTATCTTTTTTTTGTAAATGCTGAATTATACAAAAAAAAATACAATATATATTATAATTTCTCATATACTTTCATATAATCATATTTTTTTAAATATATCGATGTGCTATTAATTTGAATTGTGACCTCTGCGTGAAGAATATTCAAAAAGAGAATAAAAAATAGACGAAAAATAGAGCGATTAAATAGAAATATGAGACAGCAGAACGATGAAATATACGCACAAACGAAGTGTATGTGGAACAGCACACAATACAAAGCAGTACAAAGCAAAGCAATACAATTCAACTCACAGAGTCGAACATTTTGCTTTGAGATATTTTTTGCTCCGTTGTTACTTATAATTCACTGCAGCAATTACTAAACACAATTGCATACAATTTGTGTCACAGCACAGAGCATACTGTACAATGTTCATATATATTGTTCGTTTTGTTGTGTTTCAAATTTATATTCACCAATAAAATAAAAACTAAAAAAAAAAATAGTATATATTCACAACAATGTGTTTGCAAGGCATTTTTTGTCCAAATGACGTGTCATCAACAGATTAATCACCGTCATTGCGGTGAACAAATTTTCAATAATTACACAAATTCTACAAAATATGATTTTTAAACGATGCCCAAATTTATCATTATCGCATATAATGGAACCACTGAGAACAGTGCAAATTAATTTATATTGGCTGTTCAAAGAGTCCAAAACCAGTACGATTTCAGCGATTCGGCAAATGGATATTTAAAAATTCATTCACAAACTTTAAATATCACATTTGTATAACATCTATTGAGTTATTTCATTTATAATTCAATATTTTTTATTGAATTTATCAATTTGAATTTTTAAATAGAGAAAAAATAATCTACTTTTGAGACATATTTCAATTTTTATTTATCATTTTCAGAATGAGAAGGTTAGTTTGACAGATGATATAAAAACCACATTGATTCACACGACATTGTTGTCAAATTTGAATAAAAATCTGTGCAATTCCATGTATTCATAAGTCAGTAGAATTGAATAATTGATAAAATGTATGTTAAATACAGAAAATGAAGCGAAAAATAAATTTATTGCATTTAAATCAATTCACATATTATTGTAATCAATTACAATTCGGTCCACATATCAAAATCGATTCAACGATATTGAAATCATAATAATCTATGAATAATTAAAGGCAAATGTAATTTCACCGGCAGAGCAAAGCAATGTCACTCAATCCTATAATATTAGAGAATATTTCTGATTATCAAAACCACACTTTCCATCTTTGTACCAAAAATTTGGTTTTTACCATACACTTAACCTCCAAACCAAATTTACTTGTTTATGCGTTTATATACATGTTGATAAATTTTTATTGACGATTGACAGCACTAAAACAACATGAAGTTGGTAACGTTCAGTTTATAATTTTGATGTTATGTTTCTAAACTTTCTTATAAAATTTATTTCATTTCATTATATTTATATTTATTTTATTTTGATACTATTTTCTTGACAATAAAAATAAAAAGAGGAGAGAGAAAAAAAAATATGCATAAAAGTGGAAATAAAAATGAAAATAGCTGCAAAGAAAATTTTACACAACTAAAAGTACAGAAGAAATGAAATAAATAAAGCATTCAAGCACAAAAGCACCTCGCGCTTAATGGAAGTACCGCTGGGATGGCGCTGGCGATTGAGAAAAAAGAGCTTCGTATGCTTATATACACACAGTACTAGACATTGGTAGCCCAATGTGGTTGAAAGGTTGCTACATTGCTTGGTTGTTGCACTGCAGGTATCGTTTGTTGCATTTGGCTTGCACCACTTGTTGCTGGCAATTCGTTGAGGTTAATCGCCCTAGCTGTCATTACTGCTGAACTACATAACCATGTGTTATGCTTGAGCCCCTTGTTGCAGCGTCTGCATGGCCCTGATTTGCAGCTCTGAGAATTCGCTCGATGATTCGTTGAAAAACAGTTCAAACACAAATTTAATGATCGCACACGATTTTGTCTATCTCGCACGCTCAGCTTTTGAAATTCTTTGCAATGGAATAATGTGTGTGATCCATTACAGTGATAGCACTTTAAGTCTCTTTCACTTGAGTTTGAATTGCTTCCTGTTTTTCCCGTTGTGTAACCGTTATTCTCCTTAAATGGTTTCTCTTGTTTCGGTGCGTTGAATGTTGTATGCGACAAATTCAACTGTCCACGCGCTCTTTTTTCCAAAAAATCTAAAACTTCTTTTAATGATGGCATTTCTTTCAAATCTTGAGTTGTTTCCCAAACACTCACTGTTCTTTGTGGCATTCGCACAATTATGCCGTAAATCAACATGTGTTCCCAATGGTCTACTGGTGACCGAATGACTTTCAATTGTCTAATCGCTCTTTTCGTGTTGTCAATGATTAACCGTAAATTCTCGTATGATTCTTGCTTAAAGACTGGTGTTTGATACCAATCATCCAAATATGCCATGATAATTCGATATTTATTATCAAAAACTTCAACAAATGTTTCGTATGCCGTCTGATAATTATTTCCGACTACTGTCCAGCCACTAAGTACTCGCGCTGCATCACCTTCAAGTGATTTCATTAAATAATGGAACTTTTGTGTTTCATCCAAATTGTTTGCATTATGTATCAAACTATCATACATTGCTCGCCATTCGCACCATTCGGAGTACTTTCCTTAGAAGATCTTTACCGTTAATCGCTCTAATCGCACATCAGTTGTTGCATTTCGCCGAACACGTGGTTGAACCCTTTCATCGTTGTTCTCATTATTCTCGTTATTATCGTTGTTTTCTCTAGCTCTTTCGTTAGCATTTGCAAACATTTGCACTTCTTGTTCAATTTCTACTGCTTCAATTCTATTGGACATTCTTCCAAATGCATGTAGATATGTCGATTCGGTTGCAGCCAATGCTTCATTTTGTACCTCCATTTCTTCGTGACCATTAATTTGTTCACATATCTGTATGTGTTCTTCCAGATATCTATCATATGCTTGCTTTAATAATCTCACTCGCTCTTTTAACTGTATTAAATCTATGTTAGCCAATTCTGGTCCATCGGCAAATGCTTTGGCTCGCGCTATAGCAGCCCTTTGTGTTTCCCTTCGATTTAAATCGCCCATGTTTTCTTCAGAAAATTTCTATCGCAATTTGAAAGTCCAATAAATTCTTAGTTTTTCGCTCAAAAAATAATATTCATGCAACGTTCAAGCAAATGTTTCACTTTATCTTATCGCTCAAGTTCTGCTCGTTTTATCGTTTCAAATTGCATGAAACTCGCCCAAATAAAATAACAGTCAGTTAAAGATGACCTCTTATTTGTTCTTGTATCTGGGTTGCTTTACAGTTTTGTTTCGCTCGGGTTGAAAAACTGAAAAAATTCCATAAAATCGCTCCTTTTTCTCGATTCTTTTGAAAAATAAGAAATGTTCGCTCAATCGAGAAATTCTGCCCAATTGTTTCTTTGATTCAATCGCTCAAGTAAATACACTGTTGTTTCAAAATCAATTTAAATACTTTCAAAGTTGTTTCTTGTGACCTTTGTCTCGCCTTTGTCTTTGTGCAGACTCTTTCGTTACTTACGGTTTCACTTCGCTCAATTCAATAAAATCTCGAAAGCTGAAAAAATTCCAAAAATTCGCTCTTTCTTTGAATAAAATACTGGATCTTTTATCTTTTTACTTAATTTTAATTATTTAATTCAACTTATAGTCTAATCGGTTTGGGCTTCAGTGCCTTCATACAAATGTGAAACCAAAAAAAAATTCAATTAAATCGCTCAAAATGCAAAAATTGTAATTAAATTCGCTCAAACAAAATTCTATTAGATTAAAATCGCTCAAAATCTTTGGCTTCAATGCCTTTTCAAAGTAAAATTTTAATCAAAAAAAATTTCAAAGTGTTGAAATGTAAAAATGAAAAGAGAAAAAAAAATTAATTAATTTAAATTCGCTCAGCGTAATTTGATTTGCGACTGCTCGGTTTGATGTCTTGATTATAACTGCTTAAAATTCGCACAGCAATGAGTTGTGGTATCGGGCCGATACTATCGGCCACATTTTCATGCTCCGGCTTGATTGCAAAGAACGGTACAATTTCGCTGATAAATCGCACAAACTTTGAGATAAATCGCCCAGAAAATGTCGTTTTTCAGAAGGAACGGTGAATTCCGTTGATAAATCGCACGAAATTGAGATAAATCGCACAAAATTTGAGATAAATCGCTCAAAATTTGAGATAAATCGCCCAGAAAATGTCGTTTTTCAGAAGAAACGTTGAATTCCGTTGATGAATCGCACAAAATTAAGATAAATCGCACAAAATTTGAGATAAATCGCCCAGAAAATGTCGTTCTTCAGAAGAAACGGTAAATTCCGTTGATGAATCGCACAAAATTGAGATTCCAAAAAAAAAAATCGATGAAATTCGCTCAGTTGAATTGTTGTAGCAAGACGAGAAAAAAAAAAAACCGTTCTTGGTTGGCTCATGTGATTCGGCACAAAACGTTTTACATGCGTTCAAAATGTTAGGTTATGTTCGCTCTAACCTCGAATTTCATGAAAATCCAAACCAAAAAATCATGCGTTTTTTCTTTTAATGATGATTCGCTCAAAACAGAAAAAAATATCAATGTTCCAATGGTTTTCCTTCAATCGTTCTGAAATTTCAATCGCCCAATGCTTTAATACCGCTATTCGTCGGCTGGTGCGAATAATATAGTTGTTGTTGCTAACACCATGCGGTCAAATACTGACAGAGAAATGTAAAAATCGAAAAAAAAATCAATACGCACAAAATTCGCTCACAAAAATCACAATTTAACAATATTTCAATGTTCAAGCAAAAATTGTTGCTCAAATGGATACGATGCATTCAAACTGGGGTAAATCAATCCAATTCTCGTTCAGTCGCACACGTTGATATTGTTTTTCAGTCGCCGACAACGAGAAAAAATCACTTTTCCTTTTGATGGTTATTCGCTCAAAAAGAAAAAAAAGTAAATCCAATTCGGCCGCTAATTTATTAAAATAAATTTTTTCGCAAAAATTCGCTCTATATTTTTCTAAATCAAATCGCACCAAATCTAATCAATTCGCACAAAAAATATCAAATCTTATTTGATTCACTCGTGTCTATTGCTCAAGAATTGTTTCGCTTAAAATTACCTGCCCAATGGCTCGCTCAACTCAAATCGCACAAAAGAAAAAAAAAAAACACATTTGATTGGACCAAATGTTCAGATCGAAAGGTTATTCTTGTTTGCTTGTCAGTGAAGAACTGAACTTTATTTCCTTACAACAATTTACAATACAATGTGGAGACGCACCGTAGTGCCGCCTCACGCATAAACTTATAAGCATATTGTCAAAGGTGTTACCACCTTTGAACATAATTTAACGGCAAAATTAGCAGTTTTGGAACATGATGTAATAAATACTGAACCACATTCGGCTGGATTTGATAATGATAGTGATGACGTCATTACATCTGGTTTAATGTTTCGTTTCAAATCACTTGAAGATTCAATGACAACTAACCATGAAAACCCAATTGGAAAAATTGTTGAAGATATTTCAAAAATGATTCAGAAAACAATTCAGGATGAATTTGAAAAGCAAAATCATAAAAGAAATGCCAATTTAATAATTAATTCTCCAGTTATGTTGAATAACGATACAAAAAAGAATAGTGTAAATGTGAGAGTTGTTGATAAGATTGCAATGAAACCTATTAATGGTGTTTACATTATACACTTATCAAAATTCCCGAAAGGTACTACAATTGATGATATTGTATCCTTAATTGTTGGGAAAACTGATGTCAATCCTGATTCTTTTTCGGTTGAATTTTCAAGTAATCGTAAACCCAAGAAAAATAAGTTTATTAATTTCAAGATTTCTACACTTAAGAAAACAATTTGTGATGATCTAGTCGCCGAATTACACTGTTAAACCATTCGAATTGAGAGAAGAATTGAATATAATTGAAAAGAAGATTAAAAACTCTGGTGTCAATCACGATGTTAAAGATACAGTTCGGGAAGAGTCATCAAAAGTGAGAAATCATGTTATAATTTCAAGTCATCAACAAGAGGATTGTAAACTTCAAAATAAACGATTACAACAAAAACACAAATCACAATATTTTTAAAAATAAATTCTAAAAATCGTTTTGATCAAAAGGTCAAAGTCAAGATGTTTTACCGCAAAATCAATATTATCCTTTTTGGCGAATGGAATTCAATCAACCGCCTCCATTTCATCAGCAGCCATACTATCGTCACAATCCATTTCAAATGAGCAATGCCAATTTGGTTCCATTCATTTCAACTGCAAATTTTCCCATGATGTATCAACACCATTATTAAATGAAGATCATCATATTTACACATGTAATATTAATGGTTTGAAGACAAAGTTGCCTGAATTTTTTTCCAGTATGCTAATTATTGAATTTAAAATTTATATTATTATTATTATTCTGCACCATACAGCGTTTCTTCGCCAAGGTGGTTTATTAAAAATAAATAAATTAAAATTTACAATATAATAAATACAAATCAAATGATTCAGCATTTGCACCGATTAACAATCTATTGCCAATCCTAACGATCTCGGAACAAATCACTGTGATTATTAACTGCAATACTGAATCTTACAACTGTAATCTACCTAATGAAATACATTATAATGGTCTTAAAACATGTGATGGTAGTGAAATCACTAATCTTTTTGCAGAATTTTTCTCCTCTGCTTATACACAGCATAAATTGGTTGTGTCTGATATCCGCAATGATAAGTATTTTAAATCAATAAAGGACTTATGTCAGAACATTCCCAATTTTAATATTGATGAAGATATTATTGTGCAACAAGTCCATGATTTACCAAATAATTTGATTTCTGGTCCGGATAATCTCGTCAGAATACATGTTTTTATCTATTCAAATCCAAATTTGTTTATTAAGAACTTTATTAGAGTTTTGATTAAACCTATACATGTTTTACTGAGTAAATCACTCAGTTTTGGTCATGTTCCTGATTTATGGAAGATTTACTTTGTCAAACCAATTCATAAAAACGGATCAAGGAATAATATTGAAAATTATAGGGGTGTCGCTATGCAAAATGTGATTCCCAAACTTTTGGATTCAATCATTGCGAAACACCTGAATTTTCATATAAAAATATAATTGAATCAAGTCAGCATGGATTTTTTAGAGACAGATCAACCATTACTAACTTGGTAGAATTCACATCTCAAACATTGTATGAACATAGACCTCATAATCAAACGGATGCAATTTATATTGATGTTGCTAAGGCGTTTGACTCTGTGAACATTGACCTCTTGATTCACAAATTAAATTTTATGGGTCTGAATGATCAACTTTTGAGTTGGAATAAGTCTTATATGAGTGGTAGAAAAATTGTTAAAGTTAGCAATTATGAATCAAACCCTATCTTTGTTTCTTCTGGTACGGGTCTGGGCTATCCCATTGCTGCAACATTATTTATATTGTTTGTGGCTGATTTACCTTACTTCAGTGGAAATTCGTCGATTCTTTCATTTGCTGATAATGTTAGACTTTCCCACTACATAAATTCAATTAATGATTGCTATGTTTTTCAAGCGAGTTTGAATAATGTTGTTAAATTCTTCACATTAAATCAATTAAAGTTGAATGTTAAAAAGACAAAAAGAATGTTGATTACAATTACACCATGGATAGCTCAGTAATTGAAGAGTTGACCAAATAAAATATCATAAAATATCTCATATTGAATTTGTGGTAGCCAAGGCAAAATCTAGATTTGCTTGGTGCAAACGTTTTGCTAGAGAATTTAATGATCCATATACTATTAAATTATTATTCTTTAGTTTTGTTATTCCGATTCTAGAATATGGCTCTCAGATATGGAATACTCACAACTTGGGACAGACAAGACGGATTGAATCTATTCAAAAGCAATTTCTGTTATATGCATTGAGAAGATTCAGATGGAGCAATGGCTTTTACCTTCCGAAATATGAGCATAGACTGCTGTTACTTCGAATGATATTCTCCAGGAAGGAAGATTGCGCAAATGATGTTTATATTAAATCTGATCAAGGGTGAAATATGTTCGGATGCTCTTTTGGAGAATATTCAATTCAGAGTTCCCTACCACTCTGTTAGAAATATTCAGTTCTTGAAAATCCATATTGTTATTGTACCATAGTTATCAAAAGTGCATGCCGTTACATTTTATGATTGAGACTATTAACAGTTTATTCTCCTATTCTTAATCAATTTGTTATGTTTGCTCGAATTTAACTAAAAAAATACTGAATGAATTATTTAAGAGCCCGGTTAATTGATTATTGTACATTTTTTGTCAGGATTCAATGTTGCAATTTGATAATCGCAGTGACTTGCTTCGAAATCATCAGGATTGGCAATAGATTGTTGAATCGGTACAATTATTGAATCATTTATTCTTTGTAAATTAATATGTAAATATTGTATAATATTTAAATAAACCACCTTTGGCGAAGAAACGCTGTTTATTTGGTGCAGTAATAATAATGAAAATAATAATAACAAGCCAAAAAATCCGCATTAATAATTCTCACATCCATTAAGTGTAATTGGATGAGGTGTAAAAGAAAAAATGTTTTTTAACAATGATAAAATAGATAAAAACATGTATTCTGACGAGCAATGTAATTTGTAATTACTTACTCAATTTATGGAATGACTTAACTGGCGTAAAAGCTGTGATAAATTCTAGAGACCATGCACTTTCAATATTAACAATGAAAATGCAAGTAGCACTACTTCTAGATTTTCGTTCTAAAAATTTTTGAATGCACGTTCACCTCTGTAATTTTCAGGACTAAGATTAGATATAAATATTCATATGGAATAAAAATGTCCGAGAATAATAATAGTAATTGTATAATAATAATAACAATTGGCCATGTGTTTCTCATAATTTATTTACGAAATCTTAGTCAAAGTCAATCATTCGCTGAAATTTGTATTTATAGTAGCCAAAAGTAGCGACTTTGAAAAATCACTTAATGATTTTTTTTGAAAAATCCGCATTTCCCAAAATGTTTGTATGGATTCAGGCTACGAAATGTCTGTTTTTCACTTGAAGTTGTTGGCGTTTTAAGAAAAGTACATACGAAAATGTAGAACTTTGAGATGTTCATTTTAAGAAAAAATCGAAATGTTTCAAACAATTCATGCCCCCAGTGAAATGTTCATTGATAACCTATGGAAATTGAAATAATTTGAGTATATAACCTTATCCTTTCCGACTATTTCAACGAGTCCATGAAAAGTGAAAAAAATGTATTTTTTCACATTAGAAGACTTTTCATTAGAGCAGAGTGGGAAAATCGCAGAATTTTTTTCGATTTTTACTGCCCAAAACTATACCATAATTTTGATATATAGTACGTTATTTTTTGAGTGAGGTACGGACAAACACAAACATATACGCACACATTCAGCATTCAATTTTTGAGGAAGTTCGTTCCTTGGTAAGTCGGTTATTTTGAAAGAAAAATAGAACCATAGACTCTCATTGGAAAGCTCTCGACCTCCCTTTTTTAATAAAAAATATTTTTAGGCAACAAATCAAAATAAAAAAAGATTTTGGAGACTTTTCATTATATATATATATCATAACATAATCATTACATTATCGCATGTGATTTTCCAGAATTTTTTGAAATTGAAAAATATTACCTAGTTCTAAATTTCATCAGCTTTGAATGATATTTAAGAAAATAACTTGATAAAAATAATTTAAAATTGCAGATAACTGTACCCGTATCAAAGTCCTTTATTGAATTTTTGAAAGTTCAACCAATAACTTTCAAAATTTTCGGACATTATCAACGGCATCCTTTACATAATATTTCAAAACAAGATTTCCAAACGCGTCCTCCACCCCGTCGTATGCTTCCACCAAGTATACCCATTAGCCAACCAGTTCGAAGTCCGAAATTTGGTCCGCTACCATGCCCATCATCACTATCATCTACAGTATTAGCAAAACATGATATTTTGGTTTGGTTTGAAATATGTGAGTTAGCACCTAGTGGAGAATATGTACCAACAGTTGTTGAACACAGCGATGATCTCCCATGCCGTGGTTTATTTCTACTTCATCAAGGAATTCAAAGGCGTATACGTTTAACTATTGTTCATGAGCCAACACAAGAAGTTAAATGGAAAGATATCAGGGAACTAGTCGTTGGTAAGTTGACATTTTTTGTAAAATTAAGTTTTGTTGATATTATTAATTGTATTTAGCATTATTCATTCAAGAAAAATCATTTGATAAGAAATTGATGTTGTGGCTCAGTTTCCCAACAAATGGACACTAATCTTTTTCCCGATTGGAGTTTTTAGATAATACAATGCTACTTTTCAAATACTTGTGGGCCAGTAAATTGAAATGCAAACTTTCATTGACTATTAAATGAAAATTGCTAATAAAATTGAAACATAGTTATCGAAATTATATTTTTATCTGCATCTGATAATTTTGGGAAAACATTTTCCAAACATTTCATCACTTCTACTATCCACAACTCTTAAATGTGGACACAACTGTGGATCGTAGACACAACTCTTAAAAAATCCAATTTTTATATAAAGATATAATTGTAATTTATATTACATAAATTAGTCTAGCGACCGTTTCCATAGACATAAGGAGATTGATACTTGGAAAATCATTTTTTTATTCCACTGAAAATGGATCACAGCAAATTTTCTATAAATGAACATTGAATTTGGTGAGATTGATTTGATTAGATTCGGAATAATTGATTCATAATTTTCTAGTGAAACAGTGTATATGGGAAATATTTCTGTAGACACAAAAACAGTTAAAAATGAAAAAAATGCTATACACAAAAAGTCACATGTGAACAGGAACGAGATGAAAATCTAAATAAGTCTATAGACATTTTTTCAAAATTCAGTTAGACATTACAAAAAAACAATGCTGTAATGAAGTCTATAGACACAAATTCACATTGAATAATAGTTAATGTAATGCGTATACGTCAATAGACACGTGTTCATTTTAAACTTATTAATTTTTTTCTTTTCCTTATCATGTTCACATTTACTAATATTCCAAATGCGAACACTGAGCCTTCACCGAACAACACACAAACAGTGCCAAACTCAAGCGCATTAGATTTGCATTCTGAATGGAAGTGGTGAGAGTTCGAACTAATCAAATACAACAACAAAATCTATGGAAATGCTCAGTGCTCGTCCAAATGAGTCTCTTTTAAAAGCAACAAACATCAAAAAAATAAAAAATTTCAGCGTCACACAGCTGATGCTATAGCAAAGAAACACTGCAACGGTAAACACAAACGAACATAATGACAACAGAAAATCAGTTTCGTTTATCAACATTGAACACCATACAAAACAGCAGCATCAGCGTCGCACAGCGATGATATATTGCCTTTATAACTAGAAACTCGCTGTTTTTTATTGAATTTCAACGGAAAAAATACAAATGAATCAATAACATTATATTATTCGAAGTATTATCCATTGTTAGCCACCACTTTTTCCCATCTTTCTGTTAGCATACGGATTCCACGGCGGAAGAAATCCTCATCTTTTGAGGCAATGAATGAATCGACACAATTTTTGACTCCTTCAGAAGAAGTGAAGCGTGTACCGTGTACCAGTCAGGTGATTCTGCATCGATCGAAACAAATGGTAATCAGAAGGTGCTATGTCTGGGCAATACGGCGGGTAGTGTAGCACATCCCATCGAAGCGTTTCCAAGTATGTTTTGACGGTGGCCGAGCGTGGTCATGTTGAAGAAAAACTTTGTCATGTCTTTGCTCGTATTCAGGCCGTTTTTCGCGCAATGTTCGGCTCAAACGCATCAATTGTCGTCGATAGAGATCCCCAGTGACTATTTCATTCGGTTCCAGCAATTCATAATATACCACACCCTTCTGATCCCACCAAATACAGAGCCTTAATAATAATACCTTAAATCCATGAATATCTTGTTTTGATGTCGATGGTGCTCGTTTGCCGCGCTTCACATATAAACAGCATTTGCTTCGGACGACAACATCAATGGATCATCAAGTGACTTTTCATCACCAGTTCATTCGATGCAAAAAACCCTTTTGTTTTTGCCGTTGGAGCTGATCACAAGTGAAAAATTGTCTTCCAACGTCTCTTGGTTTCAATTGATGTGGGACCCAATTTCTATGCTTTTGAATGTATCCGGCTGCCTTTAAACGTTTACAAATTGCTGGCTGAGTTACTCCCAATGATTTTGCAAGTTCTTCTTGCGTTTGACATGAGTCTTCATCCAGTAATGATTCCAATTCTTCATCTTCACATTTTTTCGACGGACCTGGCCTTTCACGTCAAAATGACCACTTTTGAAGCGTCAAAACCAATCTCTACAAGTGGTTTCAGAAAGAGCATGCTCCCCATAAACTTTGTTCGATTCCATCATGACTATCCAACGGGCTATTTGCCGGCTGATACCATATTTATTTGCGATCTCGACCGCCATTACCTCATTATGATAGCCTGATGGCGAACTTTCCTTCAGTTCACAGTCGAACGATAGAAAAAAACAAGCATTACACATAATATGCGCAATAAAACGTACTTGTGATGAAGACATCTTTGCCCAAGTTCAACTCAGGTCAAATTTCGTCGGTCAATAGACTGATTTATGACCCATATAAAATTAATATATAATGTATACACAACGAAAACGCTGTAAAAATATGCTCGTATGTATGTATTAAATTCATTTAATTATAAAAACAAACATCATGTGGTCATTTTTCATGTGATATTTGTTGAAACACATGGGTTGATAATGATCAGCTGCAAAATTTGGACTTTGGTGTTAGAATTTTATTACTTTTTTTAGAAATTAGGCAAAGAAAAAAATACCAAAAATGCATGTATTATGTGCAACCAACAAATGAAATAAACAGAGTTTATTTTCCTTAGTGACATTTACACATCAAGTATATAATATATACTATATATTACACACACAAATCCGGTGGGCAAATATGGTGTTGAAAATGTTCGGCATATTACAGTGAGATTTTCGATCTAAATATAGATGGAGCAAAGTGTCATACGCTGTTGTAAACAAATATGTCACAACGTTAAAAATAAGAATACAAAGCAATAATCCTGCTTTGATCCAATAAATCTCTGTTCCGATTTTAGATGGCTCTGATTACAGATTTTAATACAATAAAAAAATATTCGAATAACCAAATAGCAATAACATAATTTTTCGTTATTGGAAATTATTCAATAAGTTCCAATAGAATATTGTAATTTATTGGGTCCAAAGACAATAACTTTCAATATACCATATTTTTTTATTGCAATAGTTTTCAATTGCAATATTGTATATTATTGGAATGAACACCATAAAATCCAATAACACATATTTTTTTATTGCAATTTTTTCCATTGCTTATTGGTTTTTTATTTAGAATAATATTGCTTTTTTTTGTACAATAATATTGGAATTTATTTGATAATTATAAAAATTTTACTTTATAAAACACCAAGATTAAGACGACGACGAACGAAAAAAAAATGGACAGGAGCTGAAAATCGGATTAAGTTTCCATAATTTTGACAGAAGCGACAACACTAAAAATTCAAATTCTTCTGTTCATTCTCAGAAAATTTTTAATTTTCAAATAATTTTCAATATTATTTATCAAAAAAATGCAATATTATTATGAAAAAAATGGCAATATTATTCGAAATGAAAACCCAATAAAATATTGGAAATAATTGCAATAAGAAAATATTGCTATTGGATTTTATGGTGTTCATTCCAATAATATACAATATCGTTATTGCGAACTATTGGAATAAAAAAATATGGTATATTGAAATTATTGTCATCGCACACAATAAATTTTTATGTGTTATTGGTAATATTGAAATTTATTGCAATATTGAAAATTAAAATCTGTAGCTCTGATAGTCAAATGTTCCCAAAACTCTTTTATTTATTTGTATAGAACATGTTGAGCCACTGCACAAATCTGTGCACTGGACTTTGTTTTGTGTGTTCTATGTATAAGCATCATAGCGCTTGTTAGCAAACACAAACAACACAATATTTTCTTGATTGTTGTTTCATTTGTTCATTGCAACACTTTCTTTTCAATAACATTAAAATGATTCGAATTTCGACGACAGGAACGCCAAATTAACAGGTGTTACAAAAAGGAATGATCATGGCCAATCAATGGCTCAAAATGCAGTTTTAATGAGTAATACGTTTAGACGTTTTGAGTTTTTGGTTTGACGGTGGATTTGATGATTGTCTTTCATCAAGATATTGCAAGAATTCACACTGCAAATATTGTTCGAGTTTATTTAGAAACAAGACAAATTGTTGTTTTAAGGTGACCTCCATGCAGTCCAGATTCGAATCCAATTGAATTGGTTTGTAATAAATCGTTCAATGAAAACAACGAGAACAGTTCAGATATCCTGTGCACTATGTGCATTTATTCGTGAACCAAAACTGAACTGAACCTATCCAAATATTTGATGTTATTTATATCTATTGAGTAGATCGAAAGGAGAGTATGTTTTTGTTAAGCTATAGCTGAATACACAGCTGAACAAAAACATACTCTCCTTTCGATCTACTCAATAGATATAATCTTAAAAATAATTATTTTTCTTATCATACCATTTCTATCACAACAAATTCAATTATTTTTTATTACTCTGTTTACAATGCCAAGTTCATTTTGCATTTGATTTTTTTAAATTCTGGCAATTTATGACAATTCAGTAAAAAACCAAAGAACTTCAATACATAATCAGTTTCTGTAGAATTTGTTGGTCTTATTGATTCACCGTTCCACATCTATGAATTTTGTTAATTTATGATTTATGAATTTCGTTTTAACCGTTGTTTTTTAATTGGTTGAAACAACAGCCGATGTTTTCATTATTTTTGGTGATGAAGTATTTATTTGTTTGAAGTGATGAAGTATTTATTCGTTTTCGGTTCAAACTTGTTTGTTCCCCCGAATCGCTGTGTTCTACGCGGCCAGAAATTGGTGGTGATTCCTGCTTAGTTTTATTCATTTTTACCAAACTGTTGCCTTCATCAACGGAAACATTCACTTTATTAGTTGAATTGTCTTTTTCGATTCTTTGTTTATATAAACAAATCATTAACATAATTATTGTTCTTTTGTTTCAATGCTCTCTTTTTTCGTTTTTGTATAATTTTTATAATATTGAAGAAAATAAAAAGAACGGAAATTTATTAAAATTGTGCAAAAAACTGGAAAATGCTCCCGCATATGAGGGACGATCTGACATCGATGGTGATGATTTGTTTGATGAATTTCAAGTTGTTTCTGCTTTGATAAAAAATTAAAATATGTCTGCTCTAAAAATTTTAAACAAAATAAAAAACGTTGCTTGGAAAATGTGGTACCAAATATGGTTATTGCACTTCATATTTTTCTGAGAAGCCCTGTTTGAATTGCATCTGGTGAACGTTCATTTTGAAAATTTAAGATAATCAAAAACTATCTTAGAAATTCCATTGTTACCATCAAGAAAGATTAAATGATCTCTCAATAATAAAAATCGAAAATGAAGTAGCATAAAAAGGAGCAAATCCAATTCAATATGACGAATTTTGATATATAAATTTATATATATAATTTTAAATATTGATCAATTCTCAACGTTGAAAGCGAGAAAAAAAATTCTAATAAATTCCATAAAAACCTTTGTTTTTTCATACTTGTCTATAAGTTTTTTAAAAATGAAAATGTTTTGTGTGTTGTTTTGAATGATGGTTGTTATAAATGAAAAGGCATATGAAGTTATTTTTTTGCATTAAAATGCACCGAAAAATTTTTGCCCCGGGACGCCACTGAGGCTTGCACAGGCACTGGTCATTCATTGACTTTGTATATATTATATAATGAATATTTTTGATGTTTATGCAAGTTTTTAAATATAAAAATCCTACTGTTTTTTTTTTTTCAAATTTCAAAACTCAAACGAAATTCGAGTTTTGATTTTAATTGCTATATAAAACTTACAATTGTACAATTTGTGCACAATAGATATTTTTTCAGCCATTCACATAGACGAATAAACTATGAAAAAAAGTTACAATTCCTATTGATTCCAAAGCATCGAGGCCACCTAATTAATGTATACTGACATTAACGGAAACGGCATGGATGGATGCGGCCGAATGATATCACTTTGCTGTAATTTATATAAAACATATAGTGTAATACACGTGCAAAAACATGTCATCGTGAATCATTCATCAATTTGCTCATTAATTTTCCATAGAAAAACTACCAAAAAAATCTGAATAAATTTTAATTGTTTAAAAGTTCTAAATCACTATGTATGTTCCTATTTTTATCTCTTTTATCCGAACGCTTGTCTTACCATTGCAATGCTCAGTGTGGGCTGAATTGTGCGCAGTATTTTTTTATTGTGTATATTTGATGCCCTACTACATTCACATGCTTACAATGAATGTAAGAAAGCAAATGTTAGAAAGTATCTTTTCAATGAATCTAGCTGTGATACTGATTGATTTTTATTATAATATTCTTACTTTTATACAATTTTTCATTTGATTAATATTAAATAGTTTACTTTGATTCATTATAATTTCATAATGATTACTACGATCAAATGTATATTTCAACATACAAAACATTGTGATCACTACATTATGTTTCGGTAATTCTTCTTTGTGTTAGATATGCTTAATATGACCAGAAAAGGATCGATCAATCAATCACTCTCTGTCGATCTTATTACTAAGCTATTGCAGAATATTGGCAATGTTATCATGCATACAGTTTTGCAATGCAAACTCTGTCACTATATAACGGTAACATTTATTGTTTATGCAAGTCCCAAAACTCTGATTTCATTTCATTTTAGTTCTCTTTGATGCATATAATAATACATTTGCTCTGATTTTTTTACATTTTATTTATCATGGATTGTTTTAAACGAAATGACCGACAAAAAAAAACTCTAAGATGTCTAAAAAGGACGCATAATTTCATTACAATATGAGAGTAATAATAATTTTGAAACCATTGCACGAATGACCGGAACTTCAGAGTATGTATTCTGATCGATTCGTTTGCAGAAATAAGTTTCACTCTACTTGAAAATAGTTAAACAAGAGTATGTATTTTGTATGTTTGGCGTACTTATAAAAACGAGTACACACACAAAACATGTTGATGAAAAGTCAACGATATGTTGATTTGAAGCTCAAAATCAACTATGGTTGATTTCAAATTGAGAATGTTGATTTCAAAATATCAAACATTCGCAGTTTTAAATCAACTCTGGTTGATTTTGAGCTTCAAATCAACATATCGTTGACTTTTCATCAACATGTTTTCTGTGTGTGTATGTTTCTTCGATTTGTGAATTAATTTTTTTTTGTAACAGGCATCCATAACCGATAACAAAAAATATTCGTTGTCGTGAGTCCAATAAATACATCCAATGGCTTTCCATTGTTTTCATAAATCTTATTGTGAGTAAAAACCTAAAATTTTTTTTTTCAATTCTGGTGAAGGATTTTACATGCCATTTCATCTGGTATGTTCGTTTTGATAAAATGCGCATTTTTTTTCACTCAAATCACTGTTGGTAAATTGCGATCATAGAATTGACAATACATACAAACACATTTCACAAATATACAAGTTCTCGTTTGTATTGTGAATGGTCCACAGATCAGCTGTCACTGTATTTGCATGTTGTAGTATTGTATCTCGATTAATCACAAAAAGTGTATAATGCTATTGCCCATAATTTCATTCAAATGTAAGAATGAGATAGAAACAGGAACATATTTTTGACACAGATAATACATATAAGATTTTTATCAAATGATTCAGTCAATTCAATGTTGTGAAGTATGTCAGTCGATTTTGAAATTTGTTTTGACGATTTTGAAATATTGTTGACGTTTTTGTTTAAATTTTTGACGGTCGATTTTCGGTTTTCTGGACGTTCTTTTATTATTTTTTTTTGACGTTTTTATAAATAATCTTGACTATTTTTGGATTGCGTCAATGTTGCAATCGTCAATTGCGCTGAACGATGGTGACGCAAACGCTTATGTCGATGGTCAATGATAAGATCATGGATGGATCACATATTGTAAATCCAGGTCGAATCCTGAGAATCCATGGACCAGCTAAAATTCCACCGTATTTGTAGTTTGGGTCAAAACAACTGTCAGATGTTGTGTCCTACATGGTGTTGTGTTCAACATTCTGCTTATTTGTTCGCTTTCCCGGAAAAGTGAGAAAAATCGATTGGATATATAATATTATTGCTTACAGAATTCATATTTTTCACGAACGAACATTTTCGTTTGAAAAATAGAATGTTACGAACGAATGTTCATTGACACCGGAGTAAAAAAATTTTTGATTTTTCATTTTTACTAAAATTCACGAAATGCACGTTGAAATATATATTTATTTTTAGGGCGCATACGAAATATACCTGAACCAGCAGATGAATTAGACGACGAGTCCTGTGTTCTATCTTTAGGACTATTTCCAGGAGAAACCCTAGAAGTTAATGGAGACGATAGGTTTTTATTTAACATTCAAAAAATAAAAAGAAATTATCCTAATTTTGGTGAACGTCTTGATTACAGATCATTTTTCCGATTTGAAGCAGCTTGGGACTCAAGTCTACACAATTCAAATTTACTTAATCGTATTTCACAAACTGGAGAAACTATATACATCACTTTGAGCGCTTATTTAGAGGTAATTTGATTTCTTCTTCATTATAACAAATATGTGTTAAATATATTACATCTTTCAGTTGGAAAACTGTGCTAGACCAGCAATAATTACTAAAGATTTAAGTATGGTTATTTATGGACGAGATGCTCGCACAGGTCCACGTTCTTTGAAACACCTTTTTTCGGGCCAATATCGGAATCCCGAGGCAAACCGTCTTTCAGGAATATATGAATTATCATTACGACGAGCTTCCGAAGCAGGTATATTGTTCAATTTCATTAAAAAGTTTGAGGATTGACAGCACTATTTAAAATCACGAAATATCATGGCAGTCTATCACTTGTGTATCTTCAAGTGTGCGCAATTGGGGCGAAATACTAATCCGAAACCCGAATTAAATTATTTAAATTATCCGACCGAACATGAAAATTGGGTCGGCACAAGTAAGTCGGGTCGAAGTTCAGAGAAAGGTATGAGTCATTGATGATATATTATAAGTGATCTCGTTAATATTAAAACCATTGTTTGTTAAATAATAGAAGACTAGATTGAAATTTACAATAAATTATAGTGAAAAATCGCACAATGATTATCCAAATTGGCATCATTTAGCGAGATCAATGTATGCTTAAATCTAGAACGTTACATTTGATTTTGGAATTATTATTATAACTGCACCAAACAGCGTTTCTTCGCCAAAGGTGGTTTATTTAAATTATTTTAAAAGATTTACAATTAATTAACATAAAATAGTTGATTCAATAATTGTATCGAATCAACAATCCTAACGATTTCGGAGCAAGTCTCTGTGATTGCTGAACTACAAAATGAATCAAAAAGAAACAAACAATTGTTGGTTAATCTATCCATTGGTTGTTTAAACAATTCAATCAATCTTTTCTTAACTACTTCCGAGCTGATATTAAAGTCTATTACAAACTCATTCAAAAATTTTTTAATAATTGTTGAATGTTTCAATTAAAATATTTAAAGGCATATTCTTTTGATAGCCATTAATAACATGAATTCTCAAGAATTCAATATTTCTGACAGAATGATATGGAATTCTAAATTGTATCTTTTCCAAAAGAGACTCCGAACGTATTTCACCCTTGATCAGCTTCAGGATAAACATTATTTGAGCAACACTTCTGCGATTTTTCAGAGTAATCATTTGTAACAGCATCAATCTATGTTCATACTTTGGAAGGTGAAATCGATGACTCCATTTGAATCTTCTTAAAGCATACAGCAAAAATTGCTTCTGAACAGACTCAATTCGTCTTGCCTGTCCCAAGTTGTGAGTGTTCCAAACCTAAGATCCATATTCTAGAATAGGAATAACGAAACTAAAAAACAAAACTTTAATTCGTCTCCAACGCTTTCGCGGCCCTCTTGGAACATTTTATACCACTCATGTGCTCGTGTTCTCGATGGAGCCTGTTCACTGAAGGCCCACAGTAGTAAGCAGTGGTGACATCTGTTATCAAATTCTAGTTTTTAATACATACAGCCAATATAAGCTCAGCAATCTAGTGCTAGACATGTTTGAAAATCTTAAATAATTATAAAATCACAAATAATTGCAAGTATTCAGTATGTAAAAAAATCTATATGAAGCATAGTTTTTACGGGTAAATATGGGCTGGATTTCATCCCAAATATGACTGTTTGCAGCACGTATTTATGAAGCGGCTCATTCTTACTAAAACGCAAGAGCATTTTCTGAAATGCAAACCCTCATCGTTCATTCGAATTTGCAATGTATTTAATGATTTGAGCATTAAATCGATTGTTCCGAATATTGCGTACCCAAATCTTGTTAATTGCGTACATAATCAATACCACTCCATAATAAATGGTTCATTACAATATCTGCCCATGAATCGATTACTAATATTAAATCTGTGTATCCAAACACGAATTCATGAAGAATCAAAAACAACAATTCGCCCTGGACGGGCGAAGCTTCGCAGATGCTTTAGAGCGCTTCATATTGAACGAAAAGCTCAACATAACAATAAAGTCTGAATAAATGACACGATCTCATACTTGCAAGTAATTGGATTTCTGTTAATTATTTATGGCAGATTTTCCCTTGGAATATTCAAATATTCGGGTTTTCGTTACTATTTATTACTATTAATGGCAAAGCACACATAAATCAATTCATCAACAAAAAATTCAACATCAAATATAAATTTTATTCATGAAGTGATATGTTATTTTAGTGTCAGTGTTCATGGTAGTTTAGTACGATTGACTGAATAGTCTGTTTATAAATGTGTAGAAAATTTTCGGAAAATCAACAAATGTCAATGGAAAAATGAAAAACGAAAAAAATGTTCATAAGCTCGAAATTTCATTAATAAAACCGATTTATATGTTTGCCAATAAATATATTCATACGAGTTTGAATTTAAATTTTGAATTGTTTTTGTTAACTGATGCATATTCTGTGTTTTGGTTTACAAATAATTCAAGTTCTTTAATTAGTTCACAATTTGAACCGAGAATAGAATCATGAGATCCTCACAATAAAATGCTAATTCAGTTGAAAAATGTTGTAAAGCAAATGGTATTTTCGAATGTCGTGTTCATTTCGAAATGAACGTATTGATTATATTAACGTATTAATGATATGATACTGATTTCACTGAAATGTTAATGAATACACACTTAATCTCATACTGAACGCGTACGAGTTCACGCGAGTTCCTTCATGTAATTCTTTTGCGAAACTTGTGCTGCGAACGAATACTGCGCGTTCGGGCTGTGTGCAATGAATTCATGCCAGTCTGCACTCGTTTTCAAGTAGATGAATCCCCCTAGGATGTTGATAAATGTGATTTTTAGTTGCGATTGATGTAATTATTAAAATTTTGTTAATGTTAAAACAATTAAAATTTTTCAATGAAAGGTGTGCAACGTAGGCAACGTCGGGTCTTAGACACAAGCTCCACTTATGTTCGAGGAGAAGAAAATTTGCATGGATGGCGTCCACGTGGTGATTCTCTAATTTTTGATCATCAAGTAAGTATGATTAATTCGACCTTTTTTATAATCTTCGATTTAGACTTTATTACAATCGTTTTACATATGTGTTAATTTCGAAATCATTAAAATACAGATATTGTGTTCATTTACTATCTCTATTGGACTAGAAACATTTTTCTTCGAAAGATATTTTGAGCATTTATTTACTTTGTACTGTGAGCTATTTGCATAGCAGTGGGAAAAGTTTTATTTTTGTGGTACATTTCTTCTATGAAAAGTTATTATTATAACACTGTGCTAGTTCAAAAACGTGACAAACGGCGCACCTACCTAGTAAAGATAATTCGGGTACGCTGAGCACGATGGTGCTATCCGTTTTTCTGGATTGGCTCTTGTATAAAAGATATTTGGGTATGACCTTGGTTTTCTCATAGGGTCATTTTCGATCATGGATCTCATCATATATTTGAATTTTATCGATATGATATCGATGTAAATCGATTAAATATGTATTGTTTTGTAAAAATAACACCTTATAAAATATATTTAAGATTGTATCGATTTTTTAAGATTTTTCTTCCTTTTTTCAACTGTAAGGAATGTTTTTTGCATTCATTTCATGACAAAACTGTTTTATTTTAATTTTTATGTTAAAAATATAACGTATAAAAGATATTTCAATGAAAGAATTAACGATTTTTTTCGATCACAGTATTATTTTTCGACGAAAGTTTCGTATTTTTGTCAGATTTCGTTCCCATTTTCAATTTTAAGTAAATTTATTTGTTAAATTTCGGTGTAAAATGGATTTATTTGTATTGATTTGTTAAAAAAAGACCCAATTGAAGATATTTGAACAAAAATATGAACGATTGTTTGCGATAAGTATGAGATTTTTCGACGAAAATTTCGATTTTTTCTACTTTTCTCCACTTTTTTTCTTTTTAAAGGATTTTACTCATTTGATTTCGGTGCAAAACTGTGAGGTGCGCCGTTTGTCACGAAAAAAAAGTTCATTTTTCAAGCACAGTGTAATCATTGCAAAATTGGCAAAACATTCACAATATAATATGGGTTGAGAAATCTACAAGATTTTTTAAAAAAATTTACGTACGATATGTATACTCTACATTCACTACAAGACATTTTGTGGGTTATCCAAAAAATTAAAATTGAAGAATTTCGAATATCCTGGTATCGACTACTCGCGTCTACTTATAAATTAGACTTTCTTTCATAAGGATAACCGACTTTTAATGAAAACATCAAAGAAGTTGGTCAATATTTTTTTCACTTTGCGAGCAAGCGATGACATAATCTAACCTTTTTGTATATGATTTCGTCTGCTCAATACCTAATCAGACAGAAATCATATACTTTGTGAAAATCAGGGAAATATAAAGACAGAAGTGTTTATTTCGAATATGAATTTATTTTATTTTATTCAACATTTGTTCACAAACTTATTCACTGTACTTATTATTTCACTTATGATGGTCACTCTATGGGAGTCCTAATGGACTCACTCCATCCACTTAGGTTCGGCTGTCCTTATATATGATTCTAGTTTCATTGAGTGGTCGATAAAGGTAATGACAGTCGAATTATCTTAACTTAGTCTATGTGTTATATTGGAGTAATGAATTGATGAAATAAATTATTTAAATGCAATTATTTAATTGAATTATATTTTATTATTAAATCAATTAATTTGCAATTAAATATGATAATTTAGATTTTAAATATTTATTTAATTCATTTATTGAATAGTGTTGTGACGGTGATCGCATATGTATCGTTGAAGTTATTTTAATATTTATTCAACGATACATCGAATATACAATGTGCTTGTCAATTGACAGATGTGGTACCATCTATTGACTCATTGTTAATCTTCATTGTATTAACATTGGAAAGAGAAATAGGAGAAAATTTGAAGGGGAAATTGTGTATAGGGATGCATCGTTCAGTCGTTAGATGGTGACAAAAGTCATGTCAAAACGCTTCACAATGAAGTAATAGATAGGACACATTGTATATTTGGATACATAGCTGAGCCGGTTACACTGACTTCTCTATACGGTTTTTTTCAATTCTGTAAATATTCATGACGAACAGGTCGTTCACAATGACCAAATCATGGGCCAGTTCCAATCCAATTTATATCGAAAATGACTAATACTTGACGGTTTCCCCTTGGGAAAAAACAAATGTGGGACCACTTATTGGTTATTCATTTAATATTGCTTTGAAATTTTTCAGACTATTTCCCAACTTTTGAGTGTGTTTCACAGTAGAAATTTCAATAGTTAAGAATGAGTTGTATAACGTCAGCAACTAATAAATGCTTCTATAATGATCCTTTACGATACTTTAAATAACAAATGCAAGGTATCAGTGCAGTGTTGTTCTTATTTGCAAACGTACTCAACTTATCAATCTATGTCTTTTATATTCACCACAATCAATTTCATTTGTATGCGTGAAATAAAGAGAATCGTTATATACCAGGTAGATTATGTGCTTATTCATTCTACTAACCAATACATTGTAAAATATTCATCGCCTAGACCTGGTTACGCTATCGAATACAGACAATTTTCAGCTGATATCTCGGATATTAGATACGGCGTTTCATTTGGTGTACATTAGAAATAGCATATAACGTCACTGTATTCAGAGGACCAATGTTTGGAGATGTAATTTTTATAATTATATTACCTCAAGTAGTTATAACACTATATACCATATATTTAGGAAGTATAAGTTTTTACGTTCTATAATTAGGAATTTCAATATTACTTCACAGTGGGAATTGGAAAAGTTGACACGATTAGAGGAAGTTGGTCGAGTCCGTCACTTACTTCAACTACGCGAGAGACTTGGACTTGGTAAATTATGAACACAATTATCAAAAACATATATATATATATATATAAAATTATCAACAAATACTTCTAGACACAAATCCTAATCCAACAACAAAAACTGAAAAAGATGTCTGTAACTTGGCTGCAAGGGCGTCAACGTCACCCGTTCACATGGTTATTCCACCATCTCCTCAAACACCAATTCAAGAAGGAACAATGAGTGAGTATGAAAATCTATCTATGTATAATTTTAGATGACAGATAGGTGAAAAGAACAGTTGCGGATGAAAATGTTATCCAGAAAAGTTTCGGGTGAAAATGTTCGGGAGCTAAGTGGTATTACCAGTTAGCTAGCTAACATAATCATAGCTATAAAAGAAATATGCCTTTGAATATTTTAATTGAAACATTCAACAAATATTATAATGAAAATTTTTCGAATGAGTTTGTAATAGACTTTAATATCAGCTCGTAAGTAATTAAGAAAGGATTGATTGAATTGTTTAAAAAACCAATGGATTAACCAACAATTGTTTGTTTCATTTTGTGGTTCAGCAATCACAGAGACTTGCTCCGAAATTATAAGGATTGATTATTTGGTGCAGTAATAATAATAATAATAATAAAAAAGAATATTTTGAAGAACTTTTAAATGTTGAAAATACAACAGATTTGAATGTTAACGCGAATGAAATCGAAGTGGAAGAGATAAGCATGGCAGAGATAGAGCTGGCGGTTGGAAAACTGAGTTGGGGCAAGGCAGCAGGAACAGATGAAAATAGGAATGAATATTTGATGTATGGTGGTCAGTTGTATTCGTTGGTTACATCGTTTCTTTAATCTTGCTTGGAGTTCATCAGTTGTGCTGAAAGAATGGGGTATTGCAGTTATCTCACCCCTCCATAAGAGAAGAAGTAATAGTGATTGCAACAATTACCGTAAAATTTCTCTATTGAGCGTTGTCGTTAAAGTTTACAGTGGAATTTTAGAAAAACGTAACAGAGCTATTGTGAAATGGCTCTTGAATTAAAATCGATCAGGTTTCAGACCGATGAGCGGATGTTAAGATCAAATTTTTTGCATGAGACAACTAATAGAGAAATTTCATGAAAGAAACAAGGATATGTATGTGTTTCGTGGATTTGTAAAAGGCATATGATTGTATACCGAGAGCTAACTTGTGGTCAATTCTGAGTGAATACGGAGTGAAGCGGCTTTGAGAGTGGATGGTGAATTTAGTGAATGGTTTAAAGTGCGAAATGATCTCCGACAGGGCTGCACAATTTCACCGCTTTTATTCATAATTTTTATGGATAAATAAATAAAGTCAGTTAAGTTGAGGGGTAATGTAGTAGTGGTGGGAAGCATTATTTCTGCTCTTACATACGCAGATGACCTATTGCTGTTTGGTAGCTCAGAACAAGAACTACAAAACATCATAAGCTATCTAGAAACGGCTTGTACGAAATTCAAAATGAACATTAGTAGCTCAAAGACACAGGTTATGCATATAGGGAAAAGTCGGAAGCAAGTAAATTGTATGTTAAATGTTAGTGTGCTTGAGCAGGTGTCTCAATCGATCTCACCGTACACTTCATTTGCGTAATGCATTTAAATTAAGTCGAACATTATCGTTCAACCGTCTTAAAGTCACGATGGTCATTATTCAGAAACTTTGAAATTATTTCACAATATTGTTATTGTGTGTCGTCATTCGTCTGTTTTTCTGTATTTTATATGAAGAGAACAGCATAAGAGAAATGCAGTGTGTATGTATTGGTAACTAACACTTCTGTTTGTTCATGTGAATTGTGTGGCAAACAGAGTCGATAATCACCAATATATGCGTATTATATATCACTTTTGTAATGTTGTTCATTCCGCATGAAATACAGCTAGCACAACAGATATTTGAGTGCGTATATATTGTTGATCAATGACTCTGCTTGGCATACAATTTATACGGCCAAGAAAATGCGTTCATTACCAATACATACGCACGACATTTCAATTATGCTGTTCTTCTCATATCAAATACAGAACAATAGACAAAATGACAACATACATGTATTTGCAATGACATTATTGTGAAATAGCTTCGAAGCTTCAATGTTTCGAAATAATGTTTATCCTCGCGACTTTGGGATGGCGCCACACGATATTACTCGGAACCCGAAAGATCCAGCGCAAGACTAGGTCGGTCTCAATTCAAATATCTTGGCTGCATAAACAAGAATTCTGAAGACGGCAAGTTGGATAAGGTATTTGATCATCGCAGAGTGAATTATAATAAAGTTGTTGCACAGCTTAGTTCGCTTATTTTCAATAAACGCGAGTTGATTAAGAAGTAATTTTGAATGCTAAAATGAATGAACCGAGAGGTAGACTGCGTAAAATCTCCACGAAATTTAAATTTTGAATAGGGAAACTCAAGCTGGAGAAGAATTTTTAGAGAACTATCATTACAAGACGCTGTAGGGCATTAATGGTCTATAAATGATTGTTGTTGTTGTTGTACTGAACAGCGAGATTTGGGTGTGATAAACTGAATTTTAAAAATCACATCGATTTATTCAGTTCTAAAGCAAGCTCTACACTGGGTTTTTTGAAACGTTTTTCACGTGACATGGACGATGATTCACACTAAAGGTAATCTACTCTGAATTTGTACAGCCAAACCTCGACTATGCTAGTGCGGTGTGGTTAAATATTTCTCTAACTAAATCTGAATTGATCGAGAGAATTCAACGTCAATTTTCGATGTATGCCTTCCGCGAGTATCCGAATAGACTAAAAATTAGCAAATTTGGCCCTATCATTATCTTTTAAAATTGTTGAATATGATAAGACTTAGTAGACGTAGAATTAATTTTGCTTTATTATTTATGTATATAAATTAATATAAATATTAAGTGATAGGATTAATATAAATATTAATATAAATATTAAGTGATAGGATTCATTGTCTATTTGTAAAAAGTTTGTTTTATATTTATCCTAGTCCATGTAATTTTCGTAATACTGAACTCTTCAGAATTTCAAAGATAGAAAGACTAATGCTCCCATTAAGCTTATATGTAAATACTAGGGTGATACTAGAACTGGACTTTTTCGAATTTTGACTGGCACGGTTCATTTTCTTAGGAGGGTTGGTGAAAAAATAAACCCTATAAAGTTTCAGTCTGATCCGACAATATTTAATGGCACCGCCGGAGATCTAAAATTGATCAGGTTCGAAAATCGCCCATTTTAGAGAAAAAATACATTTTTAAGTTAAAAATTTTAACACATTTTACGGCCAGTATTTGCTGCTTTTTTGTGCTCTATAAATAAAGTCCATTTTTTCATTTGACATCGAAAAACTGGCCTAAATTTCACATTTGCACTTTTAGGCCTTTTACAGCCAATTTTCGCTTCTTTTTTACATTTGGCGGCCCTCTAAGTGACCTTTTCTTTACTTAAATTTCGAAACCGATGTCAAATTCTTGACATTGATAAATTGACCGGAAATTCGCTTTTGTTTGACGAAAAATAACTAAAAAAGACATAAATTTTAAAAAACGAGCGTAATAATATAGAATTAGAATTTGCTTTATTTAAAACATAAAAACGTGTTTGTCGCCTGAAACGATTACACAGCAACTACACAGTAAAATAAAATTGAAATAAAACAACGGATTGTTGTCGCTCAACAAAGAATTGGTGATTGTTGTTTCTCCCGAGTAAAATGTTTATAAAAATATTGTTTTAGTTATTGTATACCCAGTACATGTATACAACAAACGCCAATCGAATAAACATGCGAGACTTAATATAAATAGTTTTTTTTGCTTTAGTTGTATTTTTAATTTCTCAATGAAGTGTTTTTATTATTTTATTTCAAAAATATTTATATTTCTATAATTTATTATTATTATTATTATTATTATTATTACTGCACCAAACAGCGTTTCTTCGCCAAAGGTGGTTTATTTAAATTATTTTAAAAGATTTACAATTAATTAACATAAAATAGTTGATTCAGTAATTGTATCGAATCAACAATCCGTTGCCAATCCTAACGATTTCAGAGCAAGTCTCTGTGATTGCTGAACTACAAAATGAATCAAAAAGAAACAAACAATTGTTGGTTAATCCATTGGTTTTTTAAACAATTCAATCAATCTTTTCTTAACTACTTCCGAGCTGATATTAAAGTCTATTACAAATTCATTCAACAATTTTTCATTATAATATTTGTTGAATGTCTTAATTGAAATATTCAAAGGCATATTCTTTTGATAGCTATGATTAACAAGATGAATTCTCAAGAATTCAATATTTCTGACAGAATGATATGGAATTCTAAATTGTATCTTTTCCAAAAGAGACTCTGAACATATTTCACCCTTGATCAGCTTCAGGATGAACATTATTTGAGCAACACTTCTGCGATTTTCCAAAGTAATCATTTGTAGTAGAAGCAATCTATGTTCATACTTCGGAAGATGAAATCCATCGCCCCATTTGAATCTTCTCAGAGCATACAGCAAAAATTGTTTTTGAACAGATTCAATTCGTTTCGACTGTCCTATATTGTGTGAATTCCATACCTGAGATCCATATTCTAAAATAGGAACAACGAAACTAAAAAATAATATTTTTATTGTATAAGGGTCATTAAATTCACGTGCAAAACGCTTAATCCAAGCCAGTCTTGATCTAGCTCTTGCTATCATGGATTCAATATGAGCTTTGAAATTAAGTTTCTCGTCCAAAATAACACCAAGATCCTTAATTTGATAAACTCTTTCAATTACAGAATCACCAATACTGTAATTAAAATCAGTCACATTACCAAAGCGATGAAATATTATCATTTTTGTTTTTTTAACATTCAATTTTAATAGATTTAATTCAAAAAAACTAACAACACTATTTAAACTCTCTTGAAGAGTATGACAGTCATCAATTGAATTTATGTGATGAGAAAGTCTAACATCATCTGCAAATGATAAAATCGTTGATTTTCCGCTGAATTTAGGAAGATCAGCGATAAACAATATAAATAGTGTTGCAGCAATGGGATAACCTTGACCCGTTCCTGAAGTAACAACAATTGGATCAGATTCACAGTCATTAATCTTTACAATTTGTTTTCTACCATTCATATAAGATGCAATCCAATTCAAAAGTTGACAATTCAAACCCATAATTTGCAACTTATATATTAAAACATCGATATTAACTGAATCGAATGCTTTAGCGACATCAATATAAATTGCATCCGTTTGATTATGAGGACTCAACTCATTCAAAGTTTGCGAGGTAAATTCTACCAAATTGGTGATTGTAGATCTTCCTTTCACAAAGCCATGCTGACTTGGATCAACTATGTTTATATATTTTTAATATGAAAATTCAAGTGTTTCGCAACCAATGAATCCAAAATTTTCGGAATTACATTTTGTAAGGCTACACCTCTATAATTTTCAATATTGTTCCTTGAACCATTTTTAAATATTGGTTTTACAAATGATGACTTCCACAAATCCGGAACATGCCCTAATTTAAGTGATTTGTTCAATAAAACAGTCATTGGCCCAATGAGAGCACCAATACATTTCTTAATAAACAAATTAGGCAATCGATCTGGACCAGAGATCAAATTATTTGGTAAATCAAGTACACTTTGTAAAATAACACTTTCATCAATACACAATTTGGGAATATTATGACAAAAATTAACAATTGATTCAAAGTTCCTAATGTTACAAATGTCAAATAAATTCAAGTTGTGCTGAGTATATGCAGAGGCAAAAAAATTAGCAAAAAGATTCGCAATATCTTTATTTTCGCATGTTTTCTGATTATTGTAATGCATTTCATGCGGAAAATCATTGTTAGTCTTTCTGACTGTATTTACAAATTTGAAAAACTCCATTGGATCATCAACAATCAATTTCTCCATTTTAACCTTATAATTATTATAAGCAATACGCGAATATCTATTATATTCAGTGCGACTATTTCTGAAATTCAAGTCATCATCCAATGAATTATGCCTTTTTTTGCGAAGTTTATTCAATCTATTTTTTAAATTAATCATTTTTGAATCAAACCATTTTGGATGAGATGAATTAATTCTCTTCTTCAAGACAACGTGTAAATCAATTGCATCATAAACACTCGAATAAAACAGTTTTAAATTGTCTTCAAGTGAGTCCTTTGATAATATCAAATTCCAATCTACATTTTTTAAATGATCATTCAAATCATTATAATTGGCATTTCTAAAATCATAATAAAAACTAAAATTGGAATTTCTCACATTATTCTCACATCCAGAAACCACAATTTCAATGGATCTATGATGCACTTCAGATTTCACCAAAAAAATATCACTATTTAAACAATATAACAGGTCTGGGTCATTCGTCCAGATCAAATCCAACATTTTTCCATTATTATTCGAAGTTCTATTAATTTGTGACAAACCAAATCCATGGAAAGAATCCAAAATGAACAATTCCTTCCTTGAACATGCATTAATAGGATATGAAACATTTGGATCATCAATGTCATCAGATATCCATAACAAATTAGACAAATTAAAATCACCGGACACAATGATTACATCTTTTTGGACTGATTTCGTAATCAAAAATTCAATTGCAGTAACAATGTTCTCAAAAATCTTAAACGGTGAATTTGGTCTAATATACAATTCAATCAAATAAAACTTTCGGTAATTAATACTAATGCCAACACATATAATCTCTGCACCATAAAAATCGCCATCAAAAATTAACTGACCATTCAATGATTTATGAGTAGCAATTAATACGCCACCTCCATGAGTCTTTTTGGTTATTTGATCCTTCTCAGTTTGAATTGATCGATCACAACGAAAAACATCAAAATCAATGGGAAAAATTTCATTGCTATTCATGGTGGAATCTAAATGTGTTTCACACAACATATAAACTTTAAATTCATTAATTAAAACATTTGATAAAAATTCAGGAAATTTAGTTTTTAAACCATTAATATTGCACGAGTAAATATAGCCCGACACCCCCATATCATTGTTATGTATATTCAATAACGATAAATGGGCTGGTACATTTGAAATGGTGTAACATTTTGATGAATACGTGCAGGATCTATGAATTGATGGTATGATGTTGGGTTCGTGTACGGGACTGGATATGTCTGATTCCAAAAAGAAGGACTATTCCAATAAGGTCTATGTTGATTATGCTGATTTTGATAAGACTGTTGTCGTTCTTGTAATTTATTTTTCTGCTGATAATAATGTTTATGATCATTATTATTATTAACTTGGTTCAAATTATGATCATTATTCTCTCTTGAAACATTAATTTTATTTTGACATTTATTGGAATTTACTTTAATTATATGATGACTTTGATTTTTCTTAATAGATGGAATCTGATTGCGAACACTTGATGAATTTTTAGTTGATTTTTTGTTCATTGGCTCACTATCAGCAACTTTGTCATCAAATACCAATTTTGTACTCGTTTTGTTATCCTTTTGTTCAAATGGTTTCAACCGATAACTTGGATACCAAACCGAAAAATCAGATAACAATTCACAAATCTCCTTCTTCAATGTTGAAACTTTGAAACTTATAAATTTGTTTCTCTTATTTTTACGTTTGCTCGCAAAATCAACCTTATAAGAATCAGGGCTAATATTAGATTTTTCAGAAATCATTAATACTATATCATCAGGCTTGAAATGATTCGAAAACTTTGAGATATGTAAAGAAAAAACTCCATTTGATGCAGAGATAACAGGTTTTTTAGCTAATTCCGGTTGTACTGAATTCTCACTACTCGACGTGTAGGGTTGTTCCAGCTTAGCATTTATACACTGTTTCAATTCAGCAATTTCATTATGAATCTTTTCTATTTCAACAACAATATCAAATTTTTGTGCACTTATTGTTTCAACTGCTGATTTCTTGAATGCATTAAATCTATTCATAACATCAGAAATATCAATTTCACCATTATCATCTGATAAGTCAAAAAATGTATCATCTGTCTGAGTTTCCTTATGAATTGACGACTTACTTTCTATTATCAAGTCATTGTTCAAATCAGTTCTTCTAAATTTCATCAAGCAAATTTCACAAGAGACAGCAAATGGCAAATCAGCACTAAAAGCACTTTTGAAATTGTCAAATCTTTTTGGATTCATTTTTAATTGACCTCCAGAATTAATTATCACTCCATATAGAGCAAGAAGGTCTTTCACCATAATATCCTTGCTATCTCTATTTCGCATACATTCTACAAATATTTTATTATTGCAAAATGTACAATTCAAAAATAAATTCCCATATTTATCACCTTTACATTGGTTCTCTACACAACAATGCGGTTTTACTTGTGACATTTCTATTGAGATTACAACAACAAATTCTTGCAAATGAATAAAATCAATTTAAATGAAATTTGAAGAATTATTTAAGAAAACTTCAACAAAATCACAAAATTTTAATACAAAATTCACAATAAAATTACTTTTGGAAATTTAAAAATATTTAGAAATATTTTAATTTCAAGAAAAAAATTGAAACTATAGAACGATAGATGTGAATGCTTTGACAGATACTTAACCTCCCCAATTTAATTTTAAATAGAATCAAAAAATCTTGTCCAGTTTTTTCTTCATTAATTTTGATTGAATTTTTTGGAAATTTGCCAGTTATTAATTCGCATCTCCGTTGATGCTTAAAAATGCTGTTTTAGAAAGAAGTTATTCCCCCGACTCAATATAATAATGAAAAATATTTTATTGTACATAAATATTTAATTATTTTTATATAATTACACATAATCAATTTTTATTCAGATTCCGTATCAAATATTTGTGAATCTAATTTATGTTCGTGAGTTTAGATGGCGTTCGGGAACGTGTTTGAATTTTTTTTCTCACTGCATAGCTCCCTAGTAAAAAACTGTATTGATACTATAATACAGATTCAGAACAGAAGAGAGATCACACTGGTGAAATCGCCAAAGAATGAAAATCTAATAAGAGCGAGGCTTCTAGCGAGAGCGGGCTCTTCTGTAACAATGGAGGGTCCTGAACCGTTTCTTAAATTAATGGATAAAACGGGTAGGGCTCACTGTAACAATTGGCTACAAAACAGCATTAAACTATGTTGGAGAGGCCAAAACGGCTGCGTGATAGCGCGAGAGTTTTTAAACTCACCAAATGCCAAGTTCACCAGCAACTTGCTCACTCTGAATAAAATCAAAATGAGCTATACAATTGGCATCCTTACGGGTCACATAAGACTAAACGCGTATCTGGAACGTATACGAGTAAGAGATGACCCCGATTGTGAATTTTGCGGTAGAGATGTCGAAACTTCGATTCATTTCTTATGCAAATGCAAAGGGTTAACAGTTCTTCGACGTGCAATCTATGGACACAAGGAGCTGGACCCTTCTGAAGTTGTAAATAGTTATAATATAAACAATATTTTCAACTTCACTAAGAGGTCTGGAAGATTCCCTGCGTTAGACGGTGAGTCTCCACCTCGAACTCAGAACAGACAGATGTCAGGAAATATGACTATCAATGCTATGTCTCCACGGCAACACAATAAAAATGGAATTTTTTGTCTATGGGGAAATAGGCTGTCAAACTCTCTCTCCAAGACATAAGGGAAGTTTTGTAAAAGATCTAGTGACCTACGCAACGAACGGGTGTAACTTCGGTTACCCTTGTTCTCCCTACTACATCCATTAATTTGGGGACTGCAATCAACTTTTCAGCCATTGTCTACCGTAAGCTGTAAAAGAATCCTTACATCGCATATCTTATTTTAAATATTCAAAAGTTAATTTAACTGCCACAATATGCTATAGTGTATAGATTAGTGGTTAAGTCTTAGACAGCACAAATACGATTTGTACAACTCTTCACGCTATAACTTGTTCCTGTCAAAAGATGAATCACAAAAGCAATATTTGCTACAAGTAATTGAAGATTACAAAACAAAATTTCCTTCTTCTAATAAAAACCACTTAGTTTAGAAACACGTTTTTATGTTTTAAATAAAGCAAATTCTAATTCTATATTCTCGTTTTTTAAAATTTATGTCTTTTTAGTTATTTTTCGTCAAACAAAAGCGAATTTCCGGTCAATTTATCAATGACAAGAATTTGACATCGGTTTTGAAATTTAAGTAAAGAAAAGGTCACTTAGAGGGCCGCCAAATGTAAAAAAGAAGCGAAAATTGGCTGTAAAAGGCCTAAAAGTGCAAATGTGATCATTTTTAGCCTTTTTTTTTTGAAAAAAAAGAAATTTAGGCCAGTTTTCCGATGTCAAATGAAAAAATGGACTTTATTTTTGAAATCTGCGTAAAATTTTTAGTGCAGTAAGAATTATAGAGCACAAAAAAAGCAGCAAATACTGGCCGTAAAATGTGTTAAAATTTTTAACTTGAAAATGTATTTTTTCGCTAAAATGGGCGATTTTCGAACCTGATCAACTTTAGAGCTCCGGCGGCGCTGACGGATCAGACTGAAACTTTATGGGGATTTATTTTTTCACCAAACCTCCTAAGAAAATAAACCGTTCCAATCAAAATTCGAAAAAGTCCAATTCTAGTATTACCCTAGTAAAATATTATTAAAATGTACACCAATAGAAGTGAATTTAAAAGTGATGTTCCGGACATTATTTTTGATATTGGATAATTTTTCATGATCTCAATTGTATTGAATTGTATACACCCAGTCATTGGCGGTGAAATAAATAAAAAAAAAAAAATAATTCTGGATAATAATGTTACTGATAGTTGTAGTAAGCCAATGAACTCAAATAAAAATTCCTTGAATGCTTGTAATTGAAATTCATCTATTGAAAAAAGATCAGAGTCATCGTGTAATGAAAGTTAATTCTAATGTGTCGAAATATAAGAAATAAATCAGTATTTGAAAAGTGAATAATGAAAATAATCAGAACCATGTTCACATTATTTTTCAAATATTAACGATTTCAAAATAAAGGGTGATTTTTTTGTTGTTTGGTTTTTCAACCTGATTTTTTCGACAGTTGACGCGTGATTCTTAACACGAGTCAAAGTTAAACAATGGCTTCAAACAATGTCTTTTTATCAATATTCCTCGATGATGAACGTACAGCCAAGGTAGTGAATAATGATGCAGATTCTTTTCAACTTCAATCTTCAATCATCTCATTAAAGGCTTGGTGTGAGATGAATGATTTACTGCTAAAAACTCTTGACAAGTGCTCAATTTTATCGGTTCATCGTGGAAGAGGCCAACCTCTACCAATTTATTCTTATGGTGATTACAATTTTGTAAATTCTACTGAACAGCGAGATTTGAGTGTGATGATCAATGATAATGTAAATTTTAAAACTCAGACCGATTTAATCATCATTGAAGCAAGCTGAGTTTTGTGGAACGTTTTTCATGCGACATATCAAACCACACGGAAAGCAATCTTTTCAGATTTGTACAACCAAATTTTGATTGTGTATGGCTAAACATCTCTTCAACTAAATCTGATTTGATCGAATAAATTCAACGTCAATTTTCAATGTTTGCGCTTCGCGAATATTTGAATATATCAAATAACTACCAAATTTTGACCTATGATGATCGCCTAAATCCAAGTAATTTTCTTTTTGGAAATTCAAATTCGATATACGTTAATTTTTCATGATCTAAATGTATTAAATTATATTCAGTCAGTTATTGGCGGTGAAAAAAATAAATAAAAAATAATGCGCATTTCATTACCGGGTAATATTATATTACTTGTGATGAATATTACACGATTACGACTTTTACTTCCCTACTGTTTCCACTATATGTGTTGCTAAAAATACTTATTCGTTATCATTATATATCAAATATTGAATCAAATTCTCTCCGAAATTATTATATAACAATGTTTGAAATATATTTGTATAAAGAATATTATATTTTTTTGTTCAACAGAATCTATTATGATCGAGCGTGAGTATACCTCCAAAGAACAGGAATTACTGATGCGATGCATAAATTTAATACAAGGATGTATTGGAAGTTCCGGAAGTAACGCTCCGAAAATCGATGAGTCAACACCTAACCCAATTTTGAATATGCAAGTAGATGCTTCACCTGGTGACGAAGGGTGTGCTGATATGAATATGAGCTACATATCAAACAACTCAATCGACCTATATTCACCAGAAAGAATTGAATTGCCCAACGGATGGGAGGCACCTGCACCCCCTGTTCAACCCGTCTTACAACCACTGAGGCTGTATGTACCCGAACTTGAGGAAATTCGAATAAGCCCCATTGTGGCACGCAGAGGTATCTTATTTATTTTGTACTTTTTATTAGTTACGCATTATCAATAGAATATACGCATGTTGACTAAACGCATGTTGGAAAGGGGAAACTTGGAGCTATCATCTGGCGAAGTTCAATTATAATTATAGCCACATTATTCGAAGATATAAATGACAATAGCAGCGTGACAGGATTCAGGCCTGATATATTGGAAAATATCATGCTTTTTAACTAATGTGACCATTGGAATTCCAAGCTAAGCCAAATTAACGCTGAAGTATACAAAGGGCATAAAAAGAAGTCCCGCGAAAAATTAATGTTTCCAATACACCTTTTAAAGGGTTATTTTATTTATGCCCTATTTTATTTATGCCCTTCGGAAAAAAAAATTGAAGGGATCGGGGTAGGGTTCAAAAATTAATTCGAGGGATTAGCATTTTGAACCAAATTTCAAAACCTGCGCATCGTTATCTAATCTATGTCGACCCTAGGCGTCAAACGAATAATTTATTCACATTTTTTTTCTTAGAAAGACCCGGCAATTCCGTATAAGACTGTATTATCTATGAATATCTGCAGATGAATAGTTCTATCTGGAATATATTGGGACGATCTTGAATGATATTGATCTCTAATTAAGAAAGACAAACCATTTATTTGTGAATAATTTTGAATATTATTCTTTATAGGATATCTAAACGTTCTGGAACATGGTGGATCTGGATGGAAAAAGCGTTGGGTGGTATGTGTTAAATTTTAATTTTAACATACAGTACCATGCAAAAGTTCGAGATAAAAATAGTTGTGACTTATTTGATATATCTCAATATATGAAACAAACGCTAATGAAATTTAATTTGATGTCTAAGCCAAATTTAGAGATTAGGACAAGACAGAAGACTGCAGCAAATTTATTCCCTAAAACTTATTATTATTATTATTACTGCACCAAACAGCGTTTCTTCGCCATAGGTGGTTTATTTAAATTTTTGAATAAACAATTGATTTACATAAAATAATTGATTCAATAATTGTAACGAAACAACAATTTATTGCCAATCCTAACGATATCGCAGCAAGTCACTTCGATTATTGAACTACAAAAATGAATCTAATTGATTGATATAAACAATTAATGGTTAAACTATTGGTTTTTTAAGCAATTCACTCAATCTCCTCTTAACATTAATGCTGAAATTAAAATCTATTACATACTCATTTAAAAATTCAACATTTCTGACAGAATGATATTGAATTCTGAATTGAATCTTTTCTAAATGAGACTCCGAGCATATTTCACCCTTGATCAGCTATAAGATGAACATTATTTGAGCTATATTTTTGCGATTCTCCAAAGAAATCTTTTGCAAAAACAGCATACAGATTTACATTTTGCAGTATCGTATTATTATTGTAACAAAGCATTATAGTAATGCTATTATAATTGTAATGTTAGAATTTAGCATTACCAGTAATATGTAATAGTAATAGTATGACATTACCAGTAATGCCTTTTTTATTATTGTATCATATTACTCAACGTTACCGGTAAAGTTAGAAAAAAAATTGTGGCATATCAAATAAAAACACCATTTCAAAGAAGGAAAAACTTACCGATCGATTTTTCACGCTTTTCCAATCGAAAAAATGGAAAAATAAATGAATTTTAGCCCTAAGATGTTTGTATTTGCTCCCCAGCAATATTTGAAACCTTTTGATAGAGGTACCACTTGCCCAAGTTGATCCATGGATTCACAGGATTTGACCTGAATTCCAGAACTTCCTATATGGATTTTCATATAAATGATTTATAACAAATTACACACAGTTATATAGGAAGTTCTGGAATTCATACCAAATCCTATGAATCCATGGATCAACTTGGGCAAGTGGTACCTCTATCAATAGGTCTCAAATATTTGCTCCCAATTACTTAGGGCTAAAATTCATTTATTTTTCCATTTTTCCCATCGGAAAAGCGTGAAAAATCGATCGGTAGGTTTTTCTCTCTTTGAAATGCTGTTTTCGTTTGAAATGCCACAATTTTTTTTCTAACGTTACCGGTAACGTTGAAGAATATGATACAATAATAATAAAGGCATTACCAGTAATGCTATTACAATTGTAATACAATTTAGCATTACCAATAATGTGTAATAGTAATAGTATGATATTACTGCTAAAGTAATGTTAGCGTAATGATTAATAACATTACAATTGTAATGCTGGTAAATCTGTACAATAGCAACCTATTGTAGATGAAATCCATTATTTCAGTCATCTACTTAAAACATACATCAAAGAGGTTATGTTTCTGTCAAAGCACTCACATCTCTATTGAGTAGATCGAGAGGAGAGTATGTTCATCCGACTTTATAGCAAAAAAGGAGAGTAAGTAATTGTAACACTAAAAATGGTTAAAAGAGAGTACGGATTTTACAATTTTGCATTGTATTTAGTATTTAAGTGAACATGCTCTCCTCTTTAGTATAGCCGAATTGATATTTTCCATACTCTCCTCTTTCAAAATTATTTTGAATTTTTTTACGTACTCTCCTCTCGATTTACTCAATAGATCTATTGTTCTATAGTTTCAATTGTTTTTCTCGAAATTAAAATATTTCTAAAACTTTTAAATTTCCAAAAGCAGTTTTATTGTGAATTTTGTGTTACAATTTTGTGATTTTGTTCAAGTTTTCTTAAATAATTCTTCAAATTTCATTCAAATTGATTTCAATCATTTGCAAGAATTTGTGGTTATAATTTCGATGGCAATGTCACAAGTAAAACCTCATTGTTGTGTTGAGAACCAATGATGATAAATATGGGAATTTATTTTTGGATTGTACATTTTGCAATAATAAAATATTTGATGAATGTATGCGAAATAGAGATAGATAGGATATTATGGTGAAACACCTTCTTCCTCTTTATGGAGTGATAATCAATTCTGGAGGTCAATTAAAAATGAACCCAAAAAGATTTGACAATTTTAAAATTGATTTTAGTGCTGATTTGTCTCTTGTGAAGTTTCCTACATTTTTTGACTTATCAGATGATAATGGTGAAATTGATATTTCTGATGTTATGAATATATATATTATATACTAATAAATTGTAAATATTACTATAGTAAACATTCAACTATATATTCACAGACATTGAACATTATTTTCATTTCCAGACAGTACGACGGCCCTACGTATTAATTTTCAGGTCAGAAAAGGATCCAGTTGAGCGAGCTGTACTTAATTTAGCAACAGCTCAAGTTGAATGCAGTGAAGACCAAGCCGCGATGGTTAAAATTCCAAATACGTTCAGGTTCGAATTTTTAAATTTTATTGAACACCAATGTTATTCATGAAAATTATTATAATTGTATTCACAACCCTATTCGTATTTATACCTTATAATTTTGCAATTTATAAAAAATTGTCATTCCCTTGTTACCCAAAAGTAAGAAAAGTTTGTATTATTTAGAATGAATCATTGAATTTTCAAAAAACTCATCGTCTAAAAAAAAATCAGGAAGCTTTAAGCTTATTTTTTCAATCCTTTTTTTTCGAAAGATTTGAATTTTCTTTCAAGATTTGAATTTTACCTTTGATATACCAGAAACAATGTAACACAATTTTTCAACAAAAGATATTAATTTCAATATAAGACCAGACAAAGATACGATAAAAGTGAAAATTGTATCATTCAATTATATTTGCAACGTTTGCATGTTCCAATGTTGTTATGTTCACGTTTCGCTTATATTTTCGCTGCGATTCTGAAAACTAACTTGATTTTTGAAGTCTTAAATAATGAACTTTCGCGTTTTTAGAATGTTTAAGTCGCATACAAATTTTATGTCCTTTTTTCAATTTGAGTAATCCGCAAAGGTTGATACACAAAAATATATGCAATTGCAGCAACAAAATCTTTGCAAACAATATAGCAATATAGATCAAATTTTCTCTACGACATCGCTGCATTCTATGCGAAAAAAAAAATCCCGCTAAAATCATTTGAATGATTACATTCGTTTTCTACAGATTTAAACTATGTCAGCGTTTGTATAGTTTCTTGTAAATAGCTTACAGACTTGCCTTGGGTAGTCCGAAAATTAAATTGCTATTGGGTGTATGCAAAGAAAATGTCGATTTTTTCGGTGAAAAGAAAATTTTATTTCATAACTAAATGAATGAGCACTTCAACCAATGTATTCTCCATCGTTAGCTATGACTTCACGCCATTTTTCAGGAAGTTTGTGGATTCCGCGTCGAAAGAATTCCTTATCTTTTGAAGCTATCCAGTCAGCGACCCATTTTTGTATTTCTTCAAAGTTTTTAAAGTGTAAATTTTTTTAACGATCTTTGCACGATGTGGCTTGGCATTATCATCGTGCAAAAAACCTTGTCTTGTTTAGTCGCTATTCGTGGATGTTTCACCTTCAATGCTTACTCCATTTTGATCAATTGTTGTCCGTAGCACTTACCATCAACCGTTTGGCCAGGTTTCAGCAGCTCATAATACACGACACCTTCCTGATCCCACCAAATGCACAGCATAACCTTCTGGCAATGAATTTCTCGTTTTGACTGCGAAGGTACTGGTTGGCCTGGATCAACATACGCTGCTTTACGCTTGGGATTGTCGTAATAGATTCATTTTTCATCGCCAGTAACAATTTGACTCAAAAAACTACGTTTTTTGTGCTCAGCAAGGTGTTTTTTGCATGTTTCGATTCTTGCTCTGAGTTGATTTTCGTTCAATTGATGTGGCACCCATTTTCCCAGCTTTCCAATTTTTCCCATTGCATGCAAATGTCTAGAAACAGTTGCTTGATCAATCTTCAACTCCATTGCAAATTCTTTTTGCGTTTGACAAGGATTTTCATCCAATAATGCTTGCAAATCCGCATCTTCAATTTTTTTTGGAAGACCTATCTATGTGCTCTGATGCACACAACGCTAGTTACGCCATCTGTTATCTAAATGGCAAAAGAAATGCATACACCCAATATATGAAAAAACATTATTTTACACTTCTTAACATTCAGAGCCAGTTGATTATCAATACACCAATCATTCAATTTGTTTATGCTTACTTGAAAAGCTGAACCATCATGAATATTATTTACTACTCTATATGATTTTGCACCATCAGCAAAGAGTACAGTACGTCTATTTGAACTTCCATTTCCATTTTATGATAATTCAATAAAATTTGATCAATTGGATCTATATACTAATCATCAATGTAAATAGTTTTATAAAATTTTGCAAATGATTTCCGCTTTACTATAATCCGTCGATGAAGTTTCATTATTAAATGAAATTCTTAATGGTAGCGAATTTCTGTCCCTTTTCAGAACAACATATCTCCAACATAGCTTTGGATTGGATTTTAAATTTGATTCAATTTCAAGTAAATAATTGTGATGTAAGAAAAAAATATCAATACATCATGTAAATAAAGTTAATTCCAATAAACGTCAAAATTAAATCAATGTTTCAAGGGAGAATAGTGATAATAATCAGAACCAAGCTAATAATAATAACAATAATAATAATGGTCATAAACATTATTATCAGCAGAAAAATCAATTACAAGGACGGCAACAGTTTAATCAAAATCAGCATAATCATAATCAACATAGACCTTATTGGAATGGTCCTTCTTTTTGGAATCAGACATATCCAATCCCGTACATGAACCCAACATCATATCATCAATTCCTAGATCCGGCACGTATTCATCAAAATGTTACACCATTTCCAATGTACCAGCCCATTTATCGTTATTGACGGGCTATATTTACTCGTGCAATATTAATGGTTTAAAGACTAATTTTCCAGAATTGTGATCAAATGTTTTAATTAATGAATTTAAAGTAAAATGATGTAAAAATGTTGGATTTGATCTGGAAGAATGACCCAAACCTGTTATATTGTTTAAATAGTGATATTTTTTTGGTGATATGTGAAGTGCATCATAGATCCATTGAAATTGTTGTTTCTGGATGTGAGAATAATGAGAAAAATTCCAGTTTTAGTTTCTATTATGATTTTAGAAATGCCAATTAAAATGATTTGAATGATCATTTAAAAAATGTAGATTGAAATTTGATATTATCAAAGTACTCATTTGAAGACAATTTAAAACTTTTTTATTCGAGTGTTTATGATACAATTGATTTACACGTTGTTTGGAAGAAGAGAATTATTTGATCTCATCCAAAAATGATTAATTTAAAAAATAGATTGAATAAACTTCGCAAAAAAAGGCATAATTCATTGCATGATGACTTGAATTTCAGAAATATTCGCACTAAATATAATAGATATTCAATTATTTCTTATAATAATTATAAGGTTAAAATGGAGGAATTGATTGTTAATGATCCAATGGAGTTTTTCAAATTTGTAAATACAGTTAGAAAAACTAACAATGATTTTCCGCATGAAATGCATTACAATAATCAGAAGACATGCGGAAATAAAGATATTGCGAATCTTTTTGCTAATTTTTTTGCCTCTGCATATACTCAGCATAACTTGAATTTATCTGACATTTGTAACATTGGGAACTTTGAATCAATTGTTAATTTTTGTTATAATATTCCCACATTGTATATTGATGTAAGTGTTATTTTACAAAGTGTACTTGATTTACCGTATAATTTGATTTCTGGTCTAGATCGATTGCCTAATTTGTTTATTAAGAAATGTATTGGTACTCTCATTGGGCCAATGACTGTTATATTAAACAAATTATTTAAATTAGGGCATGTTCCGGATTTGTGGAAGTCATCATTTGTAAAACCAATATTTAAAAATGGTTTCAAGGAACAATATTCAAAATTATAGAGGTGTACCTTACAAAATGTAATTCCGAAAATTTTAGATTCATTGGTTGCGAAACACTTGAATTTTCATATTAAAAACATAGTTGATCCAAGTCAGCATGGCTTTGTGAAAGGAAGATCGACAATCACCAATTTAGTAGAATTTATTTTGCAAACTTTGAATGATTTGAGTCCTCATAATCAAACAGATGCAATTTATATCGATGTCGCTATAGCATTTGATTCAGTAAATGTTGACATTTTAATACATAAATTACAAATTATGGGTGTGAATTGTCAACTTTTGAATTCGATTGCATCTTATATGTATGGAAAAAAACAAATTGAAAAGAATAATGACAATCTGATCAGTGAATCTGATGCAATTGTTGTTACTTCAGGAACGGGTCAAGGTTATCCCATTGCTGCAACATTATTTATATTGTTTATCGCTCATCTTCTTATTTTCAGTGGTAAATCAACGATTTTATCATTTGCAGATGATGTAAGACTTTCTTATCACATAAATTCAATTGACGATTGTCATACTCTTCAAGAGAGTTTAAATAGCGTTGTTAGTTTTTTTGAATTAAATCTATTAAAATTGAATGCTAAAAAAACAAAAATGATAATATTTCATCGCTTTGGTAATGTGACTGATTTTAATTACAGTATTGGATTTTCAATAATTGAAAGAGTTCATCAAATTAAAGATCTTGGTGTCATTTTGGATGAGAAACTTAATTTCAAAGCTTATATTGAATCCATGATAACAAGAGCTAGATCCAGACTGGCTTGGATCAAGCTTTTTGCACATGAATTTAATGACCCTTATACAACAACATCATTCTAAGGCAATGTGCGGCGCACACGAAAATACATACACACTTGGATTTGCATGCTTTACTTAGAGTGAAATTGTCAGTTATGTTGTGTATTTGTATTGTTGTTGTTTTTCTTTCTTTCGCTCCTTCTTTGCTACGTTTTTTTCACTTCAATTTTATTTATTGTGTGTCTCTTTTTTGTTCTCTTCTTGTCGTTGTCTACATGTATTTACATGTTTACAATATTGTTTTATACAAAACTTGCGAAGTGATTCACCAATAAATTCGAATTAAAATTTTTGTTTCGTTTTTTTTTTAAACAATTTTGCACACGATACACACCGAATAAGGGTGTAAAAACCAAATGCAATACAAGAACAGGAATCGGCAATAGCACATACATTTTTCTTCATTGGAAATTAATCCAAAACTCATTTCGTCTTGACAGTTTGACGAATTTGACCTTGCGCTCAAAAAATTTGTCACAACGGAATATCACTCATAGAATAAAATATCCCCAAGAAATGTTGTGAATGTGAAAGTGAATAATCGTTGAGTAGATAATTATTTTATGCAGAGCAAATAATATATTCAAGATCTAAATTTCATTTATTTGCGTAACAATCAACACGAGGTTATGCTCACGAATGCTGACTAGTATCTGCATAGAAATCAATTCGGTTCATATTTAAGTAGTAGATTTATTGATCACTCTCAGATGACCAAACGATTTACCGTTATTACATGTTGTTTTTTCCTGAGTTGCCAATTTGGATGAGATATTCATTAGGCACTTGACATTCATCAGTGAAACATCAAGCATTGTCATTTGAAATAAATTCCATTCGTTCTCAGTGAATACAATTGAGTAAACATTGATTTCTTTCCAAAATGAAGAAGGAAAATATAAAGGGTGATCACGAGTGAAATCTGTCATGCTGTCAATGTTATTTTAATCAGTATTGTTTGCCATTTTGACCATGGAAAGACTTACACCGACACAGCGTCTACAAATTATTCAGCTGTATTACGAAAATCAACGTTCTGTGAGAAATGTGTTTCGTGCGCTTAGACCAAGTTATGGTCGACATAATCGACCTACAGAACACGCTATTCGGCATAAAATTGAAAAAATTGAAACCCAATATTCATTATTGGATGATCATCGAACAAATAGATCACATCCAGCCCGTAGTGAACATAGCGGCGGTAGCTGAGAGTGTACGCGATGACCGTCATGAATCGATTCGGCGCCGTTCTCAACAGCTTGGCTTGTCGTATGCAACATCTTGGCGCATTTTACGTAAGGATCTTGGCTTAAAAGCATACAAAATCCAACTCACACAAGAATTGAAGCCAGTCGACCTTCCTATGCGTCACTATTTCAGTATTTGGGCTCTTGAAAAACTCGAAGAGGATCCACTGTTTTCGACGAAAATTTTGTTCAGCGATGAAGCCCATTTTTGGCTTAATTGCTATGTCAATAAGCAAAATTTCCGTATATGGGCTGAAGATCAACCCGAAGAAATTCAAGAGCTGCCATTACATCCACAAAAAATAACGGTTTGGCTGGTGGAATCATCGGTCCATATTTCTTCAAAAATGAAAATGGTCGCAGCGTAACTGTGAATGGGCCACGTTCAGTGATGTACCGCTGGGAAAAATTCCATCTTCCCAGTTTTTATTTTTCGGGTTTTTACCGGGTTTTTTCCCAAATCATTTTTACCCAGTTGAAAAATGGGTTTTTTCGTTCTTAGAAAGAACCTTTACTCTAATATAGCATTTTCTAATTCAACGTCCTTTTAAATATATTATTTGAAGTTAGGCCGCATGTCACATCAAAATATATAAATACAAATAGCAATTTGATACGATTCTTTATGTATTAGTGACCTTTGGCATAAGCTGTGCTCGCCATGTTATCCTTTTGCCATTTGTGGTTAGATTCATTTTTTTTGTTCGATAAATCAACACGGTTCAATCAAAATGCCACGCATAAAGAAGAAAATTTGGAATTGTTTCAGTGAAAAAGGTGATAATTCCGTCGAATGCAAATGGTGCAAACAAATTTATAAATTCGGAAATGTATCCAAAATGGAAAATCATATAAAAAATGTTTAAAGTGTCCAGAGCAAATGAAACGAATAATTTTTGAAGAGGAAACAACAATCGAGAAATTTATAGTCCATGGCTCAGATGAAAATTTGGCTCTTCAATTCAATCACGATCATCAACACCAGTTTCGACGAAAAGATGGACTCATTCATTGACGCGATGTCTCCAGAAGAAAACGTTAGTTTATTCAAATTGTTTTATTAATTATCACCAATCCTCACAATTCGATTTATATTATTCATCTATTAAATATTCAACTATTTTATTTTTCATCCAATATATAATTATTATCAATTTATGTATTTTTATATTTTAACTAGTTATTCATGCATTTCGTGATTGATTTCTAGGAAAAAGCTAGCGAAGCACTAGCGCGTGCAGTGTACGGTAGTGGAACGCCATTCAAAAATGTCTCGTTATTGTTGCTGATAATGCCAAAAATATGATTGCATTAAAAATCATTCAAGCACGATACAAGCACATCATAGGTATCGGTTGCATTGCTCACCTAATGCATATAATCTGTAAGGATATCATCGAATAAAAACACACTCAACAATGTATTTTTTCACATCGTATTGACTGCCATTTTTGCTGAAAAACAAAAGGAAAAATAGTGCACCAAAGCTTTGAAGCTGGCTGGAACTACTCGATGGGGAAGTCATTTGTTTTGCTTGAAGAGTTTGTTAGGTATTTTATAAATGTTTTTTTTTTTGTATTAAGAAATTGTAGAAGAAATATTTTTTTTCACAGATAACAAAAACTCACTGCAAACGATGGCAATCGATAATTGTGAAAGCATGGCAAACATAAAAAGTCTTCTCTTGAGTGATATTTTCTGGGAAAATGTCAATTCTTGTGTTCGTCTATTGGAACCCATCATTAATGCTTTGAATGAATTGCAAACAGACGATTGAGTGATCCATAAGGTTTTTGGTTCCTTCACCAAATTCGAACGTATACTTTACCCTGAATTCGATCAGTCGGAAATATTGGACGAAGATGAAAAGCATACGTTAACGGATAAATTATATCCAAATAATCAAGGTTTTGAATTAACTTCGGATCAAACAATGGATGCGAACGAATTCATCCATAATACAGCCATAAATATGAGATTGAATGAATAACCAGTGTTGACCGATTTCGCAAATTATCAGCAACGTGAGCGGTTTGGAACCGTGCATTTATTTGGAAAGCAGCAAAGAAAATGAGCCCTTTGTTATGGTGGATACGGTTTCCACGCAATTAGAACTCACTCAAATTGCTATTCGAATCCTTCAGGCACCAACCACATCAGCAACCGTGGAAAGATCGTTCAGCACATTTGGATGGATTCACAACAAGAAACGCAATCGACTCACCACAGATCGTGCTGGAAAATTAACGTATCTCACATTCAAATATAGATTTTGCAAAGAAATGTGGGATACACAATCAGATAATAATGATTTAAGCAATGACGACACTTCAGACTATTCAGATTCATATGGAAATCAATGAAAATATATTTCATCCTTTTGCTCAATTCAATTTTTTATTCAAATAAATGTATTTTGAAAATCATTTTTTTTTTTAATTTCATGTTCAGTATCAAAAATGATAGCAAATTTGAAAAAACCCAATATTCCCATGAAAAAACTATTTTAACCGGAAATAAACCCGGGGAATTTTTCCCAAAATTATAAAAACCCTATTTGGTACATCACTGGCCACGTTATTACGCCATGATAACGGACTATTTGCTACCCCAAATTGAAGCTCGAGATCTCGACGACTTTTGGTTTCAACAAAATGGCGCTACACCACACACAACACGTGAATCAATGGTTCTATAGAGAGAACACTTCGGACAACAATTAATTTCACGTCGTGGAGCAATAAACTGTCCACCTAGATCGTGTGATATCATATTGGGTGTATGCAGAAGAAATGTCGATTTAGATAAAAGATAGCGTAACTAGCGTTGTGTGCATCGGAGCACACCGCGGCGATTTTCTTTTTTTTTGTCTGTCATTACGCTATAAATTTCAGTATAAGTCATTTTGCTGAAGTGTAAACAACAAAGATTTTTTTTGCTTCAAAAGTGTCGAAATTCGTGCCTGAAAAAGTGGTTTTGCGGGGAACTTTAATAACCTTCTTTCATTTGAAGAAAACTGTTAAGAACCTACTGCTGAAAATTATTGTTTGTTAGTAGAAGCTTACAGTGAACATGCTTCAACTCAAAAAACTTGTGAACGATGGTTTGCGAGATTCAAAAGTGGTGATTTTGACTTGGCAGACAAAGAACGACCAGGTCTTCCAAAAAAATGATTTTTTTATTTTTTAGATTAAATAAAACTCTTAGTATTTTCTTCTATATTTATTTGAATTTTATTAAGACTTGGAATTAATTTTTATTTTTAAATTTAAACGACTGAATGCGTCGGAGTCAAATTATGAACTGAACTAACATAAAGATGTATAACACTGAATTCGAATTTCTAAACTACAAAATAAGATTATTGATTCATCAAACCTCCTCCAATCTTTCCAATAACCAATGAACATTCAGGTCATCTAAGTACTCTTCGAAAGGAAAGAGACGAATGTTTTATATGGCTAGAAATTGACTTTAAGTACATTCAAAGTCAAGAGCAGAAGGTATTGTGCAAGGGAATTTCCCGAAAACCCAACTTAATTGCACACGTGCATGTTTCATTTAAGAAACCGAAAAGATGCACAACGGCTTCAAAAGGTAATTAAACCCGAAAACTAAAGGACGAACGTTGGTGCAATTAAGAAATAGTAAATGTAAATAAAAACAAAGAAGATCCGATGGAAAAGGATCGAACGGAAATAATTTATGACAGCCATAAAATGTTCAATAGCCCATTGATTAATACTTCGAAAATGAAGTATGGGTTTTACCCGGATTATTACTCCAGAGCCAAATAGACAAGATAATAAAGAATAAATGGTATGCATAGAGGATGCGATCTGAGTAATACCAAATAAAGGCTAATAAAGGAAGGGAAAATGAAATATAAGATAAATAAAGTGTGTAATAATATGTGGCATATGAGCGCAATGCCGAATATTGATACATGCCGAATATTGCTACATTTCTCTCCCCGCAGGAGAAGAGAAGAAAAGGGGTGATGAACCGTAAGTTTTATGAATTAAATTGATTTAAAGAAAATAGATAAAAAGGAATATAATATAAACATATTTAGAATTAAATGTTGTAATAATAAGTGAGATTAACATTACAAGGTATTGTATTTATTGATGGTTCTATTGAGTTAACGTTAACTATTTGTTTAAGAGAAAAGTAATTAATATTAGCCTAGAAATGAGTGAACATAACCAGATTGTAAAACGTATAAATAGAAACAATTTCTGAAAACGTATTTGATTAATGACTCTATATTTTTATCGAACGGAAGTGATGTATAAGTAATAGTAATTAAAGCAAATTGATAGGTTTGATGATAGAATGAAATATTCGAGTTTATTTTTTTTTTTTTTTTTTTTTTTTTTTTTTTTTTTTAGAGTTCTAAATAGTCTAAATTAGGATGGTAAGAAAGAAAAAAAAATCCAACATCGATCAAAAAACATAAGAAAATGAACTAAAAGAAAAAAAAAAAGGAAATAAATCTTTGAGTTTCGAAAAAAAAGGAAAAGGTGTGAAAGACAAAAAGATCAATTAAACGTTAAGTCCCGAAGTTTAGGGAGAGAAATTCTCGACCTCTCTAACGAACAATTTTGGAACATTATCTGGTCCCCCATTGCCCAGTTTAGAAGCTAATGTCACCCAAGTAGAGATACTGAAAAATTTATAATAGATACAAAAGACAAGAATTAAAATGAGGGTAACAACGATACCATTTATCCAATAGATCATGTATGATTTTCCCCTATGGTAATGTTCCGCGGATTTGAATAAGGTTTCCCAATGGGAAGGTTCCACCAATTTATCGATCTTTCGTGCCAATTTATCGAAGTCCCTGGTGAAATCTTTAATAACAATCTCTCTATCCGAATCAGGAATGGAAATATTTCTAATAAATTCGATCTTTTTTTGAAAGGTTTCGAAGACTAAGGTACGAGAATAATTCGAAAGAAAAATTTCTTCATTAGAAATCAAATTATGGTTTGTGGAAGGACGAATACTAACGTGATCGGTATTGACTCTGCAACCCATGGATAAAGATAATTTGCCGCTTTTTACTAAATCATATGACTTCATGCTTTTTCCCTCACAATGTTCCATGAGGGAATTAGGATGTATAATAGTTACATAAAATAGATCGTTGTGATTGATCGGTATGAAATAATTCATGGTTGGAATAACTATGATGTCACAAAGATCCAAGATAGTTTTTCTATTTGGAGCTCTGAAGATATTAAGTTCGCAGTTTTGGTGAAGATTAAGAAATGAGTGTTCCGATGGGAAAATTTCTATTTTCTCATTTCTCACAGTTGTTTTGCACATATCTATTTCGGATTTTGTAATAGGAATGTATTCTGAAGCACCAATAATTATAAAGCGGTTAGTAGGATTGATTATAATGGTTTTGTTATCAATGTAAGTAGGGATTGGAATTATTTCATAAATTGCAAAGTGTTGTCTTTCCAAAATGGGAATGTTAAATCTTAATAAAAGTTTTTCACCATAATGAGAAGCATCCATTTTGGAATATTCGAAAATTTTTAAGTGATTTTGATTACAGAAATCTATTGGAAGCATTTGAGAATGAGGAAGCGATCTATGAATAGTGAATAGATCATTTTTTAATTTTGCGATTGAAATGAGTTTGTTGATTTTGCCCGAAAGAGCATTTTCTAAACTTCCAAGTATTGATTGAGCAGTTAAAAGAAATTCGTACATAATGGATTCCAGGATACATTTTCTATCAGAATAACTTCCGCGTTGGTAAAGGCAAGACTGGATTCAGTACGATTTAAGTGAAATCTGTGTCTAGTTTCCATTTCCGTAAATTGTTTTTGAATATCGCCCATAGTGGAATTGAATGTGATTGAAGTCTCCCTTACAAAGGCAGTTAAATTTTGGTTAACGACTTTAATGCGGGCAGTTTCATTATTAAGGCCATCTATATAGCTGTAATATTCGCGAGCCATGTCTGCGTCCATGACACCAGTTGACCAATTTAAAAAGGAACCAAGGAATTCCAGGGATCTTTTAGATCTAGTTTTATTTGTCGCATACTCATTTTTTTCCATTTGTTGGAAGGCTAAAATGTCTTGTTCGCTACGAATCACAAGTTCGTATTGTGAGAGTATTCTTAATAATAAAATGTTACAACGTTCAGCTATTTCCATGTGGAAAAAGTAGCCAACACGATGTTTAAAATAATCACATTTTTCCCGGAGCATAACAATGCGGGTTATCACTTTTTTTCGAACAGCAAAGAATGGTTTTAAATCTAAATAATAAACTATTGAATATGAATCGTAGGAAAGTTTTGCCTCGGATATTTTTGCGAAGATAAGTCCAGAATTGACCTCTTTCTCCACAAATGTTAATGATGATGAGAAACCAGGGAGGATTATAATGAACAGAATTAAAAGGCCGAAATTTCCCATACTATTATTATTATTATTATTATTAATTACGGCACCAAACAGCGTTTCTTCGCCAAAGGTGGTTTATTCAAAAAAGCATTCAAAATTTACAATTTTAATTTATAAATTTAAAATTACTCAAAAACTGCATCGATTCAACAATCAATTGCCAATCCTAACGATTTCGAAGCAAGTCACTATGATTGTCAAACTGCAGTATCAAGATCATATGGAACAACAATGATTAATCCATAAATTTAAACAATTCATTCAATCTTTTTTTAATCACATCAGAACTGACATTGAAGTCAATAACAAACTGGTTTGAGAGTGGACTTTTTTCATTATAACAATTGTTAAACGTTTCAATTAAAAAATAAAATGGCATATACTTTTGATAACCATGATTGACGGAATGAATTCTCAAAAATTGGATATTCCTGACAGAATGATAAGGAATCCTGAATTGAATCTTTTGCAAAAGAACATCCGAACATATTTCTCCCTTGATCAATTTCAGGATGAACATCACTTGGGCAATCTTCCTACGATTCTTCAGGGAAATCATCTGGAGTAGCAGCAACCTATGCTCATATTTCGGAAGGTGAAAACTATTGCCCCAATCGAACCTCCTCAAGGCATAGAGCAAAAACTGTTTCTGTATAGATTCAATTCGGACTCACCAACGGTATAATTATAGTCAATAAATCTACCAAATCTATGAAATATAATTCTTTTTGTCTTTTTTACATTCAATCTCAATTGATTCAATTCAAAAAATGTAACAACATTATTCAAACTTTCTTGAAGAACATAACAATCATCAATTGAATTTATGTGGTGAGAAAGTCTTACATCATCCTCAAATGAAAGAATAGTCGAATCACCACAAAAAAGTGGCAGATCAGCAACAAACAATATGGACAACGTTGCTGCAATAGGGTAACCCTGACCTGTACCTGATGAAACCACAATTGGATTTGATTTAAATTTACCAACTTTAACAATCTGACTTCTACCATTCATATAAGATGTAATCCAACCCAAAAGTTGAGTGTCCAGACCCATAATATCCAATTTGTGCATCAGAAGATCTACATTTACAGAATCAAATGCTTTAGCAACATCAATATAAATTGCATCTGTTTGATCATGAGGTCTCAACTCATTCAAGGTCTGAGAAGTAAATTCCACCCAATTTGTAATGGTTGATCTTCCCCTTATAAAACCATGTTGACTTGGATCAATTAAATTTTTGATATGGAAATTCAAATGTTTCGCAATTATAGAATCCAAAATCTTTGGAATTACATTTTGCAAAGCAACACCCCTATAATTTTCCACATTGTTTCTTGATCCATTTTTGAAAATTGGTTTAACAAAAGAAGATTTCCATATATCAGGAACATAAGCTGAACCAAGCGACTCCTGAAGTAATATAGAAATTGGCTTGATTAAAGAAATAATACATTTCTTAATAAATAAATTAGGTAAACCATCAGGACCAGATACTAAATTACTTGGCAGTTCCATAACTTGTTGAAAAATTACATTATCATCAATAATAACCTTTGGTATATGTTGACACATATTCTCTACTTCCTTAAAACTGCCAACATTGCATAAATTAGACAAACTTAAATGTTTAGTATATGCAGATGCAAAAAAATCAGCAAAAAGATTCGCAATTTCACCACCATTACATGATTTCCGATTGCCATAATACACTTCGTTAGGCATGTCATTGGTGGTTTTTCTAATAGCATTAACATGCTTGAAAAATTCCATTGGATCAGCAGTAATCAGTTCTTCCATCCTGACTTTATAATTACTATATGCCAAACGAGAAAAACGATTATATTCTGTACGAGCAGTCTTAAAAAAATGATCATCATCCAAAGAATTATGTCTCCTTTTACGCAATTTATTTAATTTATTTTTCAAATTAATCAAGTTAGAATCAAACCATTTTGGATGTTTTGAGACAATTCTCTTTTTAATTTTTATATGCATATCAATTGCACCATTGACGCAAGAATAAAAATTATTCAAATTATCATCAAGAGAGTCGCCAGACAACAACAAATTCCAATCAATATTATCGAAATGATCATTGATTACTTCATAATTTGTATTTCTAAAATCAAGATATGAAGTAAGATTGGATCCATTATGTCTATTACTATCATTCCGACTTCCAAAAATGACAATCTCAATTGGTTTATGATGCACTTCAGCATTTATCAAAAAGGCATCACTACTTAAGCAGTATATTAAATCAGGATCGTTGGTCCAAACCAAATCCAACATTTTACCATTGTCATTAGAAAATCCATTATTCTGCAACAAACCAAATTCATGAAAGGAATCCAAAATAAACAACTCCTTCCTTGAACAAGCATTGATTGGATAGGAAATATTCGGATTATCAATGTCATTCGTCCATAATAAGTCAGGTAAATTGAAATCACCAGATACAATAATGGAACCATCTCTGGTACAATTGATGAATAAGGATTTCAAAGCATCAACAATATTCATAAAAATCATAAATGGTGAATCAGGTCTAATATACAACTCAACCAAATAAAACTTTTTATGATCAATGCGAACACTAACACATATAATTTCAGCACCATACATTTCACCATCAAAAATTAGTGGACCATTCAATGACTTATGAGTGGCGATCAAAACTCCACCACCATGCAATTTCTTTATAATATGATCTCTCTCTCTGTATTTTCTGATCGATCACAACGAAAAACATCAAAGTCAATTGGGAAAATTTCGCTATTATTGATGATATCATCCAAATGTGTTTCACAAAGCAGATAAATTTTGAAATCATTAACAAGTATATTTGAAAAAAATTCCGGAACCTTTGTCTTCAATCCATTAACATTGCACGTATAAAAATGATGAAAATCCATTAATAAAGACATTGAGTCATTGGATTGTAAACAGGCTGGTGCATTTGGAAGGGTGTCAATCTTTGATGATACAGAGCTGAATTCAAAAATTGATGATGATTTCCTGTGTTCATCAATTGATGATACTGTGCTGGAATTATATTTGGAAGATGATAGGTCTGATTCCGAAAAGGAAGGCCATTCAAATACTGATTATGCTGATTTTGATACTGTTGCCGTTCTTGAAATTGATTTTTCTTCTGATAATAATGTTTATGACCATTAATATAATTATTTTTAGCTTGGTTCCGATTATTATCAATCTCGTTTGAGACATTGATTATATTTTGATGTTTAGGCACGTTGGAATTAACTTTAGTTACCTGACGATTTTGATCCTTCTTAACAGATGGAATTTGATTGCGAACACTTGAAGAATTTTTTATTGATTTCTTGTTCTTCAGCTCACTATCAGTAACTTTCTCATCTAATATCAAATTCGTACTCATACTGTTATCTCTTTGTTCAAATGGTTTCACATGATAATTCGGATACCAAACAGAAAAATCAGCCAATACATCACAAATGTCCTTTTTCAATGTTTAAACTTTGAAACTTATAAAATTATTTTTCTTTTTATTTTTACGTTTGCTCGCAAAATCAACTTTATAAGAATCTGGATTGATATTAGACTTTTCAGAAATCAACGAAACGATGTCATCAGGTTTCAAATCGTTCGCACACTTTGATATATGTAGAGAAAATACTCCATTTGATGCTGAGACAACAGGTTTTTTCAATAATTCTGGTTGTACTGAATTTACACTACTCGAGGAGCAAGGTTGACCGTCCTTATCATTCATACATTGTTTCAATTCAGCAATTTCATTACGAATCTTCTCAATTTCAACAACAACATCGAATTTATGTGCACTGATCGATTCGTTCGCCGATTTCTTGAATGCATTAAATCCATTCATAACATCAGAAATGTTCACTTCATCATTAACGTCTGAAAAGTCAAAAAATGTATCATCTGTCTGTGTTTCTTTATGAATTGACGACTTATTATTTTCTTTTATCAAGTCAATGTTCAAATCAGTTTTTCGGAATTTCTTCAAGCAAACCTCACAAGAGACAGCAAATGGCAAATCAACATTAAAAGCACTCTTAAAATCTTCAAATCTTTTCGGATTCAACTTTAATTGACCTCCAGAGTTGATTATCACTCCATAAAGAGCAAGAAGATCCTTCACCATAATATCTTTGCTATCCCTGTTCCGCATACATTCAACAAATATT